>OX155972.1:3656609-4071609 GCA_944548615.1 Micropterix aruncella | reverse complement strand
ATATATATATATATATATATATATATATATATATATATATATATATATATATATATATATATATATATATATATATATATATATATATATATATATATATATATATATATATATATATATGTTTGCATAAACTCTACAACTTTTGCGGTTATTTAACATTTCTTGGTTGGTCCTCGCCGTTGACTTTACCCGGCAAAGTTACATTTTCGGCAAAGTTACATTTGCCGTCTACAAACGCGTCGCCCCAACAGTCGTCTGTTTCCGGTGAACGGTTTCGTGCAGCTTGGGCCACAAGATCCATTTTGTTCTCGGATCGGTTCATCTCACGATTCAGCTCCTATTCAGAAGCCTCCTCGAGTGGAAGGCTACCCCGGGTAAGACTCCCGTGTCTCAGGCCTCAGAGCTGGTAGACCGGTTTCTCGCGGCGGGATTGCATCCCGTCGCCACTGGACGGTTTGCGCACCAGTCGACGAAGCCAATCAGTTGTGCATTTTGACTAATTGCTGAAGGGGTCTGGAGACTATGGAAATACACTGTTTCCTAAGCAGCGGGGGTGAATGTTCACCTGTTGTCATGCCACTCTTGAAATGACCTTGGGCCACTCGATCCTGTGTGGCACTACGGGCAAATTTGTATTACTGCTGTAATACATCAGGTAGAGGTTGCGTAAGCGACTTCGGACTTGTAACCAGTCGGGAGGACGGAGGTATCCTGAAGGTTAATTCCAGACGGAGATATCCTGCCAAAACTGGTAGTTAGGGGGTGAGGCTGCCCGCTGTCTACCTTTCCCGGTGCCTCGCCGAAAGGCGTTGGTCTCTAACGGGTTTCTAGTGAACTATTCAGTAGATTGCCTTGTCCCCAAGTCTTCTACGCTCATCCCACGCCTATAACGTTATACCAGCCTGTCTACGATCGATCTATAACGTTATACCAGCCTGTAATGATGGGTTCGCCCATTGTAGTCGACACCGCCCTCCTGTCGTCTGTTTCCGCGCGGTAGGAATCCATTTTTTCTCAACCAATAAATATTTATGGATGTATTTTGTTTCATAATTTAGTTTGTCAAATATTTTTCAAATCATTTCGAATGGCGTAAGTTATAATCGGCCTAAGAACATGTTTATGTGTCTAATTAAAAGTTCATGCTGTTACCTTACCTAAATAAATAAAAAAAAATAAAAAAACCCTACACAACTGCGACAGTCTTCGATTTAATCTTTACATTATTGCTTAAAATGACATATCAATATGTTTCATAAGTAAAAAAAAAACAGCATCTAATGCAATTAAAATATGTCCCAAAACACACGTTCTGTCAACGTTCACATTCACCTTCATTGAAAATCGGCACGTTCAAGAAAAAAACGGTTGCATCACGGCAAATGACGGCATTTGGTAGCTACGACATATTTTAAAATAGAATTTTAGTAATGAATTAACAGCAAATATATTAATATTAAAGATTAGAAGTCACGTTTTAAGTTATCTTGCAATATTTCTAATTTTAATTTCTCAAAGAAGTGTTTTATAAAATACATTTCGGTATTCAGGTTGTCCAAAAATGGTTGCTGATCTATTTTTTTATTTTCCGGCCCACTAACCGGTGAGGAGGGAAAGTATTGTGACCGCGCTAACAATTTTTTTTGAGGTGAAGACGGAAATATTTTTTGAGCCCCCTGAGACGATTGAGACTGTTTCCAGATTAAAGTATCTTTTTCCCTGGGGCCACACTAACGTAAAATGCCATTAATTATCGCGATGATAGACGTTTAACGTTGACACGACTTATCGTGATAATTTAACAACGGCATTAACATTGCCGTTTGATGACGCCTATCGGTTGTGCATTCTGAATAATTGCTGAAGGAGACTATGGAAATACACTGTCTCTCAACCAGCGGGGGTAGATATTGACCTGTTGTCAAGCCACTCTTCAAATGGCTTTGGGCCACTCGATCTCGTGTGGCACTACGGGCAAAGAACGCCGATGTCCGCGATAAGCTCTTATTGAATTACCGCTGTAATTCAACAGGTAGAGGTCGCGTAAACGACTTCGGGCCCGTAACCAGTCGGGAGGACGGAGGTAGGAAGCGAGGCTGACCGCTGG
The DNA here is from genome assembly GCA_944548615.1 of Micropterix aruncella. Lineage (NCBI taxonomy): Eukaryota > Metazoa > Arthropoda > Insecta > Lepidoptera > Micropterigidae > Micropterix > Micropterix aruncella. Next base: position 4,069,502 of record OX155972.1, on the reverse strand, counting down.
GTACCTTTCCCGTTGCCTCGCCGTAAGGCGTCTGTCTCTAACGGGCTGCTGGCGAGCCAGACAGTAGATTGTATTTGTCTCTAAGTCTTCTACGCTCATCCCACGGCTGAAAGAACGATTACATATCGTTATACCAGCCTGGGGTAACGGGTTCGCCTGTTGTAGTCGACACCGCCCTACTGCCGTTTGACGATAGGCGATAGCTCGGGTGGCGGTACATCAAAGAGATTTAATGCGAGAATTAATGCGTTGAAGCGGCCACACTAAATCTTTTATTGTGAACCGTGAGCGCGATGGCATTGCACGTGTTTGTCTTCGGTAATATATGGAGTCATTGTGTTTCTCGGTAATATAACGAGAAAGTCATTGTGTTTCTCGAAATTCTGCAAACAGAGCCATGTTTGTGGGATCTGTGACACAAAAGTTACCGTGATAATTTAACAACGGCATTAACATTGCCGTTTGATGACGCCTATCGGTTGTGCATTCTGAATAATTGCTGAAGGAGACTATGGAAATACACTGTCTCTCAACCAGCGGGGGTAGATATTGACCTGTTGTCAAGCCACTCTTCAAATGGCTTTGGGCCACTCGATCTCGTGTGGCACTACGGGCAAAGAACGCCGATGTCCGCGATAAGCTCTTATTGAATTACCGCTGTAATTCAACAGGTAGAGGTCGCGTAAACGACTTCGGGCCCGTAACCAGTCGGGAGGACGGAGGTAGGAAGCGAGGCTGACCGCTGGGTACCTTTCCCGTTGCCTCGCCGTAAGGCGTCTGTCTCTAACGGGCTGCTGGCGAGCCAGACAGTAGATTGTATTTTAACATATCGTTATACCAGCCTGGGGTAACGGGTTCGCCTGTTGTAGTCGACACCGCCCTACTGCCGTTTGACGATAGGCGATAGCTCGGGTGGCGGTACATCAAAGAGATTTAATGCGAGAATTAATGCGTTGAAGCGGCCACACTAAATCTTTCATTGTGAACCGTGAGCGCGATGGCATTGCACGTGTTTGTCTTCGGTAATATATGAAGTCATTGTGTTTCTCGGTAATATAACGAGAAAGTCATTGTGTTTCTCGAAATTCTGCAAACAGAGCCATGTTTGTGGGATCTGTGACACAAAAGTTACAAGAATCGTGCATCACAAAATGATGCTTGGCGACGAATAATGGAATTATTACCATTTAAAACAACAATTAAAATAAAAAGAAAAAGGAAACCCTAATGGGTTGTTATAGAACCCATCTAAAAAGATCTAAACATCTTCTGTTTATTTGTGTTCATTTTTCTTCATTCAGTAATGATAAAATATATTTATATAATAAAAAAATACACTAATTGAAATACAGTGTAGCAGAGTCAACGTCCATCTTGTTTGAAATTCAAGGAACATTAACCGCTCGAAAGCCAGTTTTCGCGCGCCACAAATTTTTGCTCGATTTTTTAAATAAATACTGACAATTCGTTTTTTCATGAATCCCTCTTGTTATCTAGTAATTAATCTTGTTAGTCGTGTAAATTATATATTTATATTATATGGGGGCTAACGGAAGCGGTTACGCGCGGATCTGTCAAACGACGCAAAATGCCTATAGGCGTCCGACGGGTTAATGCTAATTTTATTGCCAAGATTGACATTGATGTTGAACGTTCAAGTGTGGCCACTCAATTTAACGCGTTAATAATTAACGCAATATTTATCGCGATGATAGGCATCTCCGTTTCCCGTTAGTGTGGCCGAAGCATGTGTATGTGTGTCTCTGTATGTGTCTACGATAGCGCCCAAACGCTTTATCCGATTGTGCTGAAATGTGGCATACAGGCATCATTTGGTCATGACAAGAGTTAACCCTTCAGGCCTCGGACCCTCAGCCGATTGACGAGTTGATGTCCCAAAAAATTTTATTAAAAATTAGTAAAAAAATTGAATTATGACAATGTCTCACCAAAAACATTAATTACTGCCAAACCACTGTACCCATAATTAAAATAAAGCATATTAACATAACAATACATAATAAAATAAAACAAATTAAATTAAAATAAAATTAAAACGGGCCCGTCACGCTGAATCAGTTTGTGGTCGAAATCGGCCAATCGGGGCTTGAGGGGTTAAGAAGGCATCGGTGTACCAAATTTCAAGTCTCTAAGTCCGATATTTCGAGATCGAAATATGATTAGTGCGCCCCCTGATTGACCGGTTTCAACCATGATCTTTTCAACTCTTGCCATGACCAAATGATGCCTGCATGCCAAAATTTCAAATCAATCGTTACTTACATACTCTACATGTAATAAAATCTTTCCTTTTCGCTACAGGTAAGAAAATCATCAGGGACTGCTTGGAGCAGGAACATCGGACTTCCTGGAAACAGAGCCAGGGATGTCGCCAGGCAAAAGCCACGATGAAGCAACCACTACAGAAGAAAACCAAGGCCCTACTTGACATGAGCAAGAAGAACCTTAGAACCACTATCGGTCTCCTCACCGGACACACGACCCTTAGAGCTCATCTATTCAACCATGGCTTGGCCGAGAGCAAGGACTGCCGAATATGTGGCGAGGAACCTGAAGACAGCATACACATTGTTGGTCGCTGTCCAGGGCTTGCCGCCAAAAGACACAGTTTACTGGGACGAGCCTTTCTCGAACCCAGCGATCTGCCCAACTTGAAGGTCAGTGATCTACTTGGACTGGTAAGAAGTACCGGGCTACTAGCTGACCACTGACCTAACCACATAGTGGGTAGTTACAAAAGACCTTACAGATCTAGAAGGACATCAAGGACTGGAAACAAGCCCCCCACTCTATCTACTACTACTACTACTACATACTCTACTGCAAAGCTTATGGTCCTCAAAGAGGACCATAAGCTGGCATAAGCATGAATATATAGTGTTTAGTGTCAAATGAAAGGTCCGATTGAGTACATTCCGATAATATATATGTATTTTAATGGATCAATATTTAAACCACAAATATATCATTAAAAAAAACTGTTGTAAAAATATTTCGACTTTGACAATGAATTAAACTTTTTTGACTCGGTATTTTTATATTAAATCCTATATTACTTAATATATATTAAATATTAATGACTGTTCTTTTCTCACAAATAACTTTATTTATATTATTTAATCGCATTTTATATTATATTTATTGCCGATTATTTAATGAAATTGCATTTTATTTATTATATTATCTTTTAATATTTTTTTATTATTTTTTTTATTATTTTATTCTGAAGACCACATTTTAGGGCAATTTAGTGTTATTAGCTTTTTACTAATACTTGTACATTTGTAAGAAACCAAGCAATCAAGCAAACTTGATTGTATTATTGGAATCCTGTCCACCCTAGAACGCGCTAGTCCCAGTTGGGTGACAGAAACAAATAAGCAAAAGGTTAAGGTTTTGCCATTCGGTTCCTGTTATTTTTGTAAGCTTATCAATGTTTTATAGTAATTAATTCTTAAATAAATAAATAATAATTTTAAATACAATAGTTCACTTTCTGTATAAGGCAGTAGTGTCTTTTATTCTTTTTAATATATTTACTTGTTTTATCAGCTTTGAAGCTAAGTAGTTGATTTGGGTGATGTGTAACTCATTTACGGTAGGATCATGTCGCAGTTTTAATTTCCTCCAATTATATGATGCATGTACATGATGTGAATGAAGTCGTACTAGTTTAGATTTTGGAGCAAGAGCACAACATAGCCCAGAACAAATCGACAAAAGAAAGAAACCTGCATAGCTCGATATATCCGCCTAAACTTGCTTATCTTTTACATCAATAATAGAGGTAGAGCTTTAGATTCATTTGTTTATGAACGTATTTATCTAATAATGGGTAACTATTTTTTATCTATAAGATTACAATGATAAATGAAACATCTATTGTATACGACTTTAAAGCGATAGAAGATGTAATTATATACATAGCTATCTTTTTTCCCGCTGTACTGGATCAATTACGATGAGATTGGCTGGGCAATCAATTACTACGGGATTTCTAAATAGGAGGTTATTATAATAGGAACGATAGCTATACGCTATCTTGCAATTCTCAAAAAGAGATTGATAAAACGTGTCATCTTGCTGGGGTAAAAAGACAGCGGCTTAGGCGGTGTAAGACCCTGGATAAGAAAGACAGCGGCCTAAGACGCTGGCTAGCGGCGGAGAATCTAATTTTATTTATTTATTTTACTTCATTTTTAATTTGAATCATCAATTAGAGTGTGATGTTGACTGAAAGTGAGTAGTCGAATTTCATTTAAAAAATAGTAAACTTTGAAAGTTTTCCAATATATTTAGATTATTTTTCAACTCGTTGACTCTGAGATTACCCAAAAAAAAATCATTTCATATTGCTATTATTATGATTCTGACAGGAAAGCATTTTGTTCATTGCTTCCGGATTTTATCGAAAGCTTTCTTGCTACATAAAACAAATAGTAATATAGTATGAATGTTTCTTTATACCGTACCTTAAGTATGTAGGTACCTAACCATATATAATGTACATCACAATAAATTATGAGAATGACGATATCTTTCTCTGGGTCACTAGACTAAGACATCTTTATTCAAATAGAAGGTAATTATAATAGGAACGATGGCTATAGGCTATCTTGTAATTCTGAAAAAGAAGTTGATAAAACGAGTGTCACCTTTTTTTATTTTTTTATTCTGGAACCAAACAGAACTACATACAATGCAATAAAAACGTATTTAAAAATGACCAAAATCCATTAATGTGATTTCGAATATAAAGTATACAAAATGAACGCAATATAATTTTATATTGTTTCCGCTTGAGAATGGGGGAATCAGGATGGTAAGTTAGGTGTCAGAAAGAGACAAAATAGATAAAAAAATATTATGTATGTACATAAAGATATTTATATTTAATTACAGGCATGATATATAGGTAATATAATGAATATTCTTGAGATAAAATTTTGTCCTTGAACTAAATTAAATGACATATAATATGTATCAATGTTTTATGATGTCTTGCTGTGATAAAAAGACAGCGGCTCAGATGGCTTAAGACCCTGGCGAAGACAGTGGCCTGAGACACTGGCTAGCGGCGGAGAATCTCATTTTATTTATTTATTTTACTTCTTCTTCAATTAGATTCTTCAATTTAAAGTGGGTTTTGGGCGAAAGTGATTTTTGTCTAATTTGATTTTATAAATATTAAACTTTGAAAGTTTTCATATTTTTTAAGATTATTTTTCAACTTGTTAACTCTGAGATTAACCAAAGATTTTCCATTCCATATTATTATAATTCTGACAAGAAATCATTTTGTTCATTGCTATCGGATTTCTTCGAAAACTTTCTGGCTACATAAAATATAATTTTGTAGAAATATTTCTTTACACCTTACCATACATAACGTACGTCAGAATAATTTGTAAGAATGGTAATATCTTCCTCCCATTATTGAATGTGCGGATATCAATCTCCATAAGAACTACGCATACCACCGTATCTATATCCACTCGGATAGCAAAGCAGCTCTTATGGCACTAGCCTCGAATACTATTAATTCAAAGCTAGTGCAAAACTACGTATAACTACTGAATTCCCTGGGCGAAAAGAACAGGGAATGAAAAAGCCGACGAACTTGCTAAGACGGGAGGGAGCAAAGGGAACGTTATGCGGCCCTGAACCTTGCTGTGGCATACCAAAAAGCCTTGCAAACCTAATGCTAAAACAAATATGTGTAGAACAATCCGTCAACCACTGTAACAACACGCCAGGGTTGAATCAATCCAAAGCGCTAATTAAGGCTTACGACCCTAAGACGGCCCGGGAGGCCTTATCGCTAAATATGAACAATCTAGGCATACTGGTGAGGGCGCTCATGGGGCATTGTGGCCTTAACAAACACATATACAACCTCAAGCTCCGAGAAACAAAAATGTGCAGGTTCTGCCAAGGGGCAAAGGAAACTCCCCTGCACATCATGTGCGAGTGTGGCCCGCTGATGCGTAAAAGATACATCCACTTGGGTGGTCATTACCTCCAACCTGAGGAGGTAAAACAATCTGGCGCCAAAAGACTGTTGCGGTTCTTAAATGACACGAGGATTAGCGCAGAACTATAGTAGGTGGCGAACACAATAGATCAGTAATGGTCGCAGTGTTAGAAGGCTCATAAAGAACTTAAAAAAGTCCCACACAACAAATTAAAAATATATCTTCCTCTGTGTCACTGGACTATAACATCTTTTTAAAAATCAGTTGTGTGACTACAGAATTTTACCGGCAGGTAGACGAAAAATAACGGCAGGATTTTTAGCATGATATCCCTCCGGGAAGAAGGTCGACTAATTGAAAGGGAAAGTCGGCGACGAGCGCGGATAGTGAGAATGCAATGTATAAAATACGTTCGATTAAATCGTTTTCGCAAATAGTCGACGCCTCCGGGAAGAAGGTCGACTAATTGAAAGGGATAGTCGGCGACGAGCGCGGATAGTGAGAATGTAATGTATAAAATACGTTCGATTAAATCGTTTTCGCAAATAGTCGACGCATATTCAATGTGATTTCGGCCCAAAAAGGCATGTGTTTACACAATTTCAAGTCTATAAGTCCAATATTTTTGCCGTGTCCAATTGACGGCTAAGGACCGCTCTTGGACGTGTCAAAATAATTGGGTTAGGTAGTAAGTTTCGTTACTACTCTTTACTTAAATATGACTAGTTCTCCGGTGGTCCGATTTCTAACCACAACCTATACAACTCTTCTCATGACCAAACGATGCCTGCATGCCAAATTTCAGTTGAGGAATTATCGTGGAGGAATTCACACAGACACAAACACACACACAGACAGACAGACAGCCAAACAGAAATGTAGATAAACAGACAGGCAGACACACAGACAGTCTTTCATCTGGAAGTAGTCTTAACCGTCTTAGAGGGAATCAAAATGGATATTCAGTCTTTATCTCAAATAAAAAAAAATACGCGTTCACAATATTTAGTTGGTGGGCGGGGGAAGTAATGAAAGTTTGTTAGTTTTGTTAGTTTTTATTACCGTATTAAACCGTATTATAACACCATATTATTTATTACTACTTATTTATAATTGTGGATCTACTAAAGTTTAATTTGCATTTTAAACGAAATTTTGTTTGAAGAAATTTATTTTTGTATCATTTGTACCTTCTCCTTAGAACTTTCTTTGCCTAGTTAGAAGCGACACAAATGTTTAATGTAAATACTAACGATGTAATATGTTGTGATACATTAAAATGTGATATAATAAATACATTGCTACTGAGCTATTATGACCCCAAACGAAGATGTATGCACAGGAATTATTCTGGAATCATGCTTTGTTAAATTACATTACATTACATTTTTGCCGTGTCCAATTGACGGCTAAAGACCGCTCTTGGACGTGTCAAAATAATTGGGTTAGGTAGTAAGTTTCGTTACTACTCTTTACTGAACATACATAGGTAGTCAAGAATTAACTACTAGATTGTCAAACTATAAATATAAATAATCGAAATAGAAGCCTAATACTTGAAGTAGTTAGTAATTCGAAAAGATACGTAGTAAAATTATTCATCGCAATATTCAAATTGTTAGTAAAATGTTAAGTAATCAAATTAAATCTACGTTATGCATTTTAAACTAAAAGTACAGATATAAGACCATATAAAATAATCAGACAATAAGGCTCTACTTTTTTAAGTAATTTAAATGGGCACAATATTTGAAAAATCATGGCCCTCAAATTCGGCCAGATTAAAGAAAGGGTGGCCTATCAGCATCTCCTTGATGTTTTTTTAGAATTTTATGTCCTCCAGCTCTTTAAATAATAGAGATATTAAAATATTTTACTAAAATCTAATTTTAAAACCACTCAAACAAAATCACTGACATTCGTAGCACTTTCACCGTCGTAGCGTTTAAACTGTCACCGTCGGTTGGGTTTGACCGACAGTAAGGACCGTTTGACAGGATCGCGCTGTTACTTTGACAGTGGGTCGCGTGTGTAGAGCGAGGTGCGCGCGGCGCGAAGGTACGACAACCACTATATAATTCAATTCTATGGCGAACGAGATTCTGCCCTCGCGGTGCACTGCACGCGCGACGTGTGCGCGAGTTCGCTTTAGAGCCGGCGCCAGCGGTATCTGAGTATGTTTGATCCGAAAGATATATTGTAACAATAAATACTTTTCTGAATTTGGGCACGTTATTATCATTTGGGCATTTTATAAATTATCGTATATGAATAATTTACAAATCATTAATTTTATTTTATAGCAAACTTACAGATAGTAAATATATGATAGGTACTAGCTGACCCGGTGAACTTTGTACCACCTAAAATTGATTTGATTATAACTCTTCATAAGCGTTTATTGATCCTAATCAACCTTCCAAATCCAATTCATTGAAATCTATAATATGGTCAAATCGTGTATGGTTTGAGTTTCGTTTGGTGATTAAATGAAAGTCGTTTGTAATTAAAATAAATTCAATGTATTTAATTTACATGATGAAATATAAATGCTTTTTCGACTTTTCCGACTTTTCGGACTTTTTTGACTTTTTCGACTTTTTTTACTTTTCCGACTTTTTGGACTTTATCGACATTTTCGACTTTTTCGACTTTTTTCACTTTTTTGACTTTTTCGACTCTTGTCTTTTTTGACTTTTTCGACTTTTCGACTTTCGACTTTTTGAAATTTTACACAATCGCGCGGAATGAATCACATTTATGGATGGCGCAGCTGTCAAATAATGGGATCGCTGCGAACGCCATCTATTGAAAGAGGCCCATTTCCCAAAATGACCAATTTAGATTTTTTCGATTTTCAGTTGTTTCATTTAATTTTTCCTTAATATTTTTTTTGTAAACCACCCCTGAATTAAGGCAAATAAAACAAAAAAAATATAATTCAAATCGGTCATTTTCGAGATCTAGCGAGACTAACGCACGGCGATTCATTTTTATATATAAGACTATTATCTTAAAAACATATTTAAACGAAACAAATTTACTATCTTATGAATAGTTTGCTATGCTTGCATTACACATTAACATAGAAATAACATGAACACGTTGATAGTAGAAAAAAATATAATAAAGCTAATAATAATATAAGGGTAAGAAAAGAAATAATTAAATAAGTTTTTAATAAGGTTATTTGGATAGAGCAAAATAGAAGTATGAGTAATAGGATAATAATATTTATTATATATAATATGATATAATACCGTACATTAGGATGGCAGTTAGTGAAATCTTAGAAAGTAGGAGTTATTATATTTTTCTCATGTTATTCAGACACCAGAATCACAATATTACCAAAAAAATTGAATAATACTTAAAAGTATACCGATTTTTAAAAAAATATCACGAATGATCAACGAACTCTGGGGATTTTAAATGAATAAATTAAATATCTATGGCTAGTATTGCTTTGAAACATCATCACAAGGAAAACGTTTGGTATTTCTTAATGTTGAAACATCAACAATGTAGAAACATTGTTGATATTTTGACGTCACCCGACTGTATTAATCACGCTGATTCCGAAACAGCAATAATCTTTATTCAGCCTCATTAAATAAGCATTCGAATAAGCGTCAAACCCATATATGTGTGTGTGTGTGTGTATGTGTGTATGTGTGGATATGTCTGTGTGTATTCCTCCTTCTTCCTCAATTTGGTTTTTTCTTTTAATACGTTTTTAAGTACGTATTATATCTGAGTTGAATAATTAAATCATCAAATTTTGGAAAAAGTTCGCATCTCTACCAACAAAAGGGTCACTTATTTATTTATTTATTTACCTATTGAAAAATATATATAGGGATTATTTTTATACAATGATTCTTCGTCACTCCTGACTAGGCAGTGCCTGCTCCATGTAAAACGCCAATTTCATGATATTATTCAAAAAAAGAGAAAAAAATAGTTTTATGAAAAAATATGGTAAGAAATGGCTCAAGTAAATTTACAAATAAACATTTAAAAATAACTTATATCCCATCAATTTATATAAAATGTATTGAATCAATTTTCACAAAACGTAACATTACATCTTATTTACATCGCCCTTTAACAGTTTTGTGTATCAAAGAAATCCATACTCTACGTTTATCTTAATTAAGTACATTTAATAATACTAAAATAACGTCTGTTACGTTAATTAAGTTAATTACTACATAATTTACATTGCTTAGTTTAATACTCTCACCCACCTTGATACAGGACATTACAGTCCTAGTTAGGTGGGTACTGAGCTGTAGATTAGAGAATGTCGCTTAACGTTGCCAAAATGTAGATCGGTGCAGTGAATGATGTCATATATTTTTAAACGCTGAAAATATCAACTGGTAATATTATCTCATTCAAGCACTAGTGCGCAGCACTATGTTAGAGAGAGGGAGCAACACGAATTTAGGCGTATTTACTACTGTCTCTTTCAGTCAATACCCTACGTTTTTTTTTTTTGTTTGTAGTCTTTATTTATAAAAAAGATACAAATTACATGTCACAGGTCCCCACTAAGGCTAGTGCCTTTTCAGTCGGTAACTAACAATAATGTTTTCATATCTGACTTATATTATGAACTGATATTTCCGGCTAATGGTGCCAAATTCAAACATGTAATACTTTAATTTATGGGATTTTTCAGCACAGCGTCAACGTAGCTCGCTTCAACCGTGCATACGGCCGCCAGATACCGCTGGCGTCTAGTCTAGTGTGTGCGAGCTCGATTTTCAAACCTATGTATGTTGCAGGGCCGCTCAACCGGCGATGGCGCATTGCGAACCATCTAGCTAGTCCATGCTACATACAAGTCGAGTTGAAAAACTTAGAGATTTTTTTATTTTATGAAAAACTTACAGCATTAAAAAATAACAAATAAACATAATTTATACGTATAATAATAGTAAACTCAAAGATATTTTAGATTACTTGCGATATAAGGAATACAATCATATGATAAACAATACAAAGAAAACAAAAAAAACAATTTACATTAAGATGTACACTCCGCTGCATTCTTTTTGAGCTCTCGACCACAGTCTCAAAAATGCTTACACAGATTAAACACAACCTCGTCAAAACTGCACATGAGAAAGAAAATCAAATGGCCTCGTGCTAGACTAGAGCCGCTATATGTAACGGACTTCGCCGTCTTCCTTAAAACCAAGGCATGTACAGCCAACGACAGAATATTTGATATCGTGATGATGTATTGAAAATTTAAAATTGGCTTTTATAGTCTAATTAACAAATTCAAATTCAATTTCAAATATTTTTATTCAATGTAAATACATAATATACACATACTGAACGTCAAAAGACAGTAATTGTACTTTTTCCTATTTTTTCCGGCGAGTTCTACAAGTAAGATTCCACTGGAAAGAACCGCCAAAGAAAACCAGTGACCACTTTTTTGGTACTATTATTATCCATAATTTATATATAATCAATAATTCAAAAATATTTCATGTCCCCGGTCCATGTATTTACTTTATCGATGTCCCCGTGAATTGAAGACATGAAACAGAAAGAAAAAAGGCAGGCAGAAAACAAGTAATTTCACAATAAAATATAAATATTCAAAATAGATCGGCTATGCCTAGTTAGGAGCGACGCAAGCATTTGTTACTACAAACGGTGTAAGATTCCACTGGAAAGAACCGCCAAAGAAAACCAGTGACCACTTTTTTGGTACTATTATTGTCCATAATTTATATATAATCAATAATTCAAAAATATTTCATGTCCCCGGTCCATGTATTTACTTTATCGATGTCCCCGTGAATTGAAGACATGAAACAGAAAGAAAAAAGGCAGGCAGAAAACAAGTAATCTAAATCCAATTTCCCTTAAAATTCTTCCCAAGCTACACCGGCTTCCGTTGAAATTAGTATCACGAACAACTTTCTGGTGGAGAGTTTTCAAAGTTGGGATTACATTATCTGTTAAATGAAAGTTTAAAACAATCCGCCGTATTGCCGTTTTATCAAAATCATCCAAACCCGTCTTTGGTTTACGACAGTTAGTCTTTTTTTTCCCTGGCGTAGAAAATGACATCGGCTGGTCAGAATCTAATTTTTTTTTTTTTCGGCTAAAACTCTTTTTATTGACGCGATAGATATTTTACTAGCAGCAGAAAGCCTTTTTAAGACCGCTTGCAATTCAATTGTTATTCCGAATTTCGCTTCATCTTTCATGAAATGGTAAATATTTGATATTAATTCCCTTGTCTGGGATTTCAGCGTCTTATTTCCCAACTCAACACTAAACGAATCTATTAGTTATGTAATCGTCTGACTGTACCGTTAAACGGCTGGCTTCGACGAGAATCATTACAGTCACGCGTAAACTCAACCTCTCTCCGTCATTCTCACAGGTATAAAATATGCCTATCCCTTTTTTGGTTTCAGTGCATTGGTGTGCAGTGCAGTGCAATAAATGCAATACGTGTGACCTGAGCATGTAGTTGTAGAGCTCAAAATGTTTGCATTCCACTGTAGTATCACTATGTTTGAGTATGTGGGTGTTAGTGTGTATGTGTGTCTGTGTGTGTATGTGAGCGTGTGTGTAAGTGTGTGTGTGTATCTGTGTCTGTAGTGCTAATGTGCACGTGAGTGCATGTATGTGCATATAGGAATGCGGGGTGCTAACTCGATCCAATCTGATCTCTTTTCACGTACCTCCTTAAGGCTCCTTCCGAGTTGACGCGACTAAAAATTTTGGTATTTTTGCAATGCCACGCGCCCGCGCGCTTTCGATATACACATAAAGATGTATAGGTATACCGCGGCGACAAGGGAATACGTCCCACCGTTGGCAGTGGCTAATTACGAATGACGATTTCGTTATAAATTAAAAATCAATGATTTTATTTCACCTGTAATATATTCCGCGACGACAAATAAAATATGTAAACCGATTGCATTTGTTTGTGTACTAATATTAGAATATAATTCATGTGAAGACAGAGCAGTGCGTTTGAGCGGAACGTAAAATAAACGATCATAACTTTTGCCGCACAAAAAGTAGAAAATCCAAGTCGCGATAGATAAATCGTCTATGGTGGAAGAGAATCACCGTTTTTATGGACATAAATATTAAATATATAAACAAAATTGATCGTTATTGTGTCTATATGAAATATAGAAACGTCTAACAGCTGATTTTTCAGCATAAATAAAATAAAAATTGAATAATCAATAAAATCACTCCGCGGCCCTACACTTGGGTGCCCCCTCGAGTATATCAATCATGTGAAACAGACTAGACTATAGATTGATGTAACAAATCATAAATCATAATTAAAAGAAAATTTCAATACGTTATAATAACACATTACAAAACATCCAATGTCGTGACCCTGGACGACTTGTAAAATAAATTGTAATATAACGAGATGGACATACACAAATGAAAGTGAGTGCAGCTAATCATTACAAGACATGTGTAGCAAATACTTAATTGAGCTTGAGAAATAGGCATATCAAATTCGTGATTTACCATTGGTAATTGTGAGGAGATATCTTATAGCTGCACTTATTATTTATTATTTATTAGTTTCAAATAGTATTCAAGGGCATTACAGATGAATCCAATTCGCCCTTGAATATTAAAGCTAGAGTGTAAGTCTAAAAATAAATGACTTACGTAACTAAATTAATGCTAACATTGAACAAGAAAAAAACATAAAATTATAAAACTAAATAAAAGATAGATTATGATAAACATGAGATAGCAGGGAGTTGCCTTTTTAGCTGCCAAAGGGATATACAAAAGATATCTATTTCTGTGGGTAAGGAATAAGGAAGAGCTATAACCCTTCCCACTGGCCTGTCTACGAAAATATTTGTACGGTGGCACGGCACATTAATCAATAGATGCGATCTCCTCGCTGTGTAATTTACCGGTACGTAAAATTCAAACTTACATAGTATCTCTGGCAAATAAATAGTTCTTTGAATTAATTTATATGCAAATATAATTAGTGAAATATATCGACGCGTTTCAAGACTGTTGTATCCTACCATTCCTAGCACAAAATCGGACGGAAATAAGTATGGATAAAATTAAATATTGTATTTTCTGTAATAAATGTATATTAAAATTTTTCTTTGAATACGCTCTACCATCTGATTGTATTTGTTTTCAAATATTTCACGCCATAATTTTATAAAAACTACGATTGTCTTAAAAGATAATGAGCATTTTGGGGCCAACCCTTCAACCTCTGCAATAAATAATATACCAATGAAGAGATCTATTTATGTAGAACATATATTATGTTCTCGATTCATCTCAATTATGAGCCGTTTTGGAGTTATAGCCTCTTAGCCATGGCCAAAATCCCTGATATTCCAGTGCAAGTTTGTTTGTACATTCCGCACATTTTATTATCGGTTGCATTTCAACCCCTCAAATGAATGGCGATTAGCTCGGGTTTGCATACGGAAAAATGTATATAAATTTATATTTACATTTACATAGAGCGGGGTTTACTATAGAGCTATAGCATTACTATAGAGCGGATTACTATAGAGCGGCGCACATTTACATTTATATAAATTTATATACATTTTGTATACATTTTGCCATAGGCAACCATTATTGGACGCCTCACATACGAGGGGTCAAACATCCGTTTGTACTTCAATCTCGTCACCCCAAGACTTTCCCGGTAAGACTTCCCAGAATCAACAGTAATTAGCATACTAATGTTGTAAGATGAGTTATCTTAGTAAACACCATTGGAATTACATTACATTACATTCCAACCTGAGGAGGTAAAACAATCTGGCGCCAAAAGCCTGTTGCGGTTCTTTAATGACACGAGGCTTAGCGCAGAACTATAGTAGGTCGCGAACACAATAGATCAGCAATGGTGGCAGTGTTAAAAGGCTCATAAAGACCATAGAAAAACCCCACACAACAAATAAAAAAATAATAAAAAAATGTTTTTTTACACTAACAGCAATTTGAGGCTATCAGCTATTACAGAGGTAACAAAAATCATGAAGAGACATCAACTTTAAGTTTTAAAAAAAAACATGAAAAAAAAATTTTTTGCCGTCTAATACAGGCCCCCCTATTAACCTACAGATAAATCATAACCCACTCACGAAATCACCGATTCCACGTCTGTTTCCAGTAAAATTTACATCAATACAGCATTTGCTTTAATATTAATTATAATTAATCAATTCCTTACTTATTATCATATAAAATTCTCTAAGCTCATGTAAGAAAGTAGATATTTATGTAATTCTAAGTAAGAGAGATAGTTTTTATTTATGACTTTAGGAATTTTCTCCGCGTTTCAATTTCGACTTAACTGCGTATAAGAACACCGATATTTTTTTAATCACTGAAAAAAATATTATGATTTAGTTTCATTATTAGGGTTGCGTTTGTACACTTTGGTACGGAACCCCAAAAATGGTGAAAAATCAGGATACTCTAGTTTCTATTTTTATTTATTTATTTATTCTAGCCCATAAAAATACATTTAATTACAAAAACATTCTCTTAGCCTAATAATTCATAATTAATTAAACATTTTTTCAATTTATTTCCTAATTCGGCAAGAGATTCAGATATGATAGTTTATGGTTTACCACCTCACTAGGAATAACCTGTATCGAGGTGGTACCAACAGAAATTGTATATTTCCTGCCGAAAGGGCATGATATCTCCGCTCTAAGGCTTTTACTAAAAAAATTTTTGAACTTCATATTGCAATAACAATTTAAATTTAATAATTACAAGAATGAAAGTAGTTACTTTATTCTGAAATGTATATCTTGAAGAGACCAAATAAAACAGAAGATATTTTAGTTCAAATATTCATAAATATTCTTACATACTAGAATAATATTTATGTAGGTACGATAACCGCATGTTGCTGATATGAATTTATATTAAAAATATATAATATTGTTATAAATAAGTAATTACTTGTAATATGACAATTAAGAATAAAAATATATTATGGTAATACATATTTACATGGTCAAAAAGTGCCTTGATAACAATTTATACAAGAAAATGACAATTTAAATTTAATAATTGGAAGGATGCAAGTAGTTACTTTATTCTGAAATTTATATTTTGATGAGACCAAATAAAACACAAGATATTTTGGTTCAAATATTCATAAATATTCTTACATACTAGAATAATACATATATAGATACGATAATCGCATGTACTTTATATGAAATTATATTTAAAATAAATAATATAATATAAAAATAAAAATATATTATGATAACACATATTTACATGGTCAAAAAGTGCCTTGATAACAATTTATAAAAGAACATGACAATTTGCAATGCTAATTTTTGATATAATATAGAGATGTATTAAGAAAGTAATACAATACAATACAATATAGCCGTAAATTTGCATAATATACATACATAAATAGAAACATGTTCGCTCATGCGCCTTAAATAATGCCTCGCAGTTTTTCCTAGATTTATTTATTTATTTGTAGGAAAATTTTGTAAAATCCCATGTAAATTTAAACCCTTCTTCAAACTGGTACCTCGGCTGAAGTGAGTACTGCTTTATATTCTTGATAATGATACCCTGGCATAAACGCTCCCGGGATTATCGTTCGAGTAATTTATAATAATAACATGAGATGCAATTCAATTTTATAACAACGCCAGCGGCCATAAACATTTTTTTATAACTTTAACATGTGAATAAACGAAATAATTTATGTATAATTATCATTAATAGCGCTACAACTCATTGTGAGTGACACCTACAACTTAGGTGGTGAACGGTATCGTGCAGCTTGGGCCACAAATCCAATTTGTTCTCGGATCGGCTCATCTCACGATTCAGCTCCTATTCAGAAGCCTACTCGTGTGGAAGGCTACCCCGGGTGAAACTCTCGGTCTCAGGCCTCAAAGCCGGAGGACCGGTTTCTCCCGGCGGGATCGCATCCCGGCGCCACTGGACGGTTTGCGCACCGGTCGGCGAAGCCAACCGGTTGTGCATTCTGACTAATAGCTGAAGGGGTCTGGAGACTATGGAAGTACACTCTCTGCTAAGCAGCGGGGATGGATGTTGACCTGTTGTCATGCCACTCTTGAAATGACCTTGGGCCAGTCGACCCCGTGTGGCACTAAGGGCAAAGAACGTCCAGGTCCGCGATAAATTCAAACTGAATTACCGCTGTAATACAACAGGTAGAGGTTGCGCAAGCGACTTCGGACCCGAAACCAGTCGGGAGGACGGAGGTATCCTGAAGGTTATTTCCAGACGGAGATATCCTGCCAAAACTGGTAGTTAGGGGGTGAGGCTGCCAGCTGGGTACCTTTCCCGGTGCCTCGCCGTAAGGCGTTGGACTCTAACGGGTTGCTGGTGAAATAGACAGTAGATTTGTCTTGTCTTCTATGCTCATCCCACGGCTGAAAGAATGATTATATATCGTTATACCAGCCTGGAGTGACGGGTTTGCCCGTTGTAGTCGACACCGCCCTACTGTGAGTTGGTGATAATGGGCCCTCTTGCAGTTCGGCCACTAAGACCCATGTTTAGTGTCAGCCAAACGCACGGGTCCCATCCGGCGGTTTCCACGCAGAAGTGAGAGCCCAGGTAGGACTCTAGCCTGCGGGTCAGTCTCAACTAGGAGTCAACCTTCGAGCGCTCCTGGACTGTTTAGCACTGTGCGACGTCAGACTATCGATTGTGCATAGCGACCGACAGTCGGGAGAGTCTGGAAACAGTATTGTTTCTTATAGAGCGGGGGTAGTTGTTAACGTTACGACAACGGCTCTTGAAACGACCATTCGGCCACCCGATCTCGGGTGAATCAACCGAGCAAAGGATGCCGTGGTCCGCAATAGAATCGGTAGACCCCGTATCACCGCTACGTAAGGGAGAGGACCAGGTAAGCGACCTCGAACCTGTGACAAGTCGGGAGACTGGAGTAATCTGGTTGCAACTGGAAGTGAGGGCGCGAGTGTCGGCCCTCTGTGTGATTAACTTGGTTATCTCGCGGTTATCAAAATAAAATATAGCCTATAGCATTCGTCGATAATAGAGCTCTCCATCAGTGAAAGATTTTTTTGAAATCGAATGAGTAGTTTTGAGATTACCCCTTACGAACAAACTTACAAACGTAAAAACTTACAAACATTAATTACTTCTTTACAATATTAATACAGATTTATCCTATTATAATACCGCGAAGTGATATTTCCATTCCTAAATAAAAATTTTTCTAATTTAATATTTATGTATATGCATTGCTTTAACTATTACTTGTATAGTTCTTAATATAACACAGTGCAGTGGTTTTCTCTAGATGGCGCTGTTCATTTAATTCATATAATATCTACAATATTATCTGCGTAACGTCAACGATTCTCGTCCGATCGCCGAAGTTAGGCAGAGTCGGGTGTGGTCAGCACTTGGACGGGTGTCCTTCTGAGTGCCGCCACGTGTTGTTATAAAGATGCCGGTCGCATTCCAAGACAGATAGTAATGAGAAATCCTTCTGATCAAGAAATATTTAGTATTGATTTTTACACATATTATATACCTATACAGGATCAGAAAGTAGAAGGATAAACATAATAGCTTGGAACGAAAATTATATTGTCATCTATGTTAATTACCCCAAATATGTATTGTATATCAATTACCCCAAATGTGTATATGTAGGTATATTATGTTACCCCAAATGTATGGTAATTACCCCAAATGTGCATGACAATAAGGTTACTATTTGATTAAATAATATCATCATTGAAGACAGGCACTAAATTACTTTAAGGTAATGTTCTTTTAAACGCTGGTTGAATCGAACTAGAAGTCGACCATTTCAATATTTCATTTTCAGTAAGATGGCTAGGCGTAGTGTTGGAAATTGTTCCCTGAAGAACCAACTATGGTATATATCTCGTTTTATGTCCGTTGTTGGAATAAACATATTTGATAATAAGTGGATGGAAGGTAGGTAAAACACAGGCCAGATTTTATCCCAGAAATTAGACCTTCCAGTTGTTTCAGCTCAATAATCTTTCTGAACATTATAGGTCGGAGAATTATAAGAAATGCATTTCTAATGATGCTCTTCTTCATCATTATATTATATCTCAACATGGGACTTTCTTGTGCTGCTCTAGGTGGCTACGGGGCGAAATTAAATAAAAACGGATTCATAATATCAATATTTTACTATATAAGTCCCCCAATGAAATATCTGCAAGTTGGCTGGGTCGTATACTTCAGGAAAGATTTACTGGAATTAGTTTATGCTGCAAAGGTAGAAATACAGCAACAAAATACCGAAAATGAGAGAGAAGCATACGTCGAAGGAATGAGGCACAATAAAATAATATCTATGGCAGTAATAATCTTTCAATTTTTTTCGTATTTATCGATACTCATTGGAGTTGTTTACAAAGGGAAAGATTTTATGAAAACAATGTTTACTGCTTGTGGTAAGCATGTTCCTCCTCTATATTTCTTTAACCTTTTACGATCGCAGTTTCATAATAAAAATACTAAAATTATTTAAATTTACAGGTTTAGAGTCAATAGACGAAAGCCTGAATTTCGAAATTTTTCTATTCATATTAGTGCTATATATAATTATGGTACTCTCAGAACGTTGTGGTTTTCTTATATTATACGTCACACTGATTGGACATTGTATATGTCAGTATAAAGTTCTCGGCGTAAGAATGAATAAAATTGTGCAAACGATATCAGAATCTAAGAATCAACCTGAAGATACTATAAGGGACTCAATGAAATCTACAGTTGATAATCACATTTTAGTAATATCAATGATATCAAAATTGAAAAACTTGTTTGTACATATAGTAGCTTTGGATGTTTTGTTTATAATTGCATCTATTTGTGGCTCGCTGATTTTGCGTGATACATCTTTATTATCGGCTGTAATGGTTCAACTTCTTAATCTTTTTGTTTTGACTTACATGAGCGAGCTACTGAACACCGAAAGAGAGCACTTCTTCGAGTCTACCTACAGAGCTGACTGGTATTTAGCTTCGCCTCGCCATCGCAAAGGTTTGTATTTTATAATGCTAATGGCTTCTAAACCATCATATCTCTCTGTAGCGAAATTGACCACGCTATCTCTGAGGACATTTACATCTTTATTGAATTTCACATATTCTTGTTATGCTGTCATTAAATGTAGATATTAAATTATTTTGTGTGTAAATGTTGAATAATAATAATATTATTATAATGTAAGATATTAAAATGTGCATGCATAAAATTATGTTATATATTGCTTTATTTTACACTCTAAAATTATATTATTATATAGTAGATTCAAAAAATAGATTACAATTTGGGTAATACACATAAAAATAAATTTGCCTAAAATCTCAAAATATTAAGCAGCACGTCCAAAAATGTAAATCAAAAATCTAATAGGTTTATAACAAGATCGAGTATAGCGTAAAATTTTAGGTCACAATACGATACTAGTCGTTACATAGGACTTAAACATGTTACTATATTGCTTAATCATCTTAATGCGATTAAAACATTGATATTTCCAAGAAATCCATCTGCATCTGCGACACCGTTACTTACCAATGTAATTTATAGTACTGATTTCTAATTGTCGATTATTATATTATAGTCTTTTTTTTATTATTTAGAATAATGTTGTTCTAATTTACTGTATTTTATTTACTAATTTAGGATTAATATAATGTTCCTGGTCATTCCTGCACAATTGTGAACTTGTTATGAAAATAAATAAATAAAAAGTTGGTTTCAACTACTAATATGTCATAATTTTTTTTTTTAATAGAAAAATACTTATTTTTCCCCCATTCAAATGACTATTATAACTTGTACGGGCTCTTCTAATTGCTATTTTTATGACACTATACGAAGTAACTTGGGGAGTTTGTAATCATGCGGGAAACTGATTTTGAGGCTTTAGTCTCTTCACGGTTTGAGGTTCCAGGGACTGGATTTACATATTATTATATTTGATAAATGTCAACTAGGGTGAATCGCTCATGTATGAGAAAAAAAGTCAATTGAACATATTGTAATATTGATATTATGTTTTCTTAGTCATAAACAAATATTAATTGGCTATAAAAACTTAAATTTAGTCATATCGGGGCCCCGCAAAGATTTCGCCGTATGGGCGTACGCACGTACGGTGCACGGTGCAGCGCCGCAACGTTACTACGACGCCGCAGTGGGCGAATAGTGTTGTTGTTAGTAGTACGTAGAACTAGTGAAATGAGGTAGTCAATGCCAATATCTTCTTTGTTGGTACTCATTTTAAACACTTCGATTAAAAATTATCAAAAATACGTGAAAACAAATGAAACAGGCAAGCATGTACCCTCCTTCATGTGTTTGTTAAAGTCACAATGCCCCGTGAGCGTTCCACCAGTATGCGTAGATTGTTCCTATTTAGCGATAAGGCCTCACAGGCCGTCTTACGGCCGTAAGCCTTAATTAGCACTTTGGTATGATTCAACCCTGGCGTTCCAGTGGTTGACGGATTGTTCTAAACATATATCTATGAGCATTAGGTTTGCAATGCTTTTTGGTACGCCACAGCAAGGTTCAGGGCCGTATAACGTTCCCTTTGCTCCCGTATTAACAAGTTCGTCGACTTTTTCATATCCCTTGATTCCTGCATGGCCGGGAACCATTTTAGAATTACCCTGTTGTTTTCGCCCAGGGAATTCAAGAGTGATACGCAGTTTTGCACTAGCTTTGAATTAATAGTATTCGAGGCTAGTGCCATAAGAGCTGCCTTGGTATCCGAGTGGATATAAATACGGTTGTTGGCGTAATTCTTATGGACGTTGATATTCGCACATTCAATAATGGATAGTCATAGTGATAGAATAGAATAATAATAATGTTATTGATAGTAGAATTATTAAAAGTAATATAGTAGAATAATAGTTATAGTCTAGAATAAAAGCCTAGAAAAATAATTAACGATTTGGAATCAACTCTAAGGTTAATTATGTTTTGGGAAATAAATAAATAAGTAATCGAGCGGACCATAAAAATCCCACCCAGTATATTTGTTTTGTGAGTTTTTTTTTAAAATCATCAATCTAAAATTCTGGTGGGGAGGGGGCCCAATGTTTATTTTTGCCTCGGCTCGGAAAAATCCATGTTCCGGGGCTGACTGCTGGCTGGGAATCGGACCGTTAGAAATGCTTCATTGATATCATCATTTACCCTACCAAATTGAGACCACCCAGGAACAGGAGGGTTTTAATTGATTTCACAGCTCTCTATTTTTATTCTACTCGCACTAGTTTATATTTCCCTTAGCCATTTTCTTGATAACGGATCTTACCTTACCGAATTGAGACCACAATGGAACATGTAGGTCTAATTGAGGCGCTTGCCATCTCTTGTATTCTGAAAGTACTATTTGTCTCATCTTAAAAAAGGTAACGGGTGCTTGCGCTATCTGCTGAAAGTTGACTGCACTAATTGATAGTTTTTATTTAATACTAGCTGTTGCCCGCGGCTTCGCTTTGCGTATAGTTTCGAAACGATTTGTTAATTTAGGTAGGTTTGCGTTTATTTGCCTTTTTAGACGCTACCTTTTGATATATAGTGCAAGACGTCCCCCCTTCAGATGCACGCTACCTCTCGTAGATACGCGTCTTGTTTCTCACCACCCATGCCGCCTTCCGCTGAACGCTGACTTAGCTGGGCTAGCAGCCGCCGCCGCCGCCTGCTAGGTATTTCAAATTGCTTGCACGCGTTACTAATTTCATGATATCTCTTTAAATACACCACCTAAAAACATACAGTAAATAGCGAATTTTATCTCTATTTAACACTCGTGATAAGAAATTAATTTAATTTCATAAGGATTCCTATTTTTATATATAATGTCTTTCAAAAACATTGCCTAATTATTTTTCTTATTTTGTTGACATATAAAGCAGTTATTGTACCTTAAATATAAAAGTTGGATATATGCTATCCCTGACTTTTTTATAGATCTCTCTGAGGCCGATGTTTTTTTCATAATATTGTGTTCATATGTTAACTGTTTCGTCAGAGAACGCCGATAAACAACTCACCAGCTGAATTTTCTCCGACTTGATTTACAAATATTATGATTTCGTATTGAAAACCAATATTTATCAAAATAAAATATAGCCTATAGCACTCGTCGATAATAGAGCTCTCCATCAGTGAAAGAATTTTTGAAATCGAATGAGTAGTTTTGAGATTACCCCTTACGAACAAACTTACAAACATAAAAACGTACAAACATTAATTACTTCTTTATAATATTAGTATAGATTTATCTTATTATAATACCGCGAACTGATATTTTCATTCCTTAATATATATTTTTTTCTAATTTAATATTTATGTATATGCATTGCTTAAACTATTACTTGTATAGTTCTTAATATAACGTATTACAGTGGTTTTCCTATAGATGGCGCTGTTCATTTAATTCATATAAAATCTACAATACTATCTGCGTAACGTCCGTAGCCGCGTTGAAACACTGATTCCCGTCCGATCGCCGAAGTTAGGCAGGGTCGGGTGTGGTCAGCACTTGGTCGGGTATCCTTCTGAGTACCGCCAAGTGATGATATAAAGATGCCGGACGCATTCCAAGACAGATAGTAATGAGAAATCCCTCTGATCAAGAAATAATTTGTATTGATTTTTTCACATATTATATACCTATATAGGATCAGAAAGTAGATGGATAAACATAATAGCTTGGAACGAGAATTAAATTGTCATCAATGTGTTCATCGCAAATTATCATCAATTACCCCAAATGTGTATTGTATATTATGTTACCCCAAATGTATGGTAATTACCCCAAATGTGCATGACGATAAGGTTACTATTTGATTAAATAATTTCATTATTGAAGAAAGGCACTAAATTACTTTAAAGTATGTTCTTTTAAACGTTGGTTAAATCGAACTAGAAGCCGACCATTTCAATATTACATTATCAGTAAGATGGCTAGGCGTAGTGTTGGAAATTGTTCCCTGAATAACCAACTATGGTATATATCTCGTTTTCTGTCTGTTGTTGGAATAAACATATTCGATAATAAGTGGATGGAAGGTAGGTAAAACACAGGCCAGATTTTATCCCAGAAATTAGACCTTCCAGTTGTTTCAGCTCAATAACCTTTCTGAACATTATAGGTCGGAGAATTATAAGAAATGCATTTCTAATGATGCTCTTCTTCATCATTATATTATATCTCAACATGGGACTTTCTCGTGCTGCTCTAGGTGGCTACGGGGCGAAATTAAATAAAAACGGATTCATAATATCAATATTTTACTATATAAGTCCCCCAATGAAATATCTGCAAGTTGGCTGGGTCGTATACTTCAGGAAAGATTTACTGGAATTAGTTTATGCTGCAAAGGTAGAAATACAGCAACAAAATACCGAAAATGAGAGAGAAGCATACGGCGAAGGAATGAGGCACAATAAAATAATATCTATGGCAGTAATAATCTTTCATTTTTTTTCGTATTTATCGATACTCATTGGAGTTGTTTACAAAGGGAAAGATTTTATGAAAACAATGTTTACTGCTTATGGTAAGCATGTTTCTTCTCTATATTTCTTTAACCTTTTACGATCGCAGTTTCCTAACAAAAATACTAAAATTATTTAAATTTACAGGTTTAGAGTCAATAGACGAAAGCCTGAATTTCGAAATTTTTCTATTCATATTAGTGCTATGTATGATTATGGTACTCTCAGAACGCTGTGGTTTTCTTATATTATATGTCACACTGATTGGACATTGTATATGTCAGTATAAAGTTCTCAGCGTAAGAATGAATAAAATTGTGCAAACGATATCAGAATCTAAGACTCAACCTGAAGACACTATAAGGGATTCAATGAAATCTACAGTTTATAATCACAATTTAGTAATATCAATGATATCAAAATTGAAAAACTTGTTTGTACTTTTAGTAGCTTTGGATGCTTTGTTTATAATTGCATCTATTTGTGGCTCGCTGATTTTGCGTGATACATTTTTATTATCGGCTGTAATGGTTCAACTTCTTAATCTCTTTGTTTTGACTTACATGAGCGAGCTACTGAACACCGAAAGAGAGCACTTCTTCTTGTCTATCTACAGAGCTGACTGGTATTTAGCTTGGCCTCGCCATCGCAAAGGTTTGTATTTTATAATGCTAATGGCTACTAAACCATCATATCTCACTGTAGCGAAATTGACCACGCTATCTCTGAGGACATTTACATCTTTATTGAATTTCACATATTCTTGTTATGCTGTCATTAAATGTAGTTATTAAGTTATTTTGTGTGTAAATGTTGAATAATAATAATATTATTATAATGTAACATATAAAAATGTGTATGCATAAATTGACGTAATATATTGGTTTATTTTACACTCTAAAATTATATTACTAAAGCGTAGATTTAAAAAATAGATAATAATTTGGGTAATAGACATAAAAATAAATTTGGGTAAAATCTCAAAATATTAGGCAGCACGTCCAAAAATGTAAAACAAAAATCTAAAAGGTTTATAACGAGATCGAGTATAGCGTAAAATTTTAGGTCACAACACGATACTAGTCTTTACATAGGACTTAAACATGTTACCATATTGCCTAATCATCTTAATGCGAATAAAACATTGATATTTTCAAGAAATCCAACTGACAACCAGTTGGATTTCTTGACAGTTGGAATCCAACTGGTTGTATCTACTTTAAATCAACATGTATGCGCGTTACGACATTTAAAAATATTTTGAAAATGACACCGTACTTACCAATTTAATTTTTAGTACTGATTTCTAATTGTCGATTATTATATTATAGTCTTTTTTGTTAGAATAATTTTTGTGTAATTTACTGTATTTTATTTATTAATTTAGGATTAATTTAATATTTACTAATTTAGGATTAATATATTGTTCTTTGTCATTCCTGCACAATTGTGAACTTGTTATGGAAATAAATAAATAAAAAGTTGGTTTCAACTACAAATATGTCATAATTTTTTTATTAGGAAAATACTTAGTTTTCCCCCAGTCAACTTACTAATATAACTTGTACGGGCTCATCTAATTGCTATTTTTATGACACATATATGAAGTAATTTGAGGAGTTTGTAATCATGCGAGAAATTGATTTTGAGGTTTTAGTTTATCTTCTCGGTTTGAGGTTGTACCCCCATGTATGCTCGCACCCTCATGTACCCTCATGTACCCTCGGCAAGCATGTACCCTCCTTCGACTGCAATTGATAACTGAGCGGAGCATCTCCGGCGCATATCCCCGGTTTTCGTGCGGTGCGACGCCGGAACCCACCGTGTGACATACCATGGATTTTTGTATGTAGGGCGCCGCAGCGGCACCGCTCAGGTGCCTCGCCGCAGATGCACCGCATTGTGTGGCCCGGCCCTAATACGTTTGGTTCGTCGCTTGTATGGTCAGCTTTGCCTGAGACCATCCCTTGGGCGACTGATTGGGGAATGTTGAGGTTCGGCTTTGGTTACAGCCGTGCATTAGTGAATATGGTTTTCTACGATTGTTATATGGTTGAAGTCGATTCAATTAACAAGCTTGGGAAAATATATCGTTTCTGTCGCTTAACTGTTAGCCCAGTCAAATAACAAATTTTAGGAGAAATAATTTGTAATTGTTTGAAACAAAATATGTTATTTGATGCGTACTGTTAAACATACTAAAAGTCCCCTACTCTATCTGTTGCGCTCGAGCCGCCATCTTGGAAAAATTTCGCCCCGATTCAGTTTATCGCTTATATCTCGCTAACTCAAGCGATATCGAAAATATGCTTTACTTAAAAAGTAAACCTTATAAAATTCTCTACAAAAATATCATATACATTATTTCATGTCATCTATTATTAGTATGAAAACAACCTAGTCAACTGACAAATTGACAGTCAAGCTTGGTGCAATATTTTGTATGGGAACCCTGCCTTTTGGCTCATACTTGGCCAAATTATTCCTTAGGTGGTCCTGAGTGGATTTAACTCAGGAGCCATTTGCCATAGCGCGGGTGTCGGGGGGAGTGGGGGAAGTTATGATTCCGCCGCTCTTTACTTTGAGCCCTATACCTCGTAAACTATAGATATTAGGGCAAGTGGGATATCATTTTTGGATAACTCAATGACGAGGAATTATGTTTTGGAAAGAAAAAACACCTATCCATAAAAAAATGCATTTTTTCATGGAGAAGGTTTTTAGGTTTTCCGTTTT
This sequence comes from Micropterix aruncella, assembly GCA_944548615.1. Classification (NCBI taxonomy): domain Eukaryota; kingdom Metazoa; phylum Arthropoda; class Insecta; order Lepidoptera; family Micropterigidae; genus Micropterix; species Micropterix aruncella. Next base: position 4,042,188 of record OX155972.1, on the reverse strand, counting down.
GATGCTACTCGCCACTAAATGGTGCTGCAGCACATCATCTTCTATACCGATCTACCGATCGCCATGACTATTGGTATAGGTACTTAGGTATTAAATCACGGATAATATTTTCGTTCTGTCCACTTTGTTGTAACTCGCCACTAGATGGCGCTGCAGCCCATGAACTTCTATACCGATCAGCCGATTGCCATGACAATTGGTATACGAATATTTTCGCGCTATACATTTCGTTGTAACTCGCCGCTAGATAGAGCTGCAGCACATTAACTTGTATAACGTTAAACCGGTCGCCATGTCACAGCTTGTCACAGGGAACCCTTATTTATCCTACAGAAAAGAGCATTACGGATTATCGCCAACGCTAAACATATACATGTAGACCTATTTTTAAAAGATTGAAAATCATGACTCTCACATCACTTTACTTATATAGGCTATTATTAGATTTTTACACCGAAAAGGAAAGTCACGTAAAATTTAAAGATATACATAACAAGACACTAGATACAAGAATAATTTCATTCGACCATGCGTGGTTTTAAACGCTGCTAGGCAAAGTACCCAATTCTCAGGGCCTTATTATTTTAACCGCCTACCATGTAACATAAAAGACAATAGCAACCTCAGAATGTTCCAAAAACTTTTAAAGGATTTTTTACAACAAATACGTTTTACTCTATTGAGGAATTTATAAATTTTACAAAATGACTTTTTTTACAACCCCTTTATTTTAATGTAATGCGTATACTGATTATTTCATTTGTTGATCGTTTTAGCTTGAATTAATTATTTAATTGATTGTTTTAGTTACATATATGGTATCTTATATTTAAATATAATTACAATGTATTTAGATTCTTCTTGGACAAAACATTATAAAAATTAGTTTGATTGATTATCTGATTATTGATGATTATTGTTTTAGTTTGATCATTTCTGATTTTGATTATTTTAATTGTTGATGATTTTAGTTTTACTGCTTGTTGATTGCGCCTTATATAGCATCTACTTTATGAAGTTTCTTCTAAAACGAAATGTTGTATGCTCTCTGGGCAGTTTGTTACTTAGACATTGTATGTTTTTTTTATAATCCACACAATAAAGAACTTGAACTTGAAAAGAACTTGAACTTGAGCTTGATTATGAAAATTGGTATACATAGACATTTTAGCCCACATCATATTTTTGCGCAATTAACTTTATCGTAACTCGCCACCAGATCGCGCTGCAGCACATCAACCTCTTTACCGATCAACCGATCGCCATGAAAATTGGTATACATAGACATTTGAGAATATCTATGTATACCAATGAACTCGCCACCAGATGGCGCTGCATCACATCAACTCGCCATGCAAATTGGAATATATAGACATAGGACGCATAATATTTTCGCGCTATTAACTTTATTATAACTCGCCACTAGATGGTACTGCAGCACATCAACTACAATACAACTAGACCTGTCAACTACAATGGGCGAACCCGTCACCTCAGGAAGTTATAAAGAAATGTATCGTTGTGTTTCCCGTGAGGTGAGCACAGAAGACTTGGGACGAAAACCAAACCAGTCTAGCTACGCCGCCTGCCCATCAGAGGCCAACGCCTTACGGTGAGGCACCGGGAAAGGTAACCAGCGGGCAGCCTCGCCCCCTGACTACCAGTTTGGAAGGATATCTCCATCTGGAATTAACCTTCAGGATACCTCCCACCTCCTGACTAGTTACAGGATCGAGTTCGCTTGCGCAGGCTTATCCCTTATGAAGCGGTGATACTGTGTCAACCGAATCTATCGCGGACTTCGGCATCCTTTGCCCGGATTATTCAAGAAAGGATCGGGTGGCTGTTGGTCGTTTCAAGAGCAGTTGCCATAAGGTTAACAACCACCCCGCTCTATAGTAAACATTACTGTTCCCAGACTCCCACGGCTGTTAGTCGGAGTGCACAATCGATTGGGCGACGCCGCACGGTGAGCAAACCGTCCGGGAGCGCCCGAAGTTTGACTCCTAGAGGAGACCGGCCCGCAGGCCAGCGTCCTACCCTCGCTCTCTCTTCTGCGTGTAGGCCGCCGGATGGGTGTTGACCCGTGAGTATGACGGACCCTGAACGAAATGGGTCTTCGTGACCAACTCCATCAGGGCCCATTAGATCCCATCAACTACTATACATATAAACCGATCGCCATGACGATTGTATGCTAGACAGCACCTAGCAGAAACACCAATTAATGCAGACATTCACTCGCATCATACCCGCGGTAGCTTCCTTTTATGCGTTCCCCGAATACGACTGGCAAAAGTACAGAAAAGCTACTTGTACCTTAGCATTAATTCTATAGTCTACTCCCTACAAAATTTAAACAGCTGGAGGACATAAAATTAAAAAAAAAACATCAAGGAGATGCTGATAGGCCACCCTTTCTATAATCTGGCCGAATTTGAGGGCCATCATTTTTCAAATATTGTGCTCATTTAAATTACTTAAAACACTAGAGCCTTATTGTCTGATTATTTTGTAAGGTCTTATATCTGTACTTTTAGTTTAAAATGCATAACGTAGATTTAATTTGATTATTTAAATTTTTACTGACAATTTGAATATTACGATGAATATTTTTACTACGTATCTTTTCGAATTACTAACTACTTCAAATATTAGGCTTCTATTTTGATTATTTATATTTATAGTTTGACAATCTAGTAATTAATTCTTGACTACCTATGTATGTTCAGTAAAGAGTAGTAACGAAACTTACTACCTAACCCAATTATTTTGACACGTCCAAGAGCGGTCTTTAGTCGTCAATTGGACACGACGAAAATGTAATGTAATGTAATTGGTATACGTAGGTATTTAAGCTTGGATAATATTTTTGCACTATAATTTCCATACCGTTAAACCGATGGCCATAAATATTGGTATACATAGGTATTTTAGTGCGGATATAACACGGGCAACGGCGGGTAATACCACTAGTTGATTATATACTCGATTAAAATCTCCAAAACCTGATCGATCTGCCCGGTGGAGTGGGTCCAATCTGAATTAAGAGATAAAATTTGAGTGCCGCCCGGGGTGGTGAGTGCGGGAGGTTGGTGCCTTTCAGAGGCGATTCTCGCTGCCATAGCAGTTCCACCTTAAGCCGACGCGACGTGTGGGTAGATACGGGTACGAGGCACATCCGCGGCAATTAAGGCACGACAGGCCCTGTTTCCACTACGCCACCGCTTTTCTCAGTATTGCTTCATTAGCAAGAAATAAGATTAACCCTTAAGGGAGCGATACATGCGGAAGCGCCAAATCAACAACAACAGTAATACTTTGGAACTAGCTTCCGCAAGTTATCCTTCATGAAACTTCGATATCATGAAACTTCAAGCCGTTATCTATACTAATATTATAAAGAGGTAAAGTTTGTGACGTTGTAGGAAGTAATTTCTGTATCTACCGAACCGATTTTGAAAATTCTTTTACCAATAAAAAGCCACGTTATTTGTGAGTGTCATAAGCTACATATTAATCCGAAAAATAAGAAGACTTTTTCGTGGTAGTCGGATTTGCAAAGTAAGTCGGAGAATAAGCGGTCGATCGAAAATGTTTCTAACTAACGCTGCCTTAACGACGAGAGATATATAATTAAGTTATAGAGAAAAGTTGTAGAGCTCGATAATGCCTACAAAAAAGTCAGCGACAGCATATGTGTAACTTTTTTATTTAAGTCACAAAAAGTAATATTTTTTATTAAAAAAATAATTTAAATCGTTAGGTCATGTTTATTGGTCATATTATCAACAATTATGAATTCTTATCAAAATAAGTAAATTTATCGTCTCAATTGTTTAAAACAAAATACTCTCCCCTTTTACTGCATATAATTTCCCTTTTAATGCATAAATAGTTAAAGAGATAATACGCTCACAAATAAGACACTCACAAGAAGACACTTACCTACAAATAACAGTGTTATAGTCAAATTGGCATGCAAATACATACATACATATGCAGTAAAAATATAACCCTTCTTTTGGCAGTCAGGAAATAAATCATAGCACTCAGTACTAACCGAACCACAATTGATTTTACTATTAATATAAGTAGGATAAATTGTTTTTTTATTTTTTTACGAAATGAGTCCCTGTTATTTACATTAGTAAATATATAAGTTTTACTAATAACGATAGTATAGTTGTTACTAAATTTAGATATATTTTATTAAATAACACACGTTAATTACCTTTACTATACGTGTCATTATACTTGTTGGAATAAGTAAATTACACAAATAATAAAAAAAAAATTAAAATCTACTTGAAATCTATTTGAAAGTAATTTTAACGCTTGCTTTTGTAATTAAGTTAACAATATCTTTTTTGGTAATTCATTCTTGTTTTGTAGCGACTTTTGTACATTTTACAAGAACATACGTTAACATTACAAATCTTATTTAAACAACGGCCGTTTCATAAAATCAACCACATCATTTTTTCCTCTAAACTCGAAGACAATGATGTGTCAATCTAGTTAAGGTAGAGTCGTCTGCCTGCCAATGTTTATTGGAGTTAAAGGGCCCTTGCGAGTTGGCCACGAAGACCCATTCATTTCAGGGTTGGTCACACTCACGGGTCAACATCCATCTGGCGGCCACCACACATGAAGCGCGAGCCTGGGTAGGACTCTGGCCTTGGGGCTAGTTTCCCCTAGGAATCAACCTTCTGTCGCTTCTGGTCAGTCTGCGCACTGTGCGGCGTAAGCCAATCGATTGTGCACTCTGACTAACAGTCGGGGGAGTCTGGAAGCAGTACTGTTTCCTATAGGGCGGAAGTGGTTGCGGACCTTACGGCGACTGCTCTTGAAACGACCATCGGCTACCCGATCCTGGGTGAACAGCCGGGCAAAAGTTGCCTTGGCCCGCGATAGATTCGGTATACACTGTTTCACCGCTTCATAAGGGAGAGGACCGCGCAAGCGACCTCATAATCGTAACCAATCGAGAGACTGGAGTAATCTGGTCGCAATTGGAAGTAAGGGCGTGAGTGTAAGCCCTGGGTAACAATCCTGGCTATCTCGCGGTTAAGGCGTTGGCCTCTTACGGGCATGTGGCGGAGCTTGACGGTGGACTGGTGTGTCCAAGTTTTCTAGAACGACTAATCGTTAAAACTTCCTGAGGTGTCTGGTTCGCCCGTTGTAGTTGACAACTCTAGTTGCCAATGTTTATTATTAATTATGTTGATAATTAGTAACACCTTTATGGTAGATAATAGGTAGATTTAACAATTACATGCATATAGTATGAAGCCTATACGTATATAAGTTACACTTGTTTTTGTTTCATCTAAATTGATGCAGTATTACCTAAGTTAAGGCGTTGTCAAGTTTCACCCATTTTTCAAATTTACGCGGCCCAGACTTTCTGTCTGTGACGTCACTCTGCGGCATCGCGCGGCGCTTGCCTAGTTAAAATTCGTTCTATCGAATAGGCGCGGAGTTACTGCACAGACGGTAACATATAATACCCTAAAACTATTATCAAATGCACGTTTAGCTTACTAGTTATTAATTATTTAGTAAACAAACAGTGGTGACAGACAAAAAACATCGAAGTAGGTTTTGAAAAAGGTCTAGCACATAACCTGCCTAAAGTCGATATTTTTATGGTTACGCTATATTTTTCGGAAAATAGTGACTGTAGCTTCTGAAATGCGTGGCGTGAAACTCAAAAGGTAAATTAGAATAACTCTAAGGGGCTCTCTAGACGATGCTCACTATCCCCTCCCAGCCCGCGACGCGTCGCGGGCTGGGAGGGGATAGTGAACCGCAGGAATAACGCAAATATTTTTTTCAAATGTTTACCAAAATTTTTTTTCAAATGTTTATACCAGGGAGTCACATTAATTAGACGTAATTGATTGATGAATGACGTGACTCCCTGGTATAAAACTACAAAATTAGGCAATTTTAGTCAATATAAAAAAAATATTTGCATGTTTCTTGCGGTTTACGATCCCTGTCCAGCCCGTGACGCAATGCTTGACCAGCATGCTTGATCGTCTAGAGAGTCCCTAAAGACAGCTTTTAGGTATTAGGTATTTATTGTTTGTACAAAAAGCAGTGGTAGCAAACATTTGGCAAAGTTTTATAAGTCTCAATGTTTGACGTATAATATTAAGTAGTGAGTGTTGGTGCCACATAAGACCTACAATACTATGTTCGATTTAAAAAAAAGTCACAACGTGGTGCAGGTTCTGCCAAGGGGCAGAGGAAACTCCCCTACACTACACTACGTCATTACCTCCAACCTGAGGAGGTAAAACAATCTGGCGCCAAAAGCCTGTTGCGGTTCTTAAATGACACGAGGCTTAGCGCAGAACTATAGTAGGTAGAGAACACCATAGATCAGAAATGGTCGCAGTGTTACAAGGCTTTTAAAGACCTTAGAAAAACCCCACACAACAAATAAAAAAATAAAAATAACAACGTGGTAGGGCTTATATGATTTACACTTATTTGAAACTTACACTAATTTCAGAGCAGAAAGAGATGAGTACGGTGATGATGGGTACGTAATCACCGCTACCAAAAGGTTCAGCTAAAACAGCTGAACCTTTTGGTTGCATTTCAAGTATTCCACAGTCTTTATAAACTAAAGTATCAGATTTTCTGCCTCCATATCCTTCAGATATAAAATTTATGAGACCGTCCGTTTTTATAGATATGAGATATTTAATCGTATCGCTCTCGGAATACTCTTGTATTCCGACCAAGTTAACGCTTGTCGTACAGCATTTCCTGGTTTTTCAATCTGTACCTCGAGGCAATCTATTATATGGGTAAATTAATCATCACGTCTGCTGAATTTGGGAAAGATATAAAAGTTTTTAGGCATAACGCTACAATCGGAACGGTTTTTCTGGCAGAATACCTACAGTTCTTTAATGCTTATTCCAATAAAATACTTAATTAAATAATTAAGTATCACATACTTTATTCAAAATGATCTTCACAATGGACATGGCTAGTAGATGAGAGAAGATCCGCTCTTTTTATATGCTTCATTCACTTTTTTCTCATTTCAGCCTTTGTAGGTATACTGAAAACAGCTTGTCAGTTGCTTTTACACTTGAAATAGTACACAGAGGCACACTACAGTACTTTCTCACCATTTTTACCCGCACAAGTGAAATAAACTTGGTAAAATTAATGATAGAAGCGGGCGCCGCCAAGACTCTAGACTCTAGAGATGCAAGCGCGCGCAATGAATCGCGAAGTGACGTCACAGCGGTCACGCGTTTGGCCGCAGCGGACTAGCTTTTGGCCAATTTACTCTTCAATATCTTAATCATTTTAGAAGATAAAAAAGAAATAAAAAATCAGTTTACAATAACACCATTAACCGATTCAATTATGTTATTTATGTTTTTGTGGCTTGGTGACCTATAGAGAGCCAATATGTAAACCTTATAATATGTCTCGGATTGCCACCGAACTACGCGATGTATTCATTTTCTAGTATTGACTTAAGGCGACATGATACCTGGGAACGACCATATCTGAAGAATTTTAGTTTTATGAGCATTTTGAAAAATATAAACATTAATTTTAAAAAGTTTCTAAGTGAATTCCTCGATAAGGAACCAATTTAAAATTTGGAATCAAGGAAGTTGCTCATTGCCTTGAACATTAAGGTATTAAACCGACTTCGAAAACTTTCATGCGCGATTACTCCTACAATGTAAGCGATGAGTGTGTTTTATTATAATTTCATTATATTGACTGGTTAATTCTCTAGGGCAGCACTTAGCCACATTTTTTATTTATTCCGTAAATTAATTACAAATAATTAAAACGTGAGAGCCCTCTGAGAGTTACGTTTAATATGCTTTGCCATTAACACCCTTATACCACCACTGCGTAAAGATAGTTATTCTGTGCTAGTGCTGCGATAGAGCATTTAGTAAGCGCCTTGTCGCTGGCGCGAGCAGACGTAAAATCTGCGCTAAACGCTGGATTTTTATTGGTCAAACCCTACAAAATTGACCCCGCCTATTTTTTCGCTTGTCCGCCCTTTACGGATATTTTTCTGAGGTCTCATGTCACCTTAATGTTAAAAATATTACTGTGCATAATAACTAAGTTCTGAAATTGTATACTTACATAACATATTGCATTACTACTATAAATAAATAAAATGACTAAATATGGGGTATTCATCACCCGCTCCAGTTTCGCGATCGTTGCAGGGTTACGCGCATTATTTTCCAGTTCGGTTGGGCATATCAACAATTACTGGCATATCCGTCGTCTTAATGAGCACACTCCATACAAAATTAGCGGGTCTGTAAAACCGCAAATTTTACCTCTTCGCTCTGCAGCGAGACCACGCCTTAGGGTCTTTCCACGAGTAGGTTAAATTCTCTTATATTCGCACTGTGAAAAACACAAAAAATAGATCCAAAAAATTTTGGGTTTTTATAAATTGAAGAAAAAGGTAAAAAGTAACATCAAACAAATGGTTAGACGGAAAGTTCCAGAATATACTAAATAGACTGAATGAAGACGGAACAAGAACAATAATTCTAGGCATTACTATGTGATTACTATGCCACCGGGCCTATTTGTATCGAATAACGTCGACTTTGATCGATTTAATGAGTAAGAAGTCGTAGATAGGCCTTAACGCGTAACCGCGCAGTGGTGAGCCGTCATAATATAAGGGCAAACATACAATTTCGCAATTCTTACCTCTATACTTTAAAACGTTTTTTGTGTTGCCGAATGTTTCTGCCAAAAAGAGAGCGGACGATCGACCAGCAGTTTTGCCTTTTTGTTAATTTATTTTGTGATCAAATTGGATAAAAAATGCACCGCCCGGAATCATTAAGCAAGTTGCAGATACAAGTTAAATGAATGAATGAATGAATGAAAATCTCTTTATTGCACAATAAAAATAAGGTACAATGGCGGACTTATTGCTACACTACAACAATATCTTTCAGTCAACCAACATGCTGGTGTGAAAAGAAGTGTAGACAACAAAATTATAGCTTATATAGATTTGAAAATATAGCATATAATATACATTGTGTGTGTATCTAAAGTAAAAAGTGAATATATAAATAAATGTTTGAGTTGGACATTATATATGTATGTATATATATATATATATATATATATATATATATATATATATATATATATATATATATATATATATATATATATATATATATATATATATATATATATATATATATATATATATATATATATATATATATATATATATATATATATATATATATATATATATATATATATATATATATATATATATATATATATATATATATATATATATATATATATATATATATATATATATATATATATATATATATATATATATATATATATATATATATATATATATATATATATATATATATATACATATATATAAAATTATTTTCAATAATATATAAAATTAGATTCATGAAAAGTTACTTATCTGGGGTCCTGGTGGACCAGAAACATTTTAACGATAGTTAATGTCCTCTTTAAATACTTAGGGCAGCAGCACCTGTTCCGCAATTGTTAACTTATGATGTTCTTAGTTATTGCAGCCGAATTACTGTGTATGCCCTTGGATGTAATAAGTATAGGAGGATGGTTTCTGTAACAGAAATGGATGTTAGTAACTTATTTTAGAAGAAATTATATGACTGAGAATATTTCGACACTAGTCGTATTCATCTCTATGACATTTCTAAATTATATATATATATATATATATATATATATATATATATATATATATATATATATATATATATATATATATATATATATATATATATATATATATATATATATATATATATATATATATATATATATATATATATATATATATATATATATATATATATATATATATATATATATATATATATATATATATATATATATATATATATATATATATATATATATATATATATATATATATATATATATATATATATACATATCTTGATATATTACCAAATAAATAAATAAATAAGTAAATAAATAAACTGCCAGAATAATGTAAAGAAAGGGAGGGGATAACGGAAAGGTTAAAATTTATGATTCATATTTATTGTGAAGGGAAGTGCTTTTTCAATGATTGCTTAAAGGTGAACAGCGAGCTAGCGCCTCGAATAGTTGAAGGAAGCTGATTCCACAGTCGAGCTGCATGTACGGAGAAGGAGTATGAAAAAAAAGGGTTTTGTGTTTTGGGACAACTTGATTCCAATGTTAAATTATCAAAATCTGTGTGTTCAAGCTGAGAGATTTAAGATTTTATTCTGTAATAGTTTATATTTTCTTTATAGTTTATAATATCTCATTAACTGCTAAATGAATGATTGAATGAATAAGCTTTATTTGTCTCTCTATGCCCAAGTAGCACAAATTGACTATATAGCGGTCACACAACGTTATCGCTACAGCTTTTAGTCACAAGAACTGGTCACATAGCAGTCATATAAACGTTTATATGACTGCTATATGACCGGACCGCATTTTATACGGCTTTTAGCTGAATAGTGGCTGAATAGCGGTCATGCCGGCTACCTTTGGTGATGTAAGCCACCCTTATATAGCCAGTATCTCCAATTGATACTTTATTACAACTTCTAGTAGGGTAATGCCTTAAAATGATATAGAATGGTAACGAAAGGAAGCAAACATAAAATTCCTAATGGCTACTAATATATTGCATTTTATTGACTTTAAAATAATGGTATTATAGTTTAATACACTAAATTCTCATGCGGACATCATTTCATTGATAATATTAAGTAACATGTCTAACAAAATTTTAACTCGCCTTCAAAATATTAATATTTTAACTCAATTTAAAATCATAAATATGTTTTTTTAGTTTTTTTGTAAAACATTTTTTTTCGCAGTAAAAAAGAACAGTTGCTGGGTATTGTTGAAATAGGATTAGGATTTGAAATAGGATTTGGGAAACACTTTGAAATAGGATTTACCTATAATACGTGTATTATATAAATTAAAATGCCTTTAAAAATGTAGTACAAAAATTTAGGTTATAAAGATTCGAGAAAAAATGGCCGTTTTGCTTATGTGGCATCTGCAACTTTAATATAACCTTTATAACACTATAAGCTGCGGAAGAGAGGTCCTAGTGACAACAATATGACTATAAGCTATATAAGGGTGAGTCTTGTAAACATTATACAGCCTTTGGTGGAGTAAGGGTAATGTATATAGCTTTTGTTTTGTTTGTTCTATAAAGGTTATTTATTCGAATAATATACAGCTGTTAGTTATATAATGGTTATGAATTATTATGCTTTATAGCTATTATACCACCCTTATTCGACTAAAAGGCTTTATACGACAAAATTATATGACTAAAAGGTCATATAAGCTAAATTGCTTTAAATGACATAACTTTACATAACTGAAAGTTAATCTGAACGCCTTTACATGACTTTTAATCAGCTTAAAGCTATATTCTTCACTTCTTATATGGCTTTTGTGCTTGTTGGGTGGTATCTACATTAAATGTGGAGTAACATTGGATGTACAATATTTTCATCATAAGATGGAAGCATTGATTATATAGGGTACTAGATGACCCGGTGAACTTCGCACCTAAAATTGATTTGATTGTAACTCTTCATACGCGTTTATTGATCCTGATCAACCTTCTAAATCCAATTCATTGAAATCTATAATATGGCCGAATCATGTACGGTTTGAGTTTCGTTTGGTGATTTAATGAAAATCGTTTGTAATTAAAATAAATTCAATGTATTTAATTTACATGATGAAATATAAATGCTTTTCCGACTTTTTCGACTTTTACGACTTTTTTTACTTTTCCGACTTTTTCGATTCTTTCGACTTTTTGAACTTTTTTTACTTTTTCGACTTTTCGACTTTTTGAAATTTTACACAATCGCACGGAATGAATAACAGTTATGGATGGCGCTGCTGTCAAACAATATGATCGCCGCGAACGCCATCTATTGAAAGTGGCCCATTTCCCAAAATGACCAATTTCGATTTTTTCGATTTTCAGTTGTTACTTTTAATTTTTCCTAAATATTTTTTTTTTGTAAACCACCCCTGAATCAGGGCAAACAAAACAAAAAAATAATAATTCAAATCGGTTTAGTCATTTTCGAGATCTTGCGAGACTGACGTACGGCGATTCGTTTTTATATATAAGAAGATTACACTGCTCAATGCCATACTACGTTTTGGCAGCGGGAATTTTACTATGAAGCGCGACATGCTGGTGACACTCATAATTCCAAACCTTGATTATTCTTCTCATGTTTAGTAGCCCAATATATGGCGATCTAAAGACAGCGTTACGGTGTCCTATCTCAAAAAATATATGTAATAACATAATTTTTAAATCATAGCTTTTGTTATTTAATTATTATTTACATAAAGATGACAATGTTTTATTTGGTATACAAGTTCCAATACGTAATTATATGAAATAAATTAATAGTTTAAAAAAAACACTAAAAACACGCTTTTATAAATGATCTTAAATCGTGGTCAAAGTTTATTACAAGACCTTTCTAACAAGTCCAAACACGGCTATGATACTATATTTCATCATAGAATGCCAGTGCCTATCTTCCGGCTTCATTATCAGACCTTGAAACCTAATCGTGGTCAAAGTTCATTCCTAGACTTTTCTAACAAGTCCAAACACAGCTATGATACGATGTTCCATCATGAAGTTCCAGTTCATATCTTCCGACTCCATCATCAGATCAGTTCGACAGTACCATATTATTGTTTTGTCATCAGAACTACATATAACTGCCAATTTTCATGACGCTACTATCCTTGGAAGATGGTTAAATTAGTGTCCTTAGATTCCATTACATAGTTAGTTACATACAGGTCGACCTAATAAAAGCGTGTTAATATCTGCATTGAGATCTCTTACTATCCGGTGTAAAAGTGTATTATCATGTACTCTCACAGTCACATGTTAATGGTAAGTAATGGGCGCCCGACCTAATCGAGTGAGGAAGAGAGGCGACGGTCAGGGAAACGAGACTCTCCAGAGGTGGTCATTAGGTAACAATTTCCTGCAATTATCTCCTGCAATTAACAAGCTCGCGCAGACCTAATGCTAATTATTCAAGATTCCTCTGGATTTTAAATACGAGTATATACAGGATGCGAGGGACCAAGTATTGCTATATTATTTAATTTTAAAAACAACCCTTCTTTCTTTTATAAACAGGTCAAATTTAAAAAGGTCAACCGAGGTGAGGAACAGGGGGATTACATTTGATACGCACTTGAATTTCCGTGCACACATTATAAATATTTGCAATCGCGCTTGCAAAATTGACGGTTTTGTTATTTTGTTTAACATTTTTTCTTGACGTATGGCAAACATTTGCTAAACCGATATTACTCTATTATCATTACATTTACATTTCATTTTCGTCGTGTCCAATTGACGGCTAAAGACCGCTCTAGGGCGTGTCAAAATAATTGGGTTAGGTGGTAAGTCTCGTTACTACTCTTTACTGAACATACATGGGTAGTCAAGAATTAACTATTAGATTGTCAAACTGTAAATATAAATAATCAAAATAGAAGCCTAACATTTGAAGTAGTTAGTAATTCGAAAAGATACGTAGTAATTATTCATACGTAGTAAATTATTCATCGTAATATTCAAATTGTCAGTAAAATGTTAAATAATCAAATTAAAGCTACGTTATGCATGTTAAACTAAAAGTACAGATATACGACCATATAAAATAATCAAACAATAAGTGCTCTACTTTTTTAAGTAATTTAAATGGGCACAATATTTAAAAATCATGGCCCTCAAATTCGGTCAGATTATAGAAAGGGTGGCCTATCAGCATCTCCTTGATGTTTTTTTTTATTGTATTTCCTCCATCTGTTTAAATTTTGTAGGGAGTAGATTATACAATTTAATGCTAAGGTGCAAGTAGCTTTTCTGTACTTTTGCCAGTCGTATTCGGGGTACGCATAAAAGGGAGCTACCGCGGGTATAATGCGAGTGAATGTCTGCATTAATTGCAGTTTCTGCGAGGTGATGTCTAGCATACTTTAAACACTGGTATCATAGAAATACAGAATTGTATCAGCAAACAACTCATAAAATTATAACACGATTGATACCTAATAGTAACTACAAAGTTCCCAAACTGAATAGCACACATGCACAGTCATTTGCTATACTTGGCACCGTCATTGTTCAATAAAATTAAGGATATACCGGCATTAATGCTCAAGGTACAACTATAAACAAAAATGACCAATTCAATTGGTCACCCAGGGAAAAATAAAATAAAAATTAAAAACACAGCATTTTTAACCGTATTCATAATAAAAAAATACATGTACAAATAGATAGTATTTGTCGTCTTAATTGCTAACATATAGAGTAAGGTACTTCTTCTGTTCTTCTTCATCAGCGCGCATTCGCCCACCGTTGGGCATACGCCTCTCCAATCACTCTCCACCCGGATCGGTTGTCCGTCTCCCTCATCCAGACTGGTCCAGCTGTCTCCTTGATGTCATCGGACCATCGGGCCGGTGGTCTGCCCACACTTTTTCTGCCTAGCCGGGGTCTTAAGAAATATAAAAATTATATAAAATACCTAGTCAAAAAAAAACAAAACAATATATAACAGCAAAATGTTTATTTTATTAAACAATTTTTAATTTTATTTTATTTCCATAATTATTTTTATTGAAATTTATACTTTAAATTCTAGTATTAGTTTACCTATCTGTATGATTCTAGGTTTTTGCGAATTTTTTGAATTGATTTCACGGCATTCTTCAATGTTAATGTTAATTATCATTAGGCGGTATTTAATTATATTGTATCTCTGAGCCTACTAGTGCGGACGCCTCGTGCGATCCAGTTAGATTAGGTCTAATTAATCTGTATCTGTAACTATGATTTTTGAAAAATTCGTAGTATACGGATTATAACTCATTCATCTAGTTGTGGGCGTATATAAGGGGGGGGGGGGGGTTAGGGGGTCCGGACCTCCCCCTTAGCATACAACAAAATATTCGGAACGAAAATGAGTTCACCATTCTTTTCGAGCAAGCAAAGCAGATGAGTTCAAGCGACATAATTGTTCCAAGAACGACTGGAAGGCAAACCCAGCGCAGCAATGCTCCAGAAGAAACTGCCGAAATATATTACCGTAGAAATGTATTTTACACTTTCATTAACCATGTGATAGTACTTAAAGTAACTATCATTTGTCCGCGATTAACTTGCGTGTATTTTAATGTTTATGTAATTTTTAAATAACTGAGATTGGAGTTTAGAATTTTGCTTTTTTCTGCGTGAGGTCCGGCCAATAACTACTTAGTTTATCTTTGTACATTTTCGTACCCGCGGACCACCCCGCCCCCCCCCCCCCCCCATGTGAAAGCTATAGCTACGCCCGTGCATCTGGTGTATAAAAGGAAATAAATACATTGTAATACATAGATTTTTGAAAATATTTATTTATTACAGAAAATACAATATTTATCTGTATTTATTTTCTTCCAATTTCGATTTAATTATAATTGTACCATTAGGCTAGGACTGGCCAGGTCGGCTAGTCGGTAATCGCCGAGGGCCTTTGATCCAAGGTGGCCCCGAAGAGGCCCCAAAAAAGTGATTTACGTTTTCATTACTTTTATTACAAAAGTGATTTCTATTTTTTTTAATAGAAGAAATTTGATTAGTCAATGATCCAAATTTGAAAGCTTAATTATATCAATTATTTTACTGGATTTATTTCTGGTTATATTTCCTGTTTCAAAACATTTACAAAGTAAAAGCATTGACTTTATGTATGTATTATATATGTATGTATATGTATATGTTTATGTATGTGAGCTGCTTAATTATTTCTTTTATTTATTATTGCTGTAAGAAATTGCAAAACGATAAGCCCGCCGTTTGTTAAATAGTTAGTTAAAATAGAATTTAAGTTTTCTTTACCAATGTATGTATTTTTAGTACAATATAGGTATTTTTCTTTCTTTCTACCAAGCTACCGCATGAAACTTGGTACATGCGCAGCTTCAACCAGTAAGCGATGAATGGAGTGATAAATATTTTGAAGTTCTGTTTTCAAAAACAAAATGTTATTCGAGTGCAGTTAATAGCAGTTTAGAAGATATCGAGATTACCTAATATAGAAGTAGAAGTAGATTTGAAGTAAAGAAGAACTTCAAAGGAAAGGGTAATGCCTGGTAAAAATCGAAAGACGAAGCTCCTGGAATCTCCGACGTTCAAAACTACAAAATTATCTTTTCAATGTTTTAGATTGTGCTAATATGAGTATCGAAGAGAGACAGACTAATCCTAGAAATTTAATGGAATCGTAAAACTTGGTAGTTTTTCTGCGGATAAAATTGAAAGAGTGGGTTATTAATCGAGCTGAAACAATTTGCCGATCAGTACAAAAGTTTTATAATGGCTGAAAAAAAAGAAGAAATCAAAACAAGAAATCAAAAACAAGACAAACTGAATAAAGTGTTAGGACTTCGCCCACATATCAGTCTACAAAAGAAGTAATTTCCCTAGAATCCAAACCGCAAATACGCTTAAATATACACGAGCCAACTGCAATTAAATTCCAACTAAATTCGGCATTTAACGCACACTCAGCCGGTGACTAATGCCATTTCTTCTGATCGATACGAATTGACACACTTATTCCCCCCACTCGCTGAATATTGCATCATACATACCATATAAAAAGCAGTACATTCGATAGATATTTCATCATCCTCTAGTGGACAGTTATCGCGACTACACATCATCATCATCCTCTGGCGGTAATTAACCGCATCGTCCACGAGTTCTCGCGATCGTCATTATCTTCGAGTCGACAATAACCGCGCTTATACTTCGCTATCATCATCATCGTCAAATCTATCGCCGCGCTTCATACTTCGGCGACACACACTTCGAGCACACACTACACACACTCGGCGACTTATCAATCAAGGCGTTACAAACTGGCAACCGATCACATACTTGACTCACGAGCAATTGGAGTCTAGTGCAGGGTGGCCACCCTTCCTCGTACTAAGGGGCCACTCTTTAGTCTCTAACCAAGGCCCCAAAAGCATCTAATATTCTCGAAACGAGTCGATATACTTAACTAATTATATTTTTATAAAAATTATTTCAAAGAACAATTTATTTACCAGATATACCTACTTTGTAAGTTGTAAATTGTACAGACCGGTAAATTACATAGCGAGGAGGTCGTATCTAGTTTAATGTACCGTGGCATCGAAAAATATTTTTGTAGACAAGCCAGTGGGGAGGGTTATAGCTCTCCTTAATAAAAAAAAACCCACTGATACAGACATATTTGTATATCCCTTTGGCAGTTAAAAAGGCATTTTCATGCTATTTCAATAACCGACTTCAAAAAAAGGAGCAGTTTATCAATTCGATTGTATCTTCTTTTATTAATGTTTGTTACCTCAGAACCGATTTAGAAAATTCTTTTTTTATTTGAAATAATATACTTACAGAATTGTCTCGTTTTTATCAAAATCCTGTTCTGGTGATGGAATTCATGAGGAATTGAGGGAACTCCTTAAATATCATCATGAAGTTGAAAATTTACATGTTGCTTCAATTTCGATGACAATGCATTTTTAATGGTAAAAGCATGATCTGATTCTACACCCTGGGTTGGCTCCCGACGAGTGGACTCCTCAACGGTCAACAGCACAGACTCAAAATTTTAAATAAACATTCAGTTGTGATAGAGCGTTCTAGGTTTCATAATGACATGGCTGCTGCACCCAGGGTTGGCTCCAGACAAGGGGACTCCTCAACGGTCAACAGCACAGACACGAAAATTTGTACATATATGCATTCAATTACGACAGCCCGTTCTAAGTTTCACCAAGACAGGACTGCAGCACCAAGGGTTGGATTCTAACGAGGACACTTCTCAACAGTCAAGAGCGCAGATACAAAATTGTGTATACGCATTCAATTATGATAGCCCGTTCTAAATACTACCATGACATGGCTGCTGCATTTTTTTTAAATGAAATTAAAAATTTGTGTGTTATTTTTATTATCAATAGGTATTTCTTTTTACTTACTTTTTATTTTTTATGTTCTTTTTATGATAACATTAGCTTAATTATGTAAGTCAGTTACTACGAACGTGTACACTCAAAATTTAATATTCAATGGCAAATTAGATTTATCTCTAATGCTGCTGAATAGTATTTAAAATAAATGCATTAATAAGGAAAAAAATAAATAAACTTTATTTTACATTCAAATATGTGTCAAAGAGTACGCGATGACAGCAGGATAAATTGAGCTTAAACTGCGGTTCATTCATTTGTTTTAATGATACTGTGACGGGCCACCCTTCACTAGACTCCAAGTTGTTTGATGTGAGGAGGTGGTGTCTACTTGCGAGTTATCTTCGTATTGAAAGTCGATTGAATGTATATCAGAAGGTATTTATTGTATCAGAAGGAATTTATAGTGATTTATATTGCCAGTTTGTTAACGCTTCCCGAATATGTTAGGGATTGACGTGAATGCGGTGGAAAACCTGAAGTTACGAGGGTGCATGGATAAGGATTATAGTTTTTGCTCAGAGTATCTTGTTCTCGACACGGCTAGAGTCTGTAAGAGTTCAGACTGATTCTTGCTCGTCTCGATATGAGGAAGGAAGGAAGAGGTACCCAATATGGTCGGACCCGTTGACCCAACTCGTGAGAGTAGTACCGGGTTGATTCCGCCGCTGTCTTAGGGGGAGTAATCATTCGAGAAATGATACCCTGGTGCTATTTTCGCCGCCTTATAAAGGCCGAAAAATGACGCAATCCAAAATATTACTAGTAAAAATGTTGTTCAATGTAAGTGATTTGACAAAGTAGTTAAAACTCGTGCTAATTCAGCGCTGCACGAGGTGGAAAAATGGCTGGATTGACGTCAGTGCATTTTACTGGAATTCAATGCATTTATCGACTGACATGTACAATACTTAAGGATTGTTACAACACTGATTGTAATTCGCGCATAAGGGTTGCCAAATCGTACTATCAGGTCGAGCAATCTAATACCATATCAATGGTCATAGTATCAAAGAAGAAAAGTACAGCTTGTTATTACCTATTAGCTACCATAAACCAAAGATGAAGAAAAGGTCGTCATCCTCGCATTAACTGTTTTTCCGCCACCGAAGGAATGCCCGCTTGTTTTCGCGTCCCTAATTGGTCATAAAAACTGGTCACCCCCTCGCCGACGCGCCTTTATTCGCGGCTGCCGATCGCTGATTGGTTTCCTTTTAGCGCCGCTTTGCCCAAATAGGGTGACAATTAAATCGCAATTAAGGAACCGTCACTAGTGTCTCATTCGATGCCGTCTCTCGTTAGTCACAACTGGATCTCGGCTCCTAATAAAAGGGAATACGTCTTTTGTAAAAGGGATCAAATTGATTGGAATCTGGTATAGGTGGTAGTAGATTTAAACCTGGTGTTTAGGGCTTCGTAATTAAAATTGACAAAGTTGCTCATATGACATTAAAGGCAGTATCAATATCAATTAATATTATCAGAATATATAGATATCATATATCATAAGATACCACATATCATATCATATGAAAAAATCTCATATAAAATAAAAGAAAACCTTTTAAATATCACAACTATCAAAATAAAGCTTCTCTGATATTAATTTATTTGTTGGCTGAAACAGATATTTTTAATCGTTTTACAAATTCGTAATTTTTCAGTCTTTTGAAATGGCATCTATCTTTAAGAAACGGAATCTGCCGATTTATATGGTCTCATGGTTCATAATAATCTATATGCCAAAAACAATGTGTTTAGAAAGTAATAAAATGTCAAATTAGGTAAATTCGCAGTGATAAAAGGGAGTTTAACTGTGACTAAAATGCAGAAGATTTGCAATAATATTTATTTGTCAAAAAACAGAAATCCTTGAGTTACTATCATTTGTGAATATTTAGTTTCTAAGGAATATTACGAAATCTTGAACTACTGGAAATAAAAATACCATAATGTACATTTTCGCAAAATATATAAAACAAAATAGTCAAAATATACAACTACATATTAATCATCATTGTTATCATCAGTTTACTCTTTTTTTTCAGAATTTTTGAAAGCATATTTCCTGCGTCAACAAAGTTTTCATTAAAGACGGGAGAAATCCCCCGGATTTCCCCCCGGAAATCCGGATACGGATTTCAATAAAATTACATAAATTACATTTAAAGAAAACTACTTAATAAAACGAATGTACCTTCAATTTTAGTACTACATAAGAGTCTAGTATTAAGGGTGTGTGTGTATATGTTTGAGGGAGTGTGTTGGGGGTGTGGGTGTGGAGTGTGAGCGTGTATGATATTAGTAATGGCGTTTATAAAATATAATAAATATAATAATCAATACAAATAGCTAATACGAATAGTCAGCTTATTGTAACGGTTAGGTTTTGATTTACGGAGTATTTATAAGTGATTATGAAATTATTAAACATATCAATACCATTTAAATGGGTATTATAAAGCTCACAGCAGCGTGTGAGTACTCCATTCCTTGATGCATTCGTTTTAAAACGCGGCAATCGACACAGGTCAAATTGGCGTGTAGTCCTCATTGGGGCGTTAATATTGATCTCGCCCACCAGGTCAGAGCAATCGAATATGCCATTCATTATTTTATAGATGCACAGAGCATCATTCGTATCAATAGTAAAGGAATTTGAATAACACGTGAAAAAGGTAAATAATAATTAAGAATGGAAAACTAACATTGCAATTAATAGGGAAATAATCATATTAAAATAATTATGAAGGGAAAAATAGCATTGTAATAAATAGTCAAAAAATCAAGTTTATATAGTCAGACTTGAAGTAGGTATGTGAGGCAACTACAACTGTCTTTTACATAGCTTGCGATCTATTTATTTATTTGTTGTGTGGGGCTTTTCTAAGGTCTTTTTGAGCCTTGTAACACTGTGACCATTTCTGATCTATTGTGTTCGCCACCTACTATAGTTCTGCGCTAAGCCTCGTGTCATTTAAGAACTGCAACTGGCTTTTATCGCCAGATTGTTTTACCTCCTCAGGTTGGAGGTAATGACCATCCAGGTAGATGTATCTTTAGAGCATCAGCAGGCGACACTCAAACATGAGGTGCTGGGGAGTTTTCTCGGCCCCTTGGCAGAATCTGCACATTTTTGTGTCTCGGAGCTTGAGGTTTTACATCATCTGTACATGTGTTTGTTGAGGCCATAATGCCCCGTGAGCACCCTCGCCAGTATGCGTAGATTGCTTCTATTTAGCGATAAGGCCTCACGGGCCGTCTTAGGGTATTAAGCCTTAATTAGCGCTTTGGATTGATTCAACCCTGGGGAGTTGTTCCAGTGGTGACAGATTATTCTAAACATATTTGTTTGAGCATTAGGTTTTCAAGGCTTTTTGGTACGCCACAGCAAGGTTCAGGGTCTTATAACGTTCCCTTTGCTCCCGTCTTAGCAAGTTCGTCGGCTTTTTCATTTCCCTCGATTCCTGCATGGCCGGGAACCCATCTTAGAATTACCCTGTTCTTTTCGCCCAGGGAATTCAGTAGTGATACGCAGTTTTGAACCAGCTTTGAATTAATGGTATACGAAGGTAGTGCCATAAGAGCTGCCTTGCTATCCGAGTGGATATAGATACGGTGGTTGGCGTAGTTCTTATGGTGGTTGATATCCGCACATTTAGCTTGCGATTACTTAATGTTGATAGTATAAATAAATGGTGCTAAGTATGTATTGACAGGTGGAGTAACATACTATCCAATAGCCTGCGGTTAGTAACGCCCACTAAACACAAGTTTACCGAGAAGCATGGAGGTTTTGTTTCAATAACGTTTATAATAATGCCTCATGGCCGGCAACATGCCGTTTTTAAAATACAGTATGTTGCATTTCGAGTTGTATTACTATTTGAATTTCTTCTATTTCAAGGGACTTTTCCTTTTCGTAGATTGGCTACTATACCAAAATAGAAGCGCATATCATAAATGGTGATATATAAGCCTAAATTTGGTATAATTGTAAAAACCTACTTTAAGTTCAAGTTCAAGTTGTTTATTATCAATAACACTTTCTGGTTGTAGAAATTACATTTCCAATTAATATATAAATATACAAATAAAATTACACATCAAATTATAAAGTCTCCATAAAAATGTATTAGAAATATATTAAAACTACAATTCAACCGGAACTATCAACTACAACGAGCGAACCCGTCACCTCAGGAAGTTTTAACGATATTTGATCGTTCTGCCTCCCGTGAGGTGAGCGTAGAAGACTTGGATATAAAACAGTCCACTGTCTAGTTACGCCACTCACCCGTAAGAAGCCAACGCCTTACCGCGAGATACCTGGTTTGTATCTCTGAGACTCGCGCCCTTACTTTCAGTTACAGCCAGATTTCTCCGACCTCCAGACTGGTTACGGGTCCGAGGTCGCTTGCGCTGTCCTCTCTCTTACGTAGCGGTGATTCAGTGTTTAAATAATATATATCGCGGACCACGGCATCCTTTGCCCGGCTGGTCACCCGGTATCGGGTAGCCGAACGGTCGTTTCAACAGCGGCTGCCACAAGGTTAACAGCCACCACCGCTCTATAGGAAACAATGCCCTTTCCAGACGCCCCCGGTTATCAGTCGGAAATCACAGTCGATTGGCTGACGACGCACGGTGCGCTAACCGTACAGGAGTACTACCCGGGCTCGCACATCTGCTTGTATGCTACCGGATGGGTGTGGACTTGTGAGTTGACCAGTGTGAGCGAACCGATCGGTTAAAACTCACCGATAGCAGTCGGTTTCCTTCATACAAAATGTCATATTGTATAAATGTATAATCGGTCAAATTCGGGGTTTTTTTGGGGGGGGGAGGTAGGGTTATAGGGGGCTACTAGGGGGATTCCTGACTGTCATTAGGAAGCCAGCCTGGCACCACGAAGCTGTCAGGAAGCACCAAGATGCTGGTACTGGTGTTACACCAGGATGCTGGCACTGGGCTGACACCAGAATACCGGTACCGATCCCCACCCGGATCCTGTCACCAGGATGTGGAAATGAGAAGATGGGGGGGAGTTACGGGGAAGGCTTTGCATGGGAGGGATTCGGACGAGGGAGGTTTAAGGTGTTGCGGAGGGATTACGAGAGGCGAGGGTAATTTGAGGGGGAGGGGGTTTCAGGGAGGACTGCAGCGGGGGGGGGGGGGGGATATTCAAATAATCAATTATGAACGCCGTCTGTTCGCGCTTAGCCGAGAAACGACCGCCCGAGATAATTGCAACGGAAACCAACCGGGTTCTTTCGCGGGCCGAAAGAGGACAATCATCGATTTTATTTATGAAATGAAAATTCAGATAAAATTAGTCCTTGGGTACTAGCCATAGTCTTTGGGCGACACAACCGATTTTTTTAATATATTAACTACACCTGCGAAGTATAATCTACCTCATACTACGAAAATTCAGAATAAATTTTTAATGTCACTTTTATAAATGTATGTCACTTTTATGAATGTCACTTTTACGAATGAATGTCACTTTTATGAATGACCAATAGTCAACAGAAACCGTAACCGATCGGTTTCCGTCGCTTTTATAAAACGGGCCTTAGTACGCGATAAGTCCGGATGATGACGTCGTCGCTTCGACGTTTATTATTACATGCTTCAGCACCTACGAATCCTGAAAATTCATATACCTGGGTGCTGGGGCGAATATCGAAACAAACATTTGTGATTGTTAGTACTGTCCCCGGTGATTTTACTACCGATCGATCGAGTTTTGATCGAGAAAAACATTTATTTATCCTGATTTCGATCGGACATTAAACTTTGAACAAAATTCATCTCCTTTCATAGAAATCAGCCCGTTATGAACGGGCTTGTTTTCTAGTTTATGATATCGAACAACAGCAACAGTCTTGGACCGTGCCTAGCATACCTACTTACATACATGTTAAATAAATGGAAATATGCATACTTTGTCATTTATATCCTTTTCCTTTTCATCATTCTGAAAAACTGTTATAACAGTTGTGACGCAGATTTTTCTCAAAATTGAAACCCGCTGTATATAAAATTATCATATGTAACCAAATAATTATCCGCTAATAGATATATGACCTACTTCACAACGAGTATGTATCATGAACGGATAATATTGTAATATATATGTATGTATGTATATATCTATTTAAAAAGATACCTTACAAAATTCTCAGATTTTTACTATATGTTCCACTGACTACCCTTTTAGAAATGTTTGTCATAGTTGAGGAGCGAGCGACAAAAGAGTGCAAGAGTTTTGTAAAAGTTAATACTTGCAGATCAGACAGTATTTTGACCATAGAATCCCGAGGTAGAGTCAGTAGGCCAGATTCCGGAACATCTGGCGCTGGCGTACTATAGTACGGGCCAAAGGAACGCTCGGGTGAGGCAATAAATCATTAGGCCGGCCCCGCCCCTCTTACTACCTGTTTGTAGGGATGCGTGTCGCAACCTTCGCAGATTATCTATCAGATTATTATATTATTAAGATTGAGCAGCGAAACTTTTGTCGGGTCACTTTTCAGTTCGTCAAAAAATGACAAATTGTTATGTATAAAGAACCGAGTCTGCATGGTAATATCACCCTTCAACTTCAATAGCTTCAGGTTAGAAAATATGGTCTCCATTACTCAACTGATAGGCAAGTAATCTGTGCAAGTAATGATGTTTTATCCGCGCAGCATTTTATAATATACATATGTGGGACTCATTATTACAAAATGCCACGATAACAATTTACTAATGACTGTTTAGAAATTATAATAATGATTTATGATATGTCATGATATGATAGTCAGTTATCTATTAAGTACTCATTTAATAACTCACATCACATAATTAGGTCATTATTTAATTACCCTAATTCTAAAATAATACTTAAACCGAAAATATTAATAAATATAGCAATCGGTACTATAATAAATGGATGTATAATACTGTTTCATCGAGCAAGCGTAATTCATCGATATGCAATATCGACGTTAGCCGCATCCTTGTTGACAGCTCGGTTTATTACCCCCATCGGAACGTTCCTTTGGCCTGTACTTTAGGAAATGTCTAATTATGTAGTATCCCCAAAATGTTTTGGAAAAACTGAATATTCATCAGTAGATAGTGGATGCAATAAAGAACTCGAATCAATGGACTGCTTAACAAAAGAAAGCGTGGCGTCAGCGTTACTCCATACATGTCACAAAAATGAAGTCCCTGCAAATACGACGGTACACAGCGCCGGCTCGAGGAGACTTGGCGCCCTAGGCAAAAGACTAGTATGGCGCCCATTAAAAAAAATCTAAAAACATTAATTGTGTAAATTTTAATCAAATAATTAGAGCACAGATATGACTTACCTACTTATGTATAATTATAATACAAACTTTTTAAAAAAATATACAACCGACTTCAAATAATTTTTACACCTATTTTCCCGTTATTTTGATTTTAAAACCAAACTACTGAAGCAATTTTGATTACATTTCTATGGGACTAATCTGAAAGTATATTCTTTCAAATACAAAAAGAATTTTCCAAATCGCTTCGTAAATGACGGAGATCTGAGGTAACTAACATAAAATAAAATAAAAAAACATTCAACCGAATTGAGAACCTCCTCCTTTTATTAAAGTCGGTTAAAAAGAGAATATATCAAGTATCCACCTTCTTTAGCTGCATAGAGTAAAATATAAGTTTTTTTTTTAAAAGACTAATTAGAGATTAAATCAAGCAAGTTTTATTTTCCTTGCCTTTATTTTAGCAAAAGTGGAAACGATCTCCTTTAAATCTATTGTTTCTGCTATTTCTTGTTCTATAGATAAAGTCGACAACCCCGCAAGTCTTTCTTGGGTCATTGTGGAGCGCAGACACGTTTTAATTAGTTTTAATTTAGAAAAACTGCGCTCACCACTGGCCACAGACACGGAAAGTGTCAGCAACACCCTTATTGCAGTTACTAAAATATGTAAGATATCTAGTAACCCATTTTCACAAATATAATTTAAAAGTTCTTGTGGCGCAGTGTTATTTAATACTCTTCTTGCAATAGCTTGTAATTCGCTGCATAACTCAGTTGCATCAACATCCTTAAGAGCCCTATCACATATTTTTTCCAGAAAGGCAAGAAAAGTGGATTTTTGGCGTTCTAATTCCAAGAAATGAAGAGATTTCTACAAACTTTAATTACTGAATTACCTGGACCATTTCTTGATGTTGACCATAGCGGCCTTTAATTTTAGATATAACGAATATTATTTACTTATTCAGCCCATTTTCCGAAAGTCGTTATTCGTAAAACGCTCGGAAGGCAAACTTTGAGCTCCTTAATACAGTAATATCACTACAACGAAAACCGTATACTATTTTTTTTTATGTCCGTCATGTATTCTTGTTGACCATAGCGGCCTTATTTTTTCGTTTTTTGACCACATATCCAAGGTATACATTACTTACAATAACACAAAATTAAAAAAAAATCTTCCTGTATCATTCTAATTTTCTCAGAAATAACATAAGATTCTTATATAATACTTATACTATATTAAAGTTCACTCTTTTAGCAATACGACATAATATAAATTATTGTCATTAGAAAGGAGAAAACACTGCAAAAAACAATTAGAAATTGTGTATATATTTGCTTGCGCAAGAGAAGAGCGCTCAGTGCCGCGGTTTTCTCCCAGGGTTGAATAGTTATTTATTTATTTATTTATTTATTTATCCTATCTTTTATAGTTACATCCAAAAAAAAATGCGTTCATTTTTTCAACTCATTTTAAAAGAATACCTACGCTATTTTGTAATAAGGCTCTTAAAGTCTCCATGACGAAGAGATTCTTTCAACTTTACACAGTGTTCCAGAACATTGGCGTTCAACTCGATCACCGTTCGCGACCTTGGCGTTCAACTCGATCACCGATTGACATTTGACGAACACATACAAGGTATTGTCAGTAAAGCGTTAAAAACCTTGGGCTTCATTAGTAGGGTCTCTAAGTCGTTCTCTGACCCGACTGTATTCAAAACCCTTTATTTTGCATACATCCGCAGCGTATTAGAGTTTGCATCTCCGATCTGGAATCCGCAATATCATTTATGTAAGAAGAGAATAGAAAGCGTCCAAAAACGATTTATGAGACAATTAAACTACCGTCAATGCTTGGGACTGAACACGTACGAGGAGAGGATGAATCACTTCAATATTACATCATTGGAGAACCGCCGTACCACGGCAGACATGGTATTATTACACAAAGTTATCCATAACTACGTGGACAACCCGTATTTCACACATAATCTATCTTTTCACGTTCCACCACGCGTGGCTCGCTTTCCCCGTACCTTCGAAGTCCCGCGCGTCCGTACTAGGTATGCCCAGAATTCCATCATGTACCGCTTAATGTCAACTTACGATAATCATTTCCAGAATATAGACCTATTTAACATGAAAGAAAAAAAATTTAAGCAAAGCATATACTTAAAATTAATCGAAAATGCGACATAGACATTTCTCATGAGATACTTATGTCTTAGGGACTATTTGTTTTTTCGTTCTTTGTTCTTTAACTGTATATGATAGGTTTATATAATGGAGTAATTTTTTCTTATTTTTCTTAATTTTTCAAATTTTTCTTAAATTTTTCTTATTTTTTGTACTGCACATTATTACTTAAAATCTATTAACACCCATTCCTTCCTTTTCCTTTCCTTTTCCCCTCCCAACCCCCACAGAATGCACTGTGCGTATTGGAGACTTAACTAACTAAAACTACTGTTGAAAGCATGTCATCGGCCAGAAATATTGTATATAATGTAATTGTAATATTTTTTGTAGCGCTGTATGTTTTCCCTGTTAAATAAATAAATAAATAAATAAACATCTTTGGTAGTTTTATTCTGCATCTCATGAACGTTATAGAGAAATCCAAAAACATGATTAATGTTATTTATCTGATTAAACCTCTCATCGATTGAATTTATTGCTGTATCCAGCACGGCAAAATAAAAATTCATTTTGAACTGGTCTTTCCCATCACTTAAGGGCTCATCTTCCGCTTCGCCGCGCCGCCCCCCAAAATACGAGCGCCCTAGGCAATTGCCTAGTTTGCCTATATGGACGGGCCGGCCCTGCCGGTTCATATTTGTCGGTAACAACATATTCGCAATATTATTATGATAGACTTCATTTTTGTGGCATGTATGGAGTAATGCTGACACCACGCATTTTATTGTTAAGCAGTCTGACCATTTGTTTCAAGTTACATATTGCATCCACTGTCGACTGATGAATTTTCAGCTTTTCAAAAACACTTTGAGGGTACCTACTAATTAAAATTACAACTTTCCTAGTACGCCAGCGCCAGGTGCCCCGGAGTCTGCATTTTATACCCAAAATACTGCCTGATCTGAAAGTATCAGCTCTTACAAAACTCTTTAACTTTTTTGTCGCTGTCTGTTGAACTTGGGAGCTAATGGGCCCTTGCTGAGTTGGCCACGAAGACCCATTCTGTTCAGGGTTGGTCACATTCACAGGTCAACACCTATCCGATGGCCTCCACGCATGAAGTGCGAGCCTGGGTAGGACTCGGTCTTAGGGTTAGTTTCCCCTAGGAATCATTCTTCTGGCGCTCCTGGACGGTCTGCGTACCGTGCGGCGTAAACCAATCGATTGCGCACTCTGACTAACAGTCGGGGGAGTCTGGAAGCTGTACTGTTTTTTATAGAGCGGGGGTGGTTGCGGACCTTACGGCGACTGCTCTTGAAACTTTTGTAAAGGCTGTTTGTTTCCACCCCTCAAATGTGAGGCGTCCAATAATGGATGCCTTGGCAAAATGTATACAAAATGTATATAAATTTATATAAATGTAAATATAAATGTAAATGTGCGCCGCTTTATAGTAATCCGCTCTATAGTAATGCTATAGCTCTATAGTAAACCCCGCTCTATGTAAATGTAAATGTAAATATAAATTTATATGCATTTTGCCGTAGGCAAACCCGAGCTAATCGCCAGTCATTTGTGGGGTTAACAATAATACAATAAAAAAAAATTGAAACGACCATCGGCTACCCGATCCTGGGTGAACACCCGGGCAAAGGATGCCGTGGTCCGCGATAGATTCGGTATACACCGTTTCACCGCTTCGTAAGGGAGAGGACCGCGCAAGCGACCTCGAACTCGTAACCAATCGAGAGACTGGAGTAATCTGGTCGCAATTGGAAGTAGGGCGTGAGTGTAAGCCCGCTGGGTAACACTCCTGGCTATCTCGCGGTTAAATTGTTGGCCTCTTACGGGTTTGTGGCTGAGCTTGGCGGTGGACTGTATTGTCCAAGTCTTCTGCGCTCACTCCAGGGAGATAGAACGACTAATCGTTAAAACTTCCTGAGGTGACGGGCTCGCCCGTTGTAGTTGACAACTCTAGTTGTTGTCTGTTGAACTATCAGTGGAGGTAACGAATTCTCCGCGACAAAAATGTTTTTATGGTATTTCCCCTTGGGGCTTTAACTAATACTGTATTCTCTAAAAGTATGCAT
This sequence comes from Micropterix aruncella, assembly GCA_944548615.1. NCBI lineage: Eukaryota > Metazoa > Arthropoda > Insecta > Lepidoptera > Micropterigidae > Micropterix > Micropterix aruncella. The sequence continues at coordinate 4,012,467 of OX155972.1, read as the reverse complement.
TAATTGAACATAGTTAGAGTAAAAACCCAACCTTACCTTTATCTAAAATGTTAGTCAGTGGAACAAATAGTTGTAAATTTCTTTCGAAAATTGGTACACTTTTAGTTTACTGGCATAGAAAAGTATTGTGAACGTACTTTTGTGTGCCTGTCTGTCTGCCTATGTTTGTGTATTCCTCGAAGATAGCGCCCAAATGCTTTATCCGATTGAGCTGAAATCGGGCATGGAGACATCATTTGGTTATGGCAAGAGTTGAAAAGATTGTAGTTGAAATTAGCCCACTAGGGGGCGCGCTAGTCATACTTCAATCTCGAAATATTGGACTTAGAGATTTGAAATCCGGCACACAGGTGTCGTAGGGTCGAAGCCACATTGTAAAATTAAGGTTGCAATATCTCTTATACAAGCGACACAAAAAAAACGACATACATTTTTATAGAATACTAAGGTCAAGCCGCCCTGGGCTAGCCGAGAAACGAACCACATTGGAAAATAGCCATTTTAATACCTCGGAAATACTATAAAAATACTATAAATGTTCTAGATTTGGTGTCATAATTAATCGGGGGGGGGGGGGGAGTATACAATATTTTTCTTCTTTTGTGGGTTTCTATTCCGCCTTATATAGAATGCTTTAATTTGAAAAAAATAGACCACCAAGTACTCAGGATGTATAAAGTTCACGACCAAAATATTTTTCTTCTTCCGATATTCTTCTTCTTTCGAGGGTTTCTATCCCGCCTTATCCACAGTGCTTTAATAGATACCCACGTGCTTAGGATACAGAAGGGGTTTTGAGGGAAGGGGTGTATTGGGAGGGCGGAAGGTATGGGGGTTGGGGGTTTGGGGGAAAGGGGTGTTTGGCGGTTAAGAGAGGTGTTGGGTTGGAGGCTGGAGGGGTTAGGGGGGAAGGAGGGTTTGCAGGGGCAGTGTTGAGGAGGAAGGGTCTTGCGTTGGAGGGGGGGGGGGGGGGGGGGTGTTAAGGGGGGGGGATGGGGGGGGAGGTTCTCTCAACATTTACCACAATCGTCTTTGAAGGCTTGGTCGGAACTCCATTTTATCCCTGAAATTGAGCGATGAATTTTGTGTATTTGAATATTTTTACTTTTATTTAATCCTTTAACAATATCCTATTCAGTTAAGGTTGAATTGATTATATAATGGTTGTATCTATCCCCTTTAAGAGTCCCGTTCGAATACGTCGTTTTTTAGTCTCCCGGCCACCAACCAACTAGGAGGGAAAGTATTGTGAACACGTTAAATAAATAGAGATGAAGAGGGAAGCATTCATTTGACCTGATACGATTAATACCATTAGCGTCCAAACGCTTCATACCATTGTTTTGCAATTTGGCATGCAGGCATCATTTGGTCATGGCAAGAGTTATGTAGAAAGATTGGGGTTGAAATCAGTCTACCAGAAACCGCGCCAGTCACACTTTAATCTCCAAATATTTGGACTTAGAGACTTGAAAATCGGTTCACAAGCGCCTTGTTGGGCCGAAATCACTGCGAAACATTAATTCTATTGTAAGATCTTTAAAAGTGGCAACGTTTGCGATGCGTGTCTCGTTCGAAATTCAAATTTAAAGGCTCACGACGACCTGCGTTTTTGCAATTTGATTTTTAAATGGAATGAGATAACGCGCGTTCGAAATTCAATTTTTCATTGCTTTGCATCGGGTAGGTACATCGGGAATTTTCGCCAACTGCTTCTCGACTTTATTTATAAAATTAATATTCAGATCAAATGAGTCCCTGGCTACTTGTCGGGAAGTCTTGGGTTGACACAACCGATTTTGTTCAATTTGCGTAGACTATTTTATTTATTTATTTTATTGTTTAGGTTACTACTATAAAGCAGTCACCATTATAAAAAAAAATATTTTAAATAATAAACAAATTGCGGCTAGGGAAACACAGCGAATTACTAACATAAATATGTATGTACCATACGAAAACCACTAACATGATTTTAATTATGCACTTATATTGAATTATTATTTATATATTACTCGTCTTATTTCAAGAAGGGTTAGGAAATGGGAGGTGGGAGAATAAAAATTGTGTTTGTGTAAATTGGGAGTGTGGGAAATTGTACCTACAAATGTTTTATGTAGTTTACTGTTGTTGTAAAAATATCTACAATGCCCTAGCAAATAGCTTCATTCCATACAGTATTTCGGGTTTGGGTAGTGCGGATCACCTTGTTCAAAATGCCCGCCGCAAATCTCGCTTCTGTTTCTGCCAGTGCCATCTAGCGGTATGAACGATAACCACTTATTTTTTATTGCAATCAACAGATGGCTCTGGTTGTGCTCTCCTCAAAATGGCAACATTGAAGCGTTTGACGTTTCGTACGTATCATGCTATCCCGTTCTCTCTCGCCGCGGAGCGTAAGTGTGCAAAAGATAGAAAACTACAAATGGCGATAGAATTTTCACCCAATGATGGATCGACGAATACATTTTCGATAACAAATGAAGTGACGAGCGGCCCATCCTCGCGCCCGTGTTATTTATAAATCCGTGTGCGCTGCAATATTAATGGGTAATTACATCGAGTGCGCGTCGCGAGCCGAGTGATTCTATCAATTGCGCTGTGAATATTTCGCGTTCGGTTTTGAACATTTTGTGTTTTTTTTTTCGAATTTTGCGTGACATCTACGAATAATTTTCTACGAACGTCGTTTCGTGTTTTTCGAAATTTTGCGTGACGTTTGCATCAGGTTGTGAAAATTTAGGGGGTGCCAAACGAAAATGGAAGGGATACCCGTGACTCTCATTGTCAAGGCCCCGAATCAACAAATCGAAGACCAAACTATTCAATGCGAGTTAACATGGACGATTAGCAGGCTAAAGGGATATTTATCTGAAGTGTATCCCAGCAAACCTGTGAGTAATTTCATCATTAATATTTGTGTAAAGTGTATTACAGATACAGACCTTAGATAAGTATGTGGTTAATTATATGAATTATGTCGTCATCGCTTTAATTCAGTGATAACAGGATGTCTATGTCATATGTGTGAGTTTGTATGACACTTTTAATTTAATACCGACTGTTACAGTCTAATTGGATCTTTGGTATTTATGCAGTTTAGCAAACTCATACATTAAAGATGTTTTAATTGCACACCACTATATTCATCATACCGATTCTGAATCTGTGTGAATCTTCGCTTCGTTTTTTTTTAATATATGGCATTGGAATTCATTAGACATTGCTAACTCATAAATATATAAAATTAAAAAAACAATGAATTTTATCATTTTAATGTTAAAAGTGATAAAAACCAGTGTCGGTTTTTTTTTTAATTTTAAATTAGTTTTTTGATGGCTTTTGAATAAAACTAACTTAATAACCTTGGTACCGACATGTAGGTGTTTGACACTTCCCCTTCGGCTACGTAACGACCAAATTTGGTTGCACATCAGAACACCGTTGACTACGTAACAACCAATATTGGCAGCTTGCTCCCGGAGCGCACAGTAATATTATTTTCTAAATCGAACCAATCTAAATTACCATAGATACATAGACGACCGCTAGAATAATTTCGCGGATATTTCTGGTAAAATTCCATTACCAAACATTTTTTTTTTCGAGAAATCATCAAAATTTTTATTGGTTTTAATGAGTTTATATCTAAATATTTTTGCATGTAAATAAGCAAAACGAAATATTACCTTTGATAGAGAATCTAATAATGATCTCGTTAGTATTTACAATTTCTACATAGGGTTCCGTATTTTTCTGTAAGACAAGTGCAAGATAGAAATGCTGAGTTATTTTCACTTTTTCAACTTTCTCATATTTATTCATATTTATCTAATTGGTTTACAAAATGAGATTTCAATGTTCTATATACGAAATTTCAATGCGATCATTGCACTGTTTTTTTATTATTGCTATAGTAGTTCCATACTTATAGTACTTTTTGTCGAGCGCGACAATATTGCAAGAAAATCCAATAAATTGCCGCGGTCTGCCATGAAATTATGCCGCTACTCGAAGGGTTAAAATGCCTATATTTCTTATTTATGAGAGCGACAAAAGATTATTGCAGTTTTGCTTCCGTTTTTGTCAATTTTCCGGTTTAGCACATTTTCTTCAAAAAGTATCGTGAAAATAACATATATTTTTGTCAAAAGAGATCTAACCCAAAGCCAAACAAATTAGTTCATCTCTCAACATTTTCCTTAGTCCACTTTTATATACTTACCAATGTTATTACTTTTATATACTTAATGGAAGCAAATTCAGTTCTATTTATTCAACTTAATAATTCATTCATTAGCATTTACTAATCTAAACAGTTGTTCAAATGAACAACAATTTTTCTATATATCACGGTAACAATACAAATCAGTATGTCAATACAGTCTGCCCGCTGATAAGATAGTAATCTTATCAATAACTTCACCTTATCAATATCTTCACCTTTTGCTATATTTTCTTCGCTTATCAATTAAATAACAAATTGATAACATTTCTTATAATGTATAAACCTGCATAACTAAACTAAACTTTTTAGATAAGTATTTTAATAAATAGATTAGTAGATTAATAACAAAAATACAAATGGAGCTGCTATGAAATTCACCAACCGGAATCAGGCTACTTCATAGTGCTATTATTATACTTCTGGGGGTGAGTGTTGGACTCTGGACAAACGGCCAGCTGTGGTGGGTAAAATCATTTAATGGCATTTCTTTTTAATCCTTTTATTTTTATCCCATTATAGTGTCTTGGCTAAAAGTTTCTAGAACCTGATAAATTGAAACATTTTTTGTTGGGTTTTCTAGGTGCAATCGGTTGCAGAATTTAAAACCATAATCAGACGAATTGTCTAATTCAGTGGTTCCCAACTAGCGGTCCCGAACCTGTTGAAACGCTGCGACGACTCCGCTGTGCCATTCCATGTCAAGTGTTAATGGAATCGGTCCACGACCCGTACTTGTTTTCCCGCCCCAGATCGAGATGATTGCCAACCTTCGCTAGAAGACAAATGACCTTTAAAAAAGTGTTATCTTTATTACTTTCAATCAGGCCGGAATGATATCACTGTTTTTCTTTTGATCTAGTTTTAGAAAGATAACGTGGTTTACATATTTGAATACTAAGAAAGGAAGGTTTATTTGCCAAACAGATTGTTAATTATTTAAAGAGTAACTCAACATTCTTTAAGAGGCCGTGTACGAAATCGATGTGGGCCGTATTAGGTATTCGACATGCGCACGCACACACGCGGAAGCGCCAGATCGCTTGTGTGCGTGAGTCCTGAGTGGTCGCGCCGTTGGCAAGTCAGCGATTAAACGGTTTTGATCCTTTGATATTTTTCACATCTCATCCGATTTCGATATTCAACCTCGTGGTTATTTACTCGTGGTTTTGTGCCAATTGAAATAAAAAGTCCGGTTGTATAAAATTATGCATTTATTATTTAATATGAACAAGTTCTAAGTTCCATAGAACGGCATTTTCGAGGGTCGATAATTTCTGTAATCATGCACTTAAAGTTAAAATCTACAAGCCGATTTTTAATTTTTGCTTCCCAGAAATGGTCGTCTCTCTTGATGATCACAGTTTTCAATGGAAAGTCTGGGCCAGTCCACACAGCAAACAAACAAATATCTTTTTTGGTAATATGTAACTGCCCTTGAGCTTGGTAATACCAATTGTGATTCGTATTCAATTTTATTTTTCCTTCTTTATCAACCTTCCAAATATTTATTTTTTTCAAACGAATTGCCTCATCCGCGCTAATGCCAACTGCTGTTTAGGGCATTTTATTTCGATGATCCCGTCTTCATAAATACTATCAGGGGTGGCACCTAAAAAAAAGTATTCTTCGTCTATGAACAGACCGCACTTTTTTAAAGTAATGTTTTCCTGCTCTGCCAGTTGCAAAAGTGCTGTTGCCTCATTGGTTTTTCCGTATAATATAGCTGGTGCATGATCTAAGGAGTACGGATTTAACCAGTGCAGCTGAACTTATTTGTCGCCTTTTGCACACCTTGCCAAAATTTGATGCAGTGACCAGGCTCCGTCTCAACTCATGCCAGAGTGCACATTCGGCTTGTCGAGTTTCCCTTTCAATTGCATCTCTGTCAGACAATTGTTGTTTCAGGTGATCCATATACTCGATCTGGGAAATAAACCATAGATGTTAATTGATAAGTATATAATTATTAAGGGGACAAATCAAAATATATCGCTGAAAAGAACCTTGGCAGTTTCATATTCATCAGGTGTCATGTCCGGCTTTTGGCAAATTTCTCCATAATCTGCATTTTCACTATTAAAATCGATGCGCCGTTTGGGTTTCCAAATCTTTCTTCTTGAGTTTTTTTTCCTTTTCCTCATCTCAAACTTTTTTACAGCGAGTGATGGACTTTTTGTGGTAACCTTTTTATGTAACGCAGATATTGGAGTACCAGTGTTAAATGCAACAACAGCAGCATAGCACCTCAATGCATATGAATTACTCAAAGCGTAATTGATGCGCTTGCCTCCAGTGTATATCGCAACCAAAGAATTGAATTGCTCAGCTCTGTAAAACAAAAGTGATGTTAATCGATGAATTCGATGTTTAGGTAGGCGTCTATTCTGAAAGCGAATACTGCTATTATTTGAATTGTTATTATTACCTGTTATTATTTAATTTGTGCAACAAGCTTTTAGCATGAAAAGCCAGAGAACTTGCATTCGCTGAAAGCTTTTTCAGCAATACTGGTATGTGAGGTACATAATTCGGCTCCAATTTTTTTCATTTTTGCAGTAATATCCTTCACAGTTACTATGGTTGCCAAAAATATGCAAGGGACTGTTAAGTATATCTTTTTGCAGTTTATTTATTTGTTCTCCTTTTGGTGAGTTTTCAGCTTTACGGAATCTTACTGCCGCTTTGACTGCAATCCGCAGACGATTTAGTCGCTCAGTTATTAGCAATTTTCGCTCGTCAAGTGGAATCGAGGTGTCTTTATTTAAAGCCATATTTTTTCCGTTGTAATTACGTAAAAGATGATTTGAGCACTCAATTTTTTCGACTATAGCTGTAGTATAGGGCCTGGCATCTAAAATATTTTTGTAGGTACTCGCGTCACCATCTGCTATCAATTTGGAGTAGACCAAATTACGATCTTTTTCAGATTTTTTGAATCCTTCTACGATTGCTGCTTGTTCCATGCTCGTCGAGGAACCTGTAAATATTATAATAGGCACTTGAATAATAGTTAATTGAATACCTATATCATAAAAGAAGAAAGCATAAACGTCACCTTTGTGATTTATGTTGCATTGATGTGTCGGTACTTCTTGTTCTTTGTTTTTCGCCCTCATACAAATTACGCAGTAATTATTTTTTACACCTATATGTAAAACTTTGGCAGAGTTTACCCCGATTATCGAACCAACACCCGACAGAGACGAATAATTTGTCCGATATGACCGTTTACTCCAACAGGCGTCAGCCGTTACAGCTATCATTGGTTTTCCTGTGGAACTTTTCTCTGTCACCATTTCCGTTTCTTCTGCTGCTGCATCCTTCATAGTATCTTCTGCAATTTCGTTCCACCACTCGTGCAAATCATCATGACACTTTTTGTATTGAGCACCAGTCAATGTAGGCAAATCTATTGCAGCAGCCAGTTCATTAAAATTAGTGAGTCCGAATCCAATCATTATTATACCCAAGACAGCAGCGTGATTGACATCAAACTTGTTATCGTTTTTACTGGTATTTAACTGAAATTTACTTCCACACATGGAGCAACGCATCTTAATATATGAAGATAATCCATGACAAACTTCTTTTACTATTTTTAAATAATTCAACTGACAGTCAAATCTTAAGCTATGCTGTGATATTGGAATCAGTTGATTTATAACATATTGTATGTCAACGATCCTCCTTCCTTCGATAGGTATGGCCTTTGTAGGATGACGGATTTTCTCCCAATATGCCTCCGTGGACTGTCACCGAAACCTACACGCAATTTGACTGCTGATGGTCGCGTAGCGCTGTCGCAGTGGTGATGAATGAAAGTCTGCTTCGTTTGCGATTCCGTTTTATTGACTGGGGGGCCCGCCCGCGAGACACTTCGAGAGCGTCTCGTTACAATGACGGTGGCGGGCCAACTAACACTACAATAGCCGACGTCCGGCCGCGCTCCCAGCGATCCAGCCCCTATCGTAGGGGTAGCTAACCATCGGTCGTCGGCTTCGACGCTTAACTCAATACTACGAACAATCTCAAAACAATCCTAATGTAATTTAAATTCTAGGTAACGCTTAAAGATAAATAATACAGAATAACTTAATTCTAAACATCCCGAGAACCAGGTAGATTTGCCAATCACTTTAGTCTCCACCCTTATTTGCCGCTGGGTAACCGACCCCTGCTCGGATTTCGCCACGGATATTTTCGGAAGGGTTTCGACGCACCGACATGTGCAACCCTTTGTCTGCGGGCCTCGAGGCGACCAACTTTCACATTCCAATGCTATGGCACTGGTAAATGCTGCTACATAATTTCCCCCAGTTTCCGCATCGGTAGTCGCGGAAACTACAGCCACCACCATTCTCCTTAGAACGCGTTCATAGTTCATAGTTCACTCAAAAAATATTTACACATATTAAATCCCCTTGTGGGTCCCGAAAAAAAATTCAAGAAAACCCAAACTAATATCAAAATTACAATTTAAAACCCTTGTAATAAAGAAAAAAGCAAGACAATAATAATTAACAGCATGTGAAGTAATTCAAATTTAAAGGATGATATACTAAATTACATGTTTTTACCGATTCAAATTAAATTAAAAATATTATTTAAAATGATTTAAAAATGATTGAATTTCTCCTTAGAACAAGCTCGGCTTGGTTACAATCTGCACAACTGTTGACTACAGACAGTGTAATTCTCAGTGAACAAACCTAAAATAAAATTAAACTACAACAAATTCGCCCACGATCTGACCCTGCCTATATCTACGGACTTACTTTATTAACTAAGTGCTGTCAGCATTTACCTCTAATTTAGCTAGCTTAGTTGATGACCTTCTGTATATTTTGCTACCTATCTGTACATCAACTACCCTTACTCTACCGTCCCTATCAGGGTATATCTTCGTGATCCGCGCCTTCGGCCAGCAGCTCCTGGCCAAGGTGCCGTCACATATAATCACTACGTCCCCCACTTCCAGGGGTTTCACATCCGCGTGCCACTTCTGCCTCTTTGTTAACGTCGGCAAATATGCCCGAACCCAAGAGTTCCAAAAGGCATCGCTCAGATACTGAGCGATTCGCCACTGTTTCCGTGATGAAAGGTCTTCTTCGTTAAATGCCCCTGCTGGCGGGTTGTCGCAGCGGTACCCAGTCAAAAAGTGCTGCGGAGTCAGCGGCGCCTCATCCCTCGCGTCCATAGATACGTGGGTTAAGGGCCTGTTGTTGATCACAAGCTCCGCCTCAAGGAGCAGCGTATGCAGGACCTCAGGCCGCGGCGCTCTTTCCTTCAACACGGCGGACAGTGCCGTTTTCACTGAACGCACTAACCTCTCCCACGCTCCGGCTTTCTCTGGTGATAAAGGAGGTACAAACTTCCACTGAATGCCTCTGACCGCCAAAGCATCTGCCCACGCGCTCTGATCTGCCTCCGTCATCGCCCTCTTCAGCTCCGCAGCCATTCCTCGTAGGTTAGAGCCGTTATCAGAGTACATTACGCGAGGAGTCCCTCGCCTAGCCACGAACCGTCGCAGTGCGAGTATCGCCGAATCTGTCGTCAAGCTGTCCGTCAATTCCAAATGTACGGCACGGCAACTAAGGCAGGTGAACAATACCCCATACCTGAGCTCCTTTCTCCTGCCCACAGATACGCTAAACGCTCCGAAAAAATCGACGCCGGTGTTGGTGAAAGGACGTTGATGGTGGTCCAATCTTTCCGCTGGCAGATTTCCCATACGAGGATTCTGCGGTCTGACTCTCTCATTGCTGCAGCGCCGACAGTTTCTCAGTACTCGTTTAACCGCCTGTCTCCCATTGATTATCCAATACTTCGTTCTGGTTTCGTTCAGAACGTGTTCTACCCCGGCGTGATTAGCCCTAGCATGAAACTGAGCGATAATGAGCGCGGTCAACGGATCTTTATCGCTCAATATAATAGGGTAGGTCACACTCAGCGGTACCCCCGGCGCCGCAGCAGTGCGTCCCCCTACGCAAACCATACCATTCTTATTTAAGACTGGGGTCAACGCAAAAATTTTACTCGACTTATGCAGCGGCTGAGTTCGCGCAAGGTTGTCGATCTCTGATCGATAATGCCGTTTTTGCGCGTCTTGCAATAAAATCTCTTCCGCCCTTTCCAACTCGGCTGCCGTAAGGTCGTTTGCGCATTGCTGTTTGCGACATCTCTTCGTAAATTTTACAGCATACGCAACAGCTCGCACCAACCTATTATAATTAGAAAATCGGTCAATGCAAATTAACGGGCGTGGCGCCTCCATCGTAGTCAGTGTCACTCCGGGTTTTTTCTCCAACGCGACTTCGTCGCCAACGTCATTATCTATAACTGACTGGGAGGGCCATTCCTCCTCCGATCTGCGCAAGAATGCAGGCCCGCAAAACCACCTGCCGTTTGGCGTCAAGTCAATGCCTGGCGCGCTTCGCGTACCTTCGTCAGCCGCGTTCACCTTGCCCGAAACCCAGTGCCAATCCTGAGGCCTTGATAATTCCAATATGGCCCCGATCCGATGCGATACATAGGTTTGATACGAATCCTTCCCCGTGGTTAACCAATGTATTACGTTCGAGCTATCGGACCACCAAACCATTCGGTCGAACTTCAACACGTGCTCTTGCTCTATTTTCCTGGCTAATTTGACACCTAAAAGAGCTGCGTTGAGTTCCAACCGCGGTATCGTTAGTGACTTCAGCGGAGCCACACGAGTGCGACTCGCGACAAAACTGACCCACACTTCCCCTGTCTCGTCTTTCTGTCTAACATATGCCACAGCACAGAGTCCCTCGGCACTTGCATCTACGAATATATGCAATTGCCTTGATGTGACTTGACCTGCCGGTTTCCCGTAGTACCTGGGAATTCTCACGCTATTCGCCTCTTTCAGAAGATGCAACCAGCGCACCCACCGTCTGTACTGTGGCTCGCAAATTAGCTCATCCCAACCAATTTGTGTCCGCCAGATCTCCTGAAGAAGCATCTTAACTTTCGCAATCAGGGGACTGATAAAGCCAGCGGGATCGAAAATGCTCATTGCCACTCTTAACACCTGCCGTTTGGTAGGCCATTCTTGGGCAGATGTTAATTCCTCTGGAAGCTGTATTATTCCTACCTTGAAATAAAAGGCATCTCCTTTTGGGTCATATTGCAGGCCCAGCACCTTATTTAAGGAGATGTCTTCAGTCTCTAACCTCACACTTTCACTCGATCTCTCTGACTGTGGCACATCCTTCAATGCGCCTTCACTACTGGCAGCCCACTTGGTCAGCTTGAACCCGCCCTCCTTACATATTCTGACCAAATCCGATATTACACTCCTCGCCTGATCGTCGTTGTCGGCCACTCCGAGTACGTCGTCCATGTAACAACTTTGTTGCAGCGCTTGAACAGCGGCGGGACATTGGATTTTGTACTGCTGGGCATGTGCGTTTTTCACGTACTGAGCGCAAGCCCCCGCACACCGTGCACCGAACACTAGCGTGCCGACTCGATAAATTGTAGGTGAACTGAATCGATCCATCCCTCGAAAAAGGAACATTTGACTGTACGAGTCTTCTTCTCTCACGGCTACCCTCATGTACATATCTTGTATATCGGCCACGAAGGCCACCCTTCCTTCTCTAAATCTAAATATTATTCCCACGAGGCTATTGTACAGATCTGGCCCTATTACCAGATGTTGGTTGAGTGACACGCCCTTCGACACGGCCCGACAGTCGAAAACTATCCTCACCTTGTCAGGTTTGCGCGGGTTAATGACGGCGAAATGAGGAAGGAACCAAGCTCTGGGTCGGTCAATAAATTCTGCCCGGTCGACCGCGACTACGTAACCTTGATCGATGTAGTATTGCATCTTGGCGCAATACGCTTCAGCAAAACCGCGGAAGAGTCCATTTTCTGCTCAAGTGCCTTGAGCCGCCTGAGAGCTGTGTTTTCACTCGCGGCGGTAGGTAGTGAAATATTCTCCTGCCGCCAGAGCAAACCAGTACGCCATCGATCCCCCTCGTACACAGTGGTTTGTGTTAGCAATTCGCTCGCATGTTCCTCATCGGAAGTCTGGGGGGCATCACCCCCCTTTATTTCTAACCCGTCCACCTCTATACCTCGCCGTACTAATTCGTACAAACCGTCGTCCACCGCACTTCGCACATGAAACGAGGTTGCCAGAGCGCTTTCTTGCGCTGTGGCTATCCTGCCCAGTGGTACATATCCTAGCCTAGTTCGTGAAAGCGCTATGTCGCACCCCGGCCTCTTGACTATTCCCCGCGATATTATCAGCGGCCAGTTATCCTGACCTATGATCAACTGTGGCCTGGCGGTGACTCCTTGGCAAGCTAGAGCACGCAGGTGATCGTATTTACGGACGTACTCTTGTGGCACTGTCCGCAGCTCGGGCAAATTTAACGTTTTCACGGTATTTGCGGTCAGGTCGAAAGACCGTTTCGCCCCCACCCCCTTGATTCTGCACGCCACAGCTTGTGAACGACTTTCTGACATCGACATCTGGCCGATACCCTGCAGATCCAGACTACGTTGCCTTCCTTGCAACCCCACCTTGTCTGCCACCTCTTGCTCTAAAAGAGTCAAAGAGCTGCCATCGTCTAACAAACAAAATACCTCAACCTCCCCTTTCGGACCGCGAATAGTGGCCGGCAGAACTTTCAACAAAGCCAGACTCGCCGAGCTCGCATGCGCCACGAAAGCCCGACCGGGATTAATTTTATGACCACTCTCACTTTCCGGTCCGGCGCGTGCCGTCGGCGAGTGCTCATCATTATTTCTCTCCGACGCCAGCGGTTCAGTTTTTTGCGGTTTCGTTTTCGTTAGAAGGGGATGGTAACGCCGGGTCGGAAAGCGTTGCTGACTTCGACAATTAAACTTGTTATGCCCCACTAGTAAACACAAGTAGCATGCGTTATTATTTTTAACGACGCTCCAACGTGCTTCCATGTCCATACCAGCAAATTTCTCGCACTGGTATAATCCGTGTGCCCCTTTACAACAAAGACATCCACGATTGGTGATATTGAAGACTGGTCTTCTATGATCGCCCGCACCCGCAGCCCTGATAGATCGGCCGCCTGGGCGCGGACCCCGACACTCGTCCGCTCTCACGTCTAACTTCGCAACTCCGGCAGATTTCATCCGTTGCAAGGACGCACCTAACCACCCGCTGAAGCAGTCCAGCATAGTGTCGCTATCTGCCGCTCCCTTGTCATGCACCGCCCATGCAGCTACCAGTGTTCGTGGCAACTTACCCACCAGACTAGCGAGCAACTCAGGATTTGCCAAGTGTCCTCCGCGCCCCAAAGACCTCAACGTGGTTATCAGGTTATTTACCTTGCAGGAATACCGGAGTAAATCTCTACAATTGAGTTCCTCCCCCAGCTTAGCGAATTCCTTCGCTTCCCTCATAGTACGGTAAGCCACCTCATCGCAGTCTCCAAAAAGGCTTTCCAGTGTTCGAATTATTTGGGACACATTAGCTGCCGAATACAACAAAGAAGATACCGCCTCCCGCGCCGGGCCCGATAAGCTCCTCTGCAACCTCAATAGGTTCATACTGTCGCTTATCTTCCCGACTTCAGTGGAATGTTGGTAAATACCGTAAAATGAAACCCACTCCATGATGTCACCCGAAAACCGTGGCAAATCTTTAAAATTGGCATTGGCGTGGAAAACGGTCAGTGATTGACATACCTGTTGCAGTAACTCGTTCGAACTGCCTTCCGAGCTCAGCGGCGGCCCATCCGCGTTGTGTCGGCTGGTCGGCGAGCTCCGTTCCCGCGCAGCCGCGCCGGGCGCGCAACTCGGCGCACCGGCGCTCGGCTGCTCGCCGGCGACCTTGAGCTCTGCGCGAAGGCGGTCGCTCGCTGCGCCCGGCGAGGCGCGCGCGGCTGCAAACTCGTGGTGGAGGCGACCGTCTGCGAGCGCTGTGTTCGTTCCCGCGTCGGTCCCCGCCATCCTCCATCCCGCCATTTCGTCGGCCGCAGTGGCGTCCACGTTTGCCGCGCGGGGGGCGGGTCCGACCGCGCCGCCCCTCGCCGGCATCAACGTCTCCCCCTCGTTCTCCCCGCTCGCAACCAGACATTGCATCGGCCGGCGCCGTTCCCCCGGACCGGATGGCGCTTCTTCGTTCGGGGGATCCTCGTCGTCGACTTCCTCTGGAGGGTTAGAGGCCGCAGCCCATGCACGTACCCGATCACTGGTAGAAAGGGCCTGCGAGCCGCCCGATATTTCGTATGCCCGCTGAGCGTGCTCGACTTCCGCCGCTATTATGCCCTCCTGCTCCTCCAAGTCGGCCTGCTGCATCGCCATTTCTGCTTGCATGGCTGCTTGCATGGCTGCTTGCTGCGCCGCCTGCTGCGCCTGTTGAGCTGCCTGCCTCGCCAGGAGTTTCCTTTTCTCGGCAGCAATCCTTGCTTGCTGCCGTGTGACGCGTAGTACCTCTTCAGATGCTTCCAATTGCGCCGCGCTGCTTCGACTGACGTCACTTCTCCCTGAAGCTTTCGACGCTGGCCGCGACGTCGGGACTGATGCTCTCGCTGTATCCATCGTTCTCGTTCTCTTCTTCTTCTTGACTGCTACTGCACACGCGACTATCCGGCTCGAAGGACCAGGTCGTGTAGGATGACGGATTTTCTCCCAATATGCCTCCGTGGACTGTCACCGAAACCTACACGCAATTTGACTGCTGATGGTCGCGTAGCGCTGTCGCAGTGGTGATGAATGAAAGTCTGCTTCGTTTGCGATTCCGTTTTATTGACTGGGGGGCCCGCCCGCGAGACACTTCGAGAGCGTCTCGTTACAATGACGGTGGCGGGCCAACTAACACTACAATAGCCGACGTCCGGCCGCGCTCCCAGCGATCCAGCCCCTATCGTAGGGGTAGCTAACCATCGGTCGTCGGCTTCGACGCTTAACTCAATACTACGAACAATCTCAAAACAATCCTAATGTAATTTAAATTCTAGGTAACGCTTAAAGATAAATAATACAGAATAACTTAATTCTAAACATCCCGAGAACCAGGTAGATTTGCCAATCACTTTAGTCTCCACCCTTATTTGCCGCTGGGTAACCGACCCCTGCTCGGATTTCGCCACGGATATTTTCGGAAGGGTTTCGACGCACCGACATGTGCAACCCTTTGTCTGCGGGCCTCGAGGCGACCAACTTTCACATTCCAATGCTATGGCACTGGTAAATGCTGCTACAGCCTTGATGTCTTCTTTAATTTCTTTCTATAAAATTAAATAGTTGCGATAATAATAATAATGAAATTGAAACTAGACGACTAAGTACACTAAATACAAATTTCAACTGACCTGATCATCTGAAATAATCATATTTGCATGGTTATCTGTGTTCTTATCAAACGATGGCCCGTGGTCGTCACCAGGTTCGTCACATGTAACACCCTCTATTTCCTAAAAAAAACGATAATTATTTGAAATAAACCAGTTGCTAGCTAATCTATCTTGCGTTACAAATATGAGTTAAGACACAAATTATATTAATTAGTATACCTCTCTACACTCTCCAGTATGAGATGTTGGATTATTTATAACTTTATTTAAATCCGCATCATTATTTGTAATAGGGTCTGCCGTTGGATCTTTGAAACAATTTCATTTTAATTTTAATTCCGAAGAAAAAAAAATGTTACAGCCAGTTTTTGCGACATATACAAGTGTGTGTAGTATTGTTGCAATGCTTATACCATCAGAAAAGTTAAAATAATTTAAATAATTAGAATATTGCTGACCTGGAATTATTCCTGGCTCGCTTTGAATCTATAAATCCACAGTTTTTTTTTTTGCGCTTTATAGCACCATTTTTAAAGTTCTTGCCTTTTCCGTTCATAATTGAATCTGTGAATATGAAATTCTTCATCTTAGACATGAAATCCTAGAAATGGTCGCGGTACCATTCATCGAAAAATGGTAGACCTCAAAATTGATCGATTGTACCTTAACTTTGTCGACTGTACTATGCATCGATCAAGTTCGCAGTCTACCAAATGTTATCTTCGAAAAGTTTGCTACTTACTAGGTCTTAAATTAGTTATTGCGCTTATTCCTTTTTTGAAAAACCAATTCCTAACCAGTTTATTACTAGGTTTTCAAAATGGTAATCAAGACATAATAATAATCAAAACAATGTATTAGTTAGTAAGTGCTTTTAAACGTGAAATATCAACAAAAAAAAAACTCTTGCAAAAATGGTTCATTGTCCCTTACTAGGTTTTGAAATAACTTATTGTTGTAGTATTAAAAAAGCATGTTGAAATCATCACAAAATATTAAAAAATAATAGCTCACCAAAGTATCAAAAATTCACGTCCCGCTATATTCGTCCGTAGCCGAGGCGCCGCGCCGTCGCGTCGTGTGCCGCGTGTCGATATCTAAGTAGATACCTCTATAATCAATGGTATAATATAACTATAGGTAGGTAGGATTTTCAGAGCCGAAGCGATGCGTCCACCCGCTGGAAGCGCTCGGCGGGGACTGGCTGACTTGAGGCGTGAATCCGAGTATTATAACGCGAGAATTAGATTGTTTTAAAAGACTTTATTGCCAATTTTAATTAATGTTTTGCATTTTTTTTAAGGAAATGGATTGATTTTGAACTAAAGTGTATTTCTGTTGTTTCTATTTTATGAAGGAGAGTTCTAAAAGGCCAAAATCAAAAGCAATTCTTCGCCCATTTTCTATAAAATTTGACAAAGTTTAATATTTTTTTAAGCAAGAATTTTATATGAAAGTAGTAAAAAGTGATTCACTTATTATATAGACGACTTTCACAAAAATACAATGTAATTTTTTCATAACGATTAAATGTCAAAACGATTCGTAAATATGTGATATTGCTATCACAAACAGCCGCCGGTTTAAGGTCAATTAATCAAAATTCTATAATAATTTTCAAAAAAGTAGCCCACTCATTAGACAAAAATATAAATGATCTTTTATGTTGTGCAATAAAACTTATAGAAATACAGTATTTTAACCTTAAATTCGCATCTGTAAAATTATGTAAATTCACAAAATGCGCAAAATTTCGTGTACGGCCTCTTAAATAAGTCCAAAATCTTTGGTGGAAAGCAAAAGGGCCCATCTCAAAAATGTTTCGAAATTGTTTTACAAATGAGACTTTTAAAGGGTCGAACGAGTTGTCTGGCAAGGTTTGTTCGCTATTAACTATATATTTCGTTTGTTTTCTAAACAAATGTATTTTTACTTTCCTGGTCCATAAGCCGACCAGCATTGTGAACGCGCAAAATTTTTTTTTGGAGATGAAGTCGGAAATATACATTTTGAGGCCCCTGAGGCGATTAAGAAAATTTCCAGAATGAAGTTTTCTCTCTGTGTGTATCTGTCTGTGTCTGTGTGTGTGTGTGTGTGGTTTATTCCTCCACGATAGTGTTGTGGTGTATTCCCATCCGATTGTGCTGAAATTTTGCATGCAGGCATCATTTGGTCGTCGAGAGTTGAAAATGAATATTCTGGTGAAATAAGACCCTGGCTACTTGCCGGGAAAGTTATGGGGTGACACAACTTTTTTTTAAAATTGTGGTAGCTTTTAAAGAGTAGCATCATTCTAAGTTACTAGGGAGGTAATTTTTTCAAAAAGTACCACTTTCTTAATTAATAGCTCGTTTCAACAAGAGTTTGACAATACCCTCTAACCCCTTATTACATTTCTGTGAAACACCTTAAAAGGCAAAAAACATTCCACTTCAAAACATTTGTCAAAACATTTCTCGACATTTCTCGATTGGATTCTGGAGGTCAATTCGGCCTCTAAGTATTATCGATTCCCTGAAAGTCTCGGATACACATGAATTTATTGCGTGAAGTTTGTAACACGATATTGAAATACAACAGGTAGAGGCCGCATAAGTGACTTCGGTCCCGTAACTAGTCGGAGGAAGGAGTTATCCTGATGGTTAATTCCAGACGGAGATATCCTTCCAAAACTGGTAGACAGGATGTGACACTGCTTGCTGGGTACCTTTCCCGATGCCTCTGTCGGGGATGTTGGATTAGCCAGACAGTAGATTTGGGGATGTCTCTAAGTCATCTTTGCTCACCTCACGGGAGATAGAACGATCACTATCGTTAAAACTTCCTGAGGTGACGGGTTCGCCCGTTGTAGTTGACAACACTAACTCTGTTTCTCTCTCGTTTCAGACTGCCGAGGAGCAAAAGATCATATATTCGGGTCAGCTGCTCAACGACAGCATAATTTTGAAAGATGTTTTACGAAGGTACGACGGAGAGAACACCAACATTCACACAATGCACCTCGTGTGCCTGCCGAAGAGGCATAAATCGACCGCAGACATACCAAAGACACAAGACTCGCGCTTGCCGACTTTTGAAGGGATGAGGCACAGAAACACCGGTAAGTGTTGCGGAGATTTTAGTAACAAAAGACCACAGCCTTAATGAGTCAAGCAAATGGTGCAATAGGGCTGATATGCTGAACAGGCAGCTTTACTGATACGGCAAGATCAGATATTGTAAAGCTAGCCATGTAATAGTATTAACCCTTTGTACTCGAGCGGTGCCGCTACGGCGCCCGGGCAGTTTATTGCGTCTACTCGAGCCACAATGATATTTGGTTTCTTTGTAGGTTCTAGTCAGACAGCCAACGCAGGCAATAGTGAACAAACTACACAGGAGAGGGTGGGGGATCCTTCAGCGGAGCAAGCCAATGTAAACGAGTCGCCCAACTGGTCGGATTGGAATACAAATTGGTTACGGTACACTTCGCAGAATCCGCAGGCCTTCTACAACAATAGAATGGGACCTTTTCCAGGTACGTTTGCTCACGAGCATTTTGTAAACGAGAGCTTCCTGCAGGCATTGGCATTAATAAGACGTAAAATCCACTTTTTACTTTCCCAAAAAAATGCATCATCTTACACGAAGTATGGAAATTAGTCTTGTTTTTGAGTAAAATTTAAAAATCAACACATTTTGAAATCCTGGAAATACGAAAAAATTGTTTGTTTGTTGGTTTATACTCTTTATTGTGAAAATGTCACAATGGGCGGGTTTATTGTCATATGACAATCTCTTACAACCAACCCTACTATGACGTTTGTAGATGTTTGTAGTGTGTGTCTTGTTATTGCATGCGATCGACAGAATTGAAAATGCAATTCCGTTAATTTGATCCCAACGGAAAATGGTGACCCAGCCGGGAATCGAACCCGGGGACCTTACAATGTAAGATCAGGCAACCTAACCACTATGCCACCGTTTGTGTCATCACAAAACTTTTTTGGCAAGTTGCCAAGGACTTACGAAAGGATTTTGAGCGTGATGTCCCTTCGGGAAGAAGGTTGGTCTGATTAAAAGGGATAGTCGGCGACGAGCATGGATAGTGAAATTGTAACGCATTAAACAAGTTCGATTCAATCGTTTACGCAAATATATTGATCGGCGAAAATTCAATATGATTTTGGCCCAACAAGGCATCTTTATACCAAATTTATAGTCTTTAAGTCAAATATTTGTAGATTAAATTATGACTAGTGTGCCCCCCTGGTGGACTGATTTCAACCACAACCTTTTCAACTCTTGCCATGACCAAATTATGCCTGCATGCCAAATTTCAGTTCCAGCGTTTGGGCGATATCGTTGAAAAGCCATTCTTTACCCATATAATCAATAAATATAATGTGTTGGATACTAGGCAACTATATTTAAAAACATCACTTCGCAAAATACCTTATCAACTAGGTATTCCAAAGATATTATGATAGTACCCAGAAGGTATACTACTTTTGGTTAGCACACCTATACATTCATTGCCCAAGGTTTTTCAATGCTCTTCCTGGTGACATAAAAGGGCACAGTTAAAGTGGTTGCCAGTACGCCAAAGAGGAAACGTTCATATACTTGCTCTCCTATATCGTGTACTCTCCCAATTAACACCATCCTATCTCCACGAGCTTTTTGGACCACTAAATATCCACAGTCTCGTACTTCGATCAGCCTCTGCCAGTTTACTCAAAATACCGAGTCATAATAGTGATTTCTATTCCTATTCTTTCTGTATCCATGGTGCAAGACTGGAACGATCTCCCAGCAAACATACAGCAACATTGTCTTCAGAACAATGAAGCCATTTCGACATCCGAAATCTCTAATATCCGTCTATTCATCATTGATTAGATCGGTTCTGGAGTTTGGATCAGTGATCTGGAATCCGCTTTACAGTGTTCACAGCGATAGAATCGAACGAGTCCAAAAGAAATTCACACGTATGCTGTCGAACAAATGTGGCCTAAGAAATACTCTGAAAGGTTATGTAGAGCGGCTTTCTCACTTCAACCTAATAGACTTAAAAACACGCAGGACTATAACTGATATAACGTGTCTCCATAAGCTTTAGCACAATCGACTAGACAGCCCAGCTAGTCTAGAAAAAGTACAATTTCGTGTGCCACCGCGACTAACGAGGAGCTCTCAAACATTTTCGGTTGTCGCTTGCAATAACAACATCGGGTCGAATAGACCTCTTATCAGAATGTGTTGCGTTTTTGATAAGTCGTGTAAAGGATTAGACATATTTTATGATTCCATTAATTTAATAAAAGACTCGATCATATCTCCTACTTCTTAAGATTTCACTAACTGCCTTCCTAATGTATGTACTGTATTATATGATTATTATATTATTATTATATTATAGCATACTATTGTATTATATCATATTATGTATAATAAATATTATTACCCAATTACTCATTTTGCTATATCCAAATAACCATATTTACAACTTATTTAATTATTACTTTTCTTACCCTTATATTGTTATTAGCTTTATTTTTTTTTTAATCTACTATCAACGTGTTCATGTTATTTCTGTTAATTTGTAATGCTAGCATTGCAAACTATTCATAGGATAGTAAATTTGTTTCGTTTGAATATGTTTTTAAAATACTAGTATCATATCGCGGGTCTCAAACCATAGGGGCGTATCCACAAAATCGTTACTTTTCAGGAGAGACAAAAAACTTAATAACTTTTCTTGTGATTAAGCCAACTTGTTGTATATTGGTATATAGTTTTATATTCATAATTTTGATTATATGAAATGCTTGATTTTAAGTTACATGTCCTTCAACACTAGTTTTTGGTCTTTACGTCTATTTGGCTTGATGACAATATAGCGAGACATAGTCGAAATTTCCCCAAAAACCCTTGGAATTTGTGGGCGTAAAACTAAAAACTTTAGTTGTTTAATACTTTCGCCAATATTCATTTGTACCTAGTTCGTCATTAAAAATATCATGGTTTTAAAGTAAGAAAACGTAAAAATTGTTACTATTTCCATGATTTTTAAAAAATATACGCCTCTTTAGCTTGTTGATAATAAGAAGAGGTGGTAAAATTCAAGGGAGAAGTATAGCCCATTAAATTGTTTTTTTTCTCTACAGACTACAATTAAAACTAAAAACTGTGGTAGAAAAGTGTTTTATTGTGCAAAAAAATAAAAAAGTACAAAAACTACATGTAACGTATAAATCAGTCAATATAATGTAATATTAAAACTTCTAAATATAATTATTCAAAATTATTAAAAACATTTAAAACTGAAACATCAAACCACCTTAATTCTTAAGTAATAACATAAAACTTTCTGAAAAACATCAAAATCAGTTCTTGTTCCTTGGCCGACGTTTTATATAAGATGCTCTGGTTGCAGCAAGATTCAACTCGTCATCCACGTCACTTTCATCCCCAGCCTCTGTATTTTGATGTCTTTTTACGGGCAAATGTTCATAATATTTATGATAATTTTTTGGAATGGTCCCATCTTTACACATTGCCATTAAATCCTTATATTTTATTTGTTTCAACAAAAGTTGTTCCGAGTACAGTATTGTCTTCATAAAAGAGGAATAATCTGATCTCGTTATTTTCCTGCTAAACTTTACCTCTTTGAATTCTTCCCAGTAATCAAATTTGAAATACAGCGAATCGGGAACTTCTTTCCTTACTTGTAGCTATCTAACATTTGCCCATTTCAAAACTGTTCCATCGGTGGCTTTCATTGTATTGCCAACAGATATCCCTCGCATGGATTTAAAATCCTTAAAATCTGTATTATCCATAACTTCAACAAAATATGGATTGTCTTTGCGTGCCAATCGCACGACATTCTCCCAGTCTTCGGGGATATAGATTTTAGCATATTCCGACGCCCGTTCGATTGTGGAATGCATGTTGTCACATTCCATGTACGTATGACCCGGTTCGAGAAATTTGTAATCAATAATTTTAATGTCATTGTTCTGCGACATCATTATATATCTGAGCATTGTAGCAACTACAGAATTTCTATTTTGTCCTGGGCAACAGTCAGAATATAAAATGAGATGTACTACGTCGGTAAGCTTTGAGATAAAGTTAAACAAACATGTTGAGACTTCGATTGCCCCTCTGTTACCTTCGTACTCTGGCCAAAAGTAACAATATCCTTGTTTAGTAACTGCGTTGTGAATTGTGAAGTTCATACATCCCAATTTACGTTTATAAAATACAGGTTTTCCTAAAACTAATGGACAGTACAGCACTGCTTCGAAGTCAAAGGTACAAACAAGCATATTACTATCAACAAGTGCTTTTGATTTATCAGTTTTTTTTTCTTCTTTGGCATAATCTTTTCTGTTAACATGTTCTTCGTACTGTTCTTGTTTGTCTTTTCGTTCTTCTTCGGATAATTGCTCATATTTATGGCACCAGCACTGATCTTTTCTTGGCTTGTGAAAATCTATATTTTTTGCCGCGACTAATTCTTTGTACGAAGTCTTACAAATAGGATTTTGGTTGGTCTCCAAGCAATGCTGTTTATATAATTCGTACATTTTTTCTTTGTTCAGTGTAGACTCTAAATATATTTTCTTCGTATCTTTACGACACCAATGCGATGGTACTGCTGGAAACAAATTTATTTGATCGATGGCAAATTGAATCTTGTTATTATCATATTTATTTGATGGTAGATGTCGACCTCGTTTATCGGGTGATACAATTTCAGCAATTCCTCTGCGTGATTTCTCTAAAGCTGTTCGAACCATTTTGTCACTTATGCCCAACGTTCTTAAAAAAAGGGCTGGCACACTACAACCATTTCTGTATTAATTTTAAAATTATACTGCAATGTATGTGTCCTTCTTGAATTTACAACACGTGATCCTGTAGCTTTAATCGAAGTTACGTGTTTGGCAAGAAAATCTCTTTGTCTGTCAAGACTAATTAATTAAGCCCCAGAATGAATCAAAAAGGTCTTGCCTTGTTTTACTGTCAATAGTTAGGTAACAGTTTTTTGGCATTTGCACGGTTCATTGCTGCATTTTCTTGCTGGTTAGTTCTTACCTTTAGCCGAGGTATATACTTCGCCACTATTTCTTTTAAGTTTCCTTATGTTTTTTTTCCACGTTTCTGGTACTTTCCTTTTATTTCTTCTTATAAGCGGAGAACCACTTTCTTCTTGATAGCTTTTATTAATGACTGATGCTGGTGTATCTATTTGAAAATGTTTTATGTTGTCCACGCTGCTTGGTGGATGGGGTTGAATTGAAGACGATGACGCAATTGGTGACATTGGGGATGGCTGGTTTTCAATATCTGAAGGAATATAATTGGGGTCTGCAACTGAATCATCGTAGTCAGAGTCCATTACTGTTTGTAGTAAGGTTTTGTTATCATTTATATTTGATGTAGTGTTTGAAGTTTCTAATATGTTAGGGCTTGACAATAGCTGCACAGATGGTATTGGTGTAAGTAGTTTTTCACTTTGAACTAAATATTCCGGGTCCTTAAGTGATACGTCGTTAGGTATTGTAAAGCCCAAGTTTTCCATTTCAAAAATTACAACTTGTTCATCAAGCGTTAGATGCGACTCCCTGAGTTTTTCCACTGGCGATGAATGCAAAATGTGATTTGATTCTTGAACCGGGTGTGACGAGTTTTCGTCATCCATAATATGAGACTCTGAAATTTTTTAAAGACGTTAGAAAGAGAACTAAAATGAGAAGTTTAACTGTAAATCCAAGTCATCGTACTCAGTATAAATATACCATCAAACATAACATCACGCCTGTATTCCCTGAAGTGGTAGGCAGAGGTGTATAGTAAAATACATTTCACCAGTTAGGTATATTATAAGTATAATGCGTGTAGCTTTCGCACAATTCAAGTGTGCCTTTTATGGGGTTAACATGAGGCTCAAATTACAATGATTCAGCCATCATCCTGAGTTAGAACAACTATGTAGGTATACTGAGAATTTCCCAATAACACTTTACCCGACCCGGAAATCAAACCCATTACCCCATGCTCAGCAGTCACACTTGCGACCTCTAGACCAAAAATACAGTTCTACTTTAAATGTATGCTTGAAAATTTTTATCTACATCTACAATACAACCTTATAAACTTTAAAATTTTATCGACATCTACAATCTTATAAACTTTATAGCCGTCAACACACAGCGGGCGCGGTCTACACCCGGTCGGAGTCCTGTCACGCTCGCTGTGTCCTGGCGGCTTTAAAGGGTATTTTAAATAAAATAAATCCAAATCACTCCCCATTATTGATAAATATAATATCATTAAGTGCTAAACGAAGGATGTTCTCATTACCCTTCATAATTTTGATAAACTGCACGCGGCGGTGCACTGCGCAATTATTAATTTATATGATGGTGGCCTAACAATCGAAAGATAATCCACGTATACCAAAAACCTAATTATATATGACCTAGACCAAACAAATTTTTGACGTCCACTTCACACAGCGGCGAACACACACGACGCGCGTGGCGACCCACAGCCCAATGAGACATTTGCCGTGAGCATTCGCCTGCGTTTCGAAGAAAACCTGAGACGGCGATACCAAATTTTGTGGACGTACGTACATACGTCTGTATTGCCCGACGCAATTCCCTCGGGATCATATTAAAATTGTCGGTCGTATGCGCTTACGTCTATATGGCGCGACATTATGCTCTAAAATGTAATTAAATTAACTGTCTTATGCGCATACGTCTCTATGGCCTGACACAATGCTCTTATATGAAAGTGAAATTTGAGGCCGTATACGCATACGCCTTTATGGTATGTTATAACTGCTCCAATATGCAATCATATTGCTCTTACGTCTTCTGTACGCCTATTTGCTTTGACAATGATTGTGAACTGTCGAGCATACGCCAAATATTATTTTCTATTTTTTTCAAAAAGTACTTAACATTTTATTCTAAAAAAAATTGGGGATGTGTGTTACTAAATATGGAATCAAATGGCATTAAAAACGAAAAATCGCATATTTGCATATACGCCCGCCCCTATGGTTTGAGACCCGCAATATATTTACTATCTGTAAGTTTGCTATAAAATAAAAATAAAATAAAATAAAATACGAAACTCGCCTTCTTTACCATCGTTTAAGACTCACCTTAAGGATTACTACCTTTCTAAGAAGTAACCAGTTCAGCCCTTTCTCTCCTCTTCCTCTCCCGATTTCCTCTCTTCGGGCATTATTAGTTTTGAATTTTCCACTTGTTCCACTTCCACTTGTCTGTATGTTATGCAGACGGTCTGTATGTTATGTAATAATCTTTATTTTCGCAATGCGCACATGTATCACTGAGTTTAGGTTAGTTGTAAGTCATGTGGCAATAAGCTCGCCTTTTTGTATAATAATTAAGTGCAAATAAAGAGTTCATTATTATTATAAAATCAGCGCAAAATAAGACCTATTTTAAAAGGCTGCTTAGAAACTGGCTTGTAAACGAGGGAAGACAAGGAATCGGAGACGAGGTGAGGTCGCCTGATCTTACATTGTAAGGTCCCGGGTTCGATTCCTGGCTGGGTCACCATTTTCCGTTAGGATCAAATTAACGGAATTGCATTTTCACTTCTGTCGATCGATTGCAATAACAAGACGCACACTTACACACATGTTACACGCACACATACATATAAACACGTCACAGTAGGGTTGGTTGTAAGAGATTGTCATATGACAATAAACCCTTCCATTGTGAAATTTCACAATAAAGAGTATTAAAAAACAAAGACACTATCGCGGTTATTTGACATTATAAATAAGATAAAAACCGATTTTACAGCATACATTTTGTACCACCCGACGTTTCGGCGACGTTGCAGTCGCGGTTGTCTATGGGTAGACTTAAAGGTCTACCCTGGACAACGGCGGTTGCATCGTCGCCGAAACATCGGGTGCTACAAAATTCACACGGTAAATCGTTTTTATCTTAATTATAAGGAAGACAAGGAATTAAAAAAATATTGGACATTATAATCTAGCCTGGACATTCGAATATTTTAAATGTTATATTATATAATGTTATATTATTATTATTATTATTTAATTTTTTAATAATAGTTTTTGTTTTAAAGTACATTAAGAGACAATTTGTTTTAGGTTTAAAATTATTTTATCTTAGTTATAAGTTTTTATTCTAATTCTTATTCTAATTTTGACTGTTTTAAATTGTTATTTTTTCTGATTTGAATTTATTTGTTGACATTTTAATTTCCCACTTCTAACTTTTAGTATTTAGTCATTTTTAATATGGTTTTGCAATTCTATTATTTTGTGCATAAATGGAATATATGCCATTTTTTTAAACACGATATTGTTGCAAGCACATTCAAAAATAAATGTTTACCTTAGAATAGGTCCCGGCCCAGTTAGGTGACGTTGCCACTAGACTATTGTATTCTTTTTATGCTTTTGATTTAATTTTGTAAGTATTTTTGTGCATAATTCCTACGCTGGAATTGTTTACTCTTATTTTTAATATTTGCATTACTTATAAATAAAATTAAAAAATGATAGAAGCGGGCGACGCCAAGACAAGATGCAAGTGCGCAAAATAAATCGCGTAGTGACGTCACAGCACGTCACGCGGTTGGTCGCGGCGGACTACAGCGAAATTAGAGTTATGTTCGAATATGAGGTATTGTGCCGGTGTTATCTATTAGAGATTCTCGCTATCCAGTACAAAGATTGACTCAAATATGTACTGACAAGAACTGTAAACATGATGGAGGATCTTGCAATAAAATATCCGAGCTCAATAACAGCGAAATTAGCGGTATTTTAGAATATGAGATACTGTGCCGGTGTTTCCTATAAGAGCTTCTCGCAATTCAGAACAAAGGGTGATGCTCATGTGTACTGTCAAGTACTGCAAACATGATGGATAATCTCGTGATAAAATAACTGAGCGTAGTAGTAAGTCGCTCTTCGTCTTTGCTTCAGCTAGACAAAATACAACCAACACACTTTACAGCAACAGTCGCAAAGTTGCAGCAGTTGCAACAAGAGCTTCTTTGTTTCCCACCATACTTGTCAGACCTTGATTGAAAAGGCCTTTACTTTAATGGGGATTTGGATAACTTTTTACGAGGAAGAAAATAACCCCAAAGTCCCAAATATTCCTTGATTTTTGTCCCTGAGAATTTTAAAGCAAATGCATTAACAATTTTTTAATAAAACTTCAAAATGCTCTTAGGGTCCACATTGTGGTAAATTAAATATATATATCTGTCAACAAAAACAAATTGTCGTAAAAATCTGAGAATAAAGATTATATTGTTGGTTGGTTATTCGGTTATCATGAAAAAGCGGGTACAACCAAAAGATATACACTATTAGTTCTGTGAACAAGATCTTGTGTGTATTTGAACTATTACAATACACTACCATCTTGAAAAGGAGTAATATTTTTTATCACCCAGTTTGATTAAAGTATAACATGGATTATATTAGAAAAACATGTATTATATTAGACTTGTGAAGACTTGCAAGCGCTTGCCGCCGATTCGATCGAGTGTCGGTTTTTGTGCGCAAATCAAAGGAAGCTTGTGGCAAACGCTTGCAAACCATCCACACACTTGTTTGCATTAGTATAGATTGTGGTCGCGCGGCGGGCGCACGTTTTTTCCTCCTCTGCTCTACATAATAAGTATATACGTAAAATGGCTGACTGTACAAACGAAATAATATTTTTTTTTTGGAATATTTTAATCATTTTAAAAGATAAAAAAGAAATAAAACCGCAGTTTTAATCGTGATTTTTCATAGATTTTTTTGATTCCTTTAACAAAAATCGATGGCCAGACTCATTGTATCACCTATTAATTTAAAAAAAATTGACGTTGCCACTAGACTATGCGATGTATTCTTTTTCTGCTTTTGATTCAATTTTGTGCATAATTCCTATGCTGAAATTGTTTACTCTCATTTTATATTTGCGATACTTATATAAATAAACAAATAAATCATGGAGGACAGACACACAGACAGACTTCCATCTGAAATGGTCCTAATCATCACAGGGGGTTCAAAAAGGATATCTCCGTCTTCATCTGGGGAAAAAAAAAGAGTTGTGCGGGTGTCGCTGTGCCATTGTACTAAATTGATTCATATTTCAGATGCTTTCCACATGGGCTTCAACTGGAACTTGGATCCAAGGTTTCAGATGCATTTTCCACCGCCTCCCCCAGCAAATGTGCCCATAGCACTACAAAACCAATATGAGTGGATGCAGTACATGTACGCACAACAACTACAAACATACAACACCATGTTAGTATCACCTTTTGTTCCTACTGATTTGTAAATGTTTTTATTTTATAATGTTGTCATAAATAACTTAGATGCAGCTAGGCAGAATCTATTGTTCGTAATCTACCCACTATTAGTCACCGGGACAAAGAGTTTTTGTTTTCACTAAATAATAAATTAATAGTTTTTAAAAAAAACACTAAAAACACGTTTTTATAAATGATCTTAAATCGTGGTCAAAGTTCATTACAAGACCTTTCTAAAAAGTCCAAAACACGGCTATGATACGATATTCCATCATGGAATGCCAGTGCCTATCTTCCGGCTTCATCATCAGACCTTGAAACCTAATCGTGGTCAAAGTTCATTCCAAGACTTTTCTAACAAGTCCAAACACAGCTATGATACGATGTTCCATCATGAAGTTCCAGTTCATATCTTCCGACTCCATCATCAGATCAGAACTACATACAGCTGTCAATTTTCATGGCGCTATGATCCTTGGAAGATGGTTAAATTAGTAACCTTAGATTCCATTACATAGTTACATACATGTCGACCTAATAAAAGCGTGTTAAAAAGGTTCAGCAGGGCGATTTTGTAACTTTAGCGTTCTCAATTGGTTTCGCTATCGCGCTGATTTAGCGAACTATAACTGGCGGCCGATTTTATAACTTCGTTTTCACATCGAAATGACGTCACTATCCGAACCGAAACGAAAAAGCGAAACGTCTTTTTAATGAATGAGGATGACGTTTTTCTTCTATGATCTATGCGCGAAACGTCAATTTTATGAATGATTTGACGTCTCTCTTCTATAATCTCTGCGCGCAGCCGTTTTCGTGCGATTTTGTAATTTTTATTCGAAACGTCCTTCCCAATTTCGCTTCGCTAACTTTGGTTTCGTTTCGCTAACTTTTCGGCAGCTTTAAAGGTAACGTAAACTTTTGTATCTTTCGTATTTGATTACTTAAAAATCACAAATATGAGTAATTATGTGTTTTGTGACGAAAGCTTTTACTATAAACATCTAGGTACTTGTGATATCAACTCAAACTACAAAGTTACATATATTTTTTTGATATATACTCACATTTATTGATACTTACGTTCGAAATCTACAAAGTTTTGACTTACAGTGACTTGTTACATACTTCGATGTAGATAATGAAATATGATTTAACATATTCTGAATACTATATATTCTAATTCTGAATACTTTATTGCCTAAGTACAATAATGTATGTTTATTCCAGAGATGGATCCATATTTTAGGATAAGGATAGCGATGATGGTGGCAGAGGAAGAACGGCGAGAACGACGAGCAAGCTGGAGAGCTCGAATGAGGATGCTTAGGGATGCATTTGATCCTCTCGAAATTCCTAATAATGTTTTTGTTGGGAGTTACAGAGTTTCAAAGGACATCTTTAGGTATCTTTGTGAACAGTTCTCCTCTGCTTAATGCTGGTATCAGAAATACTAGGATATCCCCACAACTAAAAGTGAGTACCTGCCCATACTATAAAAAAACATATATTGAAGGTTTTTAGTTACTAAGATGTTGGTGAGTACCTGTTGAAGCTACCTTTCGAACGAGGTCGAATGTTTCGGAGACTGGCTCCTTTTTCAGCGGCGAGCAGTTATCTTTTTGTATATATATATATATTTATATTTCAGATTCTAACAGCATTACATTTCTACGCCCATGGGTCATACCAAAAAGGCCTTGGCCTAAACATGATGGCACCGCTTTCACAAGCTGAGGTCAGCAAGTCGGTGAAAGAAGTGACCATTGCGCTAAACGGGGCTTTATTCAAACAACACGTGCGGTTTCCGTCGACCAGACAGGAAAGGAACGTTGTGAGAGCAAGGTGAGGGGTACCAATAAAAACGGGAATAGGATGTAGGTATTTGTGATCACTAACTGTTTTGTCGTTTACAGATTCTACGAGTTGTTCCATTTCCCTGGAGTTATAGGATGTGTGGACGGCACTCATGTTGCAATTGTGCGTCCGAGGGATAATGAAGAACAATATTTTAATCGTAAGGGTTATCACTCAAAAAATGTTCAAATTGTGAGTATAGTAGATATTTATTTAATGGTTCTAACAAGCAAATCACCAAAGAGGTACAGACTGCTGTTAGCGTACCTATGATTAAATGAACATTTTAAATAGTAAAATAACACAATGTGCCATAATCATAGCAAAAAAACACAATTAAAATAAAGCAAATAGTAAAATAACACAAATAGGAAAATAAATACATTTTATAATTCACATATAAGTATTTATTTATTTTACTTACAAAACACCATCTCCTGGCTGGGTTTATCGCATGCCTTTAAAAATCGACGTCAACGAGTTGTACGTCAAATCGATGTAGGACAACAAAAAGATAGTGTCACCATCTCTATTGTCCTACATCGACTTGGTGTAAGACTTGTTTACAGTGCTTTTTGAGGTGACAACCAGCTAGGATACAGCCTAATAAGTATATTAACATTTATAACTAATGAAATAAATTTGTTAATTAATAAATTGTTTCTTTTTTTTTGGCAGGTATGTGATGGAGATTTAAAAATCCTGGCGATCTGCAGCAAGTATGGTGGTGCGTCTCACGACTCCCACATTTGGAGAATGTCTGCTGTCGGGAGATATGTAGAAAATCTGCATCGTAACCATGGAGAATCTGGCTTTCTGCTCGGTAGCCTAACATGTTGCAAACATATTTCATATAGCCTGAAACAAATACAAAAATAATCATTTAATAACAACTTTTAGGAGACTCGGGATACGCTCTAAGGACATGGATGATGGTGCCAATACTAGATCCCGCTGAAGGCTCTCCAGAGGAAACCTTTAACCGTTTCCACATACGCACCAGAAACTGCGTTGAACGGTGCATAGGTGTATTGAAAGCACGCTGGAGATGCCTTTTAGTGCACCGGGTATTGCATTATCATCCTGCAATGGCAGGAAAAATAATCAACGCCTGTGCGGTCCTACATAACATTGCATTGGCTGCAAGACTGCCTGCTCCTGAGCCCATCGAGGAAATTCACAGGCAATCCGAGATAAGCCGTCAAATCCACGTTGCCATAAGGGAATCCCAGCGGAATGGCCATGAATTGAACGCCGCAAGGCGTTTACGTAATCAAGTTATGGTCCGACTCGTTAGGGACTAATTATAAATAATACATAGCTAAAAAAATATTGTATATAATTGTTGTAGGCGGTTTGTCTCTTGTGTTTAATATATATTTTTTTGTTTTATACTTACATTTTTATTATTCTTTTTTTTTTGACAGCTTCATGTCCCTGAGTTGCGCTGAAATTTTATTTGCAACTGTCAGAACTTCCCTTTGCAGCTCTAAGGAGTTTTCTTGAAACTGCTTATCTCTTTCCTCCTTACTTTTTAAAAGAGCCATCTTTTCCTTTTTTAAGTTAAGCAGCTCTCTTTGAATGCTAAGCGACTCCAAACTTTGTTCGTTTAGGCTTTGGACATCTGTAAAAAATATATATAAATAAGTCATATTATTTTGTGTACATTTTCGATTGAGCGGGTTACATAATGTAAGATTGCCTACGTCAAGGCAAATAGGTGAAACCCTTTGCATTTTATATTGTATTTTATTAATAATACAAATTTATACTTAGTGAACTTCTACCTATACTACATAACAGTATAAACATAGTTATAATTATTTTATTAATAATGCTGCATACAAAATATAAATATGTTTTTCTTATGATCGCTAGATTTAAATAGTATTGAGTAATTTGATAATGGTAATTTAAAACTTTCCTAACTGTATGCAATAAAGAATTAAATAGCAAATAATTGTTCTACTTTTACTGGAAAGGTTAATAATCGTAAACAAATGAACTGAGATGCGTTGTGGTAACCGTATCATGCATTGTAATAATCCACATTGCAAACTATTTTCTACCTAAGTGTACACTCTTAATGAAAAAACTTGACTTACCGACTACCGTCCGTCTAGTTGCTCCTGTAGTTGGAGCAGCGATAACACTCGGTGGTACCGCTACTGTTCTGCTCGGTCCCGGAACTGCAGATGGTATCTCTACCGTCCTACTGGGTCCTGCAACCGCAGGCAATACCTCGACGCTTGCCGGGGGTTGCACTGAATCGTAACTCGGTGCAGAGATCGGCAGCAGTACTGGTTCATCCTGGTCCATCGCCATGTCGATATAATCAATTTCAACATCGATTTCCTATTGATAAATATATTTTTCAATAAACTTAAACGCATACTATTGGCTATGAAATCGAAGACTATCGCGGTTGTTTGACATTATAAATAGGATTAAAACGAATTTACCGCGTGAAATTTGTAGCATCCGACGTTTCGGTGACGTTGCAGCCGCCGTTGTCTAGGGTAGACATCCGCGGCTGCAACGTCACCGAAACGTCGGGTGCTACAAATTTCAAGCGGTAAATTCGTTTTTATCCTACTTATAATACTATTGGCTAGTTTCCAAAATTAGTATATTATATTGGAGAAAAAAAAGTTACAAAATATGTTACAACAATTATAAATTTTCAAATAAGGTCTAAGTAAAGTTAAATTAAATATTGCTGATGGTCCTGATGGTTGCCAATATCCAGGACAAGTTATATTAAGGATAGTGTGACGGTCGCGCAGTCGATCGATAAAAATAGGTGGCTATGTATGGATAGACGATTTGCCAAATGATACATCAACTTGTTTTTGGTCATGCGCTTTTGATGTGAGCAGCATGGTGTAAGAAGAACTATGACTATTCATATATTAATTTATTTATACCGGCATGGTTTCTGCGTTGCCATCCATGTCTCCTTCGACACTTTCTCTACCCACGTATTCGGACACCCTCTGTTCCATCGCCGATAGTGGTTTTTGCTTCGATGGACCACCTCCCGTCTGCCTGGCAGCATTGGCATTTGTAGACAATTTTTTTTTGACATGGAATTTCCAGTCGGACCATGTCTGAAAAAGATAATATATATGGTATTAATAATCTGATGTCGTTTCCTTGCATTGACATATTGGCTATTTGTTTGCATCGGCAGAGAGCTCTAAGATTGAAAAAAACCACCAATCTAGAGAAAACTGTCAAGAGTAGAGACAGTGCTGGCACTCAATGCCCTAGACAGTCATACTCTTAGGCTAAGCGCGCACTGCGATGCGGTACGATTTTTACACCGAATGAGAAAAACACCGCATTTTGGCGCTCCGCACACTGCGTTTTGGTTCCAGCACTGGGCTGGCAGCACTGAAAAACATTTTTTCTTCAGAAACTAAAAAATTATGTTCAATAATCCAAATATATTTTTTATATATTTTGTAATAAATCATTTCCAAGATAACGTTTCATTTTATTTCATTAAATGAACCATAAAGAGAAAGCAGCGATAGCAACGTCTAGTATTTTCCTCGGCTTTTATCTTCCGGCCCAACTTTTTTTCTGTAGTGTAGTTCATGGTTGTCTATAGTCCACAAATTCTCCGGAAAGAAAACGCATCGCAGTGCGCGGTCAGCCTTATTTTTCCCGTATAGACGGCAAATGTAACTTCTTTAAGACTATCTTCTAACTTTGTCAAACTTTTGAAAAACTATAGTGTAGTTACGCGGTAAGAATCCGTTTCCTTCCAATTAAAACAGACGAGAAACTCTATCGTAGCATATTATATACTACAAACTAACCTAACTTACTTCAAATTATAGATCGGTATCACAAAGAACTGTATCACAAAGGTCTGTCTAGTATGAAGTACGATAAAGAATCCAAAATTAAATCAACAGTACTCACCTTCGCCCAACCTTTCCAATCTTTAGTAGCACCTTCAGCATCGGCGTTCAGCACTGCTGACAGCTGCATCCAAAGGTTTTTGCTTCTTTTTTTCCCATCCGCGCCGGTGATTCTCCCTTTCGCTAAATCTTTATGCCGGTCCATAAAATCCAGCACGGTTTCTTGCTGCAACAAGCTCATTCGCGACCTGGCGGAACTCATTTTGTATACGCACGAGAACACGGAGACACTGGCTGTCGAACGGCACCACAACGAATGAATCCCGAAATAGTATACATCGCATTGTTGCATTATGATGTCGACAGCAAAATAACGGGATTCGCGATAACGTGTGGGAATGGCGAAATAATAGGCGAAGGAATCGTATATCGATGGCGAAATCGCGTTCCTTTTTGAGTTTCAACACATCGCACCGCGCAGTTGACAGTTTGACCACAGTTTGACGTTTAACGAATGAAAACCAATGCGATGTTGCCAAGTTTATCTCGTAAAATTAGCGAGACGTAGTAAAATTAGCGAAACGAAGTGTCTTTTTTACAAAATCGGCCGATACGATATATTATGTTTCGTTTCGCTAACATCGTTTTCGAACCGTAACGTTTGAGTTCGTTTCGAGTTTTTAGCGATGGAGATATAAAATCGCCCTGCAGTTAGTCTTCTGACAGTTGTTGTGGTGAACATTTCATTAACCCTTTAACCCAGTTGGTACTGAAACTTTTTTTATCTCATATCACAGTAGTTTTTTAGTATTATTACCTTGATGCATAAAGTAAACATGGTAAAATACCAAAAAAAACTGAGTTTTCAGGAAAGCTCGGAAAATGCGGATCGTTTTAACGATCAGTAGCAATAGGCAGGTAGGTTAACGCTCATATAACTAATACTTTATCGATTGTATCCTATTTTAAACTAAAGAAACACTGTTATTACTATGAAAAAGGCTTTATTATCTATCTATCTATCTATATATATATATATATATATATATATATATATATATATATATATATATATATATATATATATATATATATATATATATATATATATATATATATATATATATATATATATATATATATATATATATATATATATATATATATATATATATATATATATATATATAATGATGTTTTTATTTAAAATAAAATTAGTAAAAGCTACTTAAAAAGTAGCGAAGGAAATCCCAGCTTGTATTGGGAAATGCTTATGTTTGAAGTCGTGCACATCCGTAAGTATATCTCATTCAAACATAAGCATTTCCCAATACAAGCTGGGATTTCCTTCGCTACTTTTTAAGTAGCTTTTACTAATTTTATTTTAAATAAAAACATCATCCTATAAACGGATTTCTTTACAAACCTTATCAAATATAACAATATTATACTGTTTTCTACAATATTTCTTTACAATTTTTTAATATTATACAATTTTATATAGGTTTACCCTATTTTGATAACATTATACAATCTTTTTTATAACCTCCTCTGCCAGAAATTAAGATTGAAGTTTCTTCTTTCATTTCATTGAGCATATGGAGCTTTTTTTATTTTTATTTTTATTTCGATTTAATGGCTCGTTGATAACAAACTCAGCCAATTGTATCATATTTTAAATGTTGGTGGCATTCGAAATTTGAATTATTTCGTAATGTCACTTTCATTTGGAAAACGGCTTTGCCGAAGTGATCAATAGTTTAATTTTTTATTTTTTCGCTTAATTCGTCTCAATTGAAGGCATTTTGTGTTGCATAAGGATAAGCCCTATTTATGAGATATATGGATGAATAGTGATCGTTAGTCGACTGCAAAAGGACCTTTAAACTTACATTGCACCGTCGAAAGTCGTGCACATCCGTAAGTATATCTCATTCAAACATAAGCATTTCCCAATACAAGCTGGGATTTCCTTCGCTACTTTTTAAGTAGCTTTTACTAATTTTATTTTAAATAAAAACATCATCCTATAAACGGATTTCTTTACAAACCTTATCAAATATATATATATATATATATATATATATATATATATATATATATATATATATATATATATATATATATATATATATATATATATATATATATATATATATATATATATATATATATATATATATATATATATATATATATATATATATATATATATATATATATATATATATATATATATATATATAATCTTTATCTATCTAGGTCATAAATTTATAAAAAACGTGCATAAAATAAATTTCAATCACAAGCTTATTTGTAAACACTTACCGAATACGCTAATACGAATAAAAATAAAAAAGCACTTCAAAATTATGATCATAATATAATTATCTATGCACCGAAACACTGTCAAATGATCACTGCGGCGATTGGTAAACAATAAGCAAAAGTTAATATTTTTAACCCTTGGAGTAAATGGGTATTTTTATGGATGCATCTGTCTCTTTTGCAGGATTTTCGGCGACATCGACCTTAAAAAGTACTATAACTACGAAACTACTACACCAATCATAAAAAGAACAACTGCACAATGATTGCATTGAAATTTCGAATATAGAATATTGAAATATCATTTTGTAAAACAATTAGATAATTATGAATAAATATGAGAACGTCAAAGAAGTGAAAAAAACGCGGAACCAGATCTGGTCGTATCATACTCAACGGATAATTGTTTCAGAACCAGATTTGGTCGTATCATACTCAAGGGGCTAAATTGAGGGTATTCCCCAAACTTTTTTTTGATCTTTATAACGATCGGTCGTTGTAAATGGGTTAACATATGTGTCCCATAACTTCAAATATAATTTTATAAATTATGGAATAAGAATAGTTTATAAAAAAAACATGTTGTTGAGACATCAGAATCTTAATATTAGCAAAGGAAATATATTATTGTTTAAAAATATATCGTTTCTTTTTTAAAAAAACATCCCAAATGACCAACGTACTCGAATGACCAATGAACGGTGACTTCAAATAAATAATAAATTATTTATCGCAATTTTTCGAAATACTGCCGCTTATTAAATTAATAAATCATGTTTACTAATATACAAAATTTATTTGCATCTCTTATGGACCACAGGGATACATTTGTCTGATCAATTTATACAAAATCTAATGAACCAATCTTCACAAAACTTGACATACATGTTATTTACATCGCCATTTAACAGTTTTATGTATTAGAAATTTCCATACTCTACAGCAAAGCTTATGGTCCTCGATGAGTTAAACTGAGTATTCGTTTCAAGAGCAGTCGCCGTAAGGTCCGCAACCACCCCCGCTCTATAGGAAACAGTACTGCTTCCAGACTCCCCCGACTGTTATTCAGATTGCACAATCGATTGGCTTACGCCGCACGGTGCGCAGACCGTCCAGGAGCGCCAGAATGTTGACTCTTAGGGGAAATTAGCCCTAAGGCTAGAGTCCTGCCCGGGCTCGCACTTCGATTGAAGGACTGTCAAATCGCTTTTAGAATCGCAAATATTGTTATGTGACGATAATCGTGTATCGTATCGTCGCTTTAGAATCCAGGGGCAGGCTCGGCCTGCATCCTTAGCCAGTTTTAAGCTCCATATTGTACTAAATGGAGCAAATAGGGTCTGCAATGTTTGCTCTGGCCTTAATAAACCTGGTGGCAGATGAGAAATCTCCTATTATAAATAAAATACAAACGGAGCTGCCATGGAATTCACCGACCAAAAATCGGGCCCATCATATATAATTATTATACTGGGAGGTGAAGGGTGGATTCCGGACTAACGACCGGCGGTGGTAGGTTTAGGACAGCTGTCTTGCCACATGTGAGCGTCCACCTTACCACCCATTCACTCCCCCTTCGAAGCCATAGAATTTGAGATGCAGAAATTGCGGTTTTAGATAATTTTTCTAGAAAGGAGTTGATTATTTTCCTGGAGAGACCAAGATCTTTAAAAAGGTGAAACAAAGATTCCACCGCGTGAAGGTGAACAGTGAAGCCGTTCCGGGTGACGGCATTTGCGAGATCATGGTTTTTATTTAATTTGTACTCGTAGTCTTTTGGGATATTTGATTCCCATGGAACAGTTAATTCTACGATAAGGACCATCTTCCGAGATAGAGAGTAAAGAGTTATATCTGGACGCAGGGCTGTGCATCCGAGACTTTCAGGGAATTTATACTGCTTAGACACCGAATCGACCTCCATAATCCAATCTGAAGCTTTCTCGATTATTGAGAAAGGTTTTGCAGTGGGATGTTTTTTGCCTTTAGAGCCAACCCGCACAAACTGTATTGGGAGTTTGGAGGATACTGTGGAACCCTTGTTGGCACGAGCCACTGAGAGGCTAAGTACCTCGCGAATAACAGCAAGGACTTTGTCGTGGCGGTAAGTGTACCGTCCTTGATCCAAGGCCACCTTGCAGCCAGCTAGAATATGTCTAACTGTGCAAGGGGTGTTGCTACAAAGGGGACATGAACTATCCTCGGCATAGCTCCAACGAGCGAGGTTACTGGGGTCTGGAACGGTTACTGGGGTCTGGTACTGATACGAGTCCTAACAAACCGAGGATGCATCTTGGGGTTTGTTTTACTAATTATCACACAAAACTAATTATAGAGTGTAATATTTAATTTCAATGTAAATATAAATAAATAACGCTTCCCTAATATAGTATAGCCGAAATCGTCTCGAGTGGTTGCTTCGCCCGTGCGAAAAAGGCATCGAGTGCAAGGTTTTAAATTATTTTTTGATTATCATATTTCAGGTTAGCAAGAGGAATGCACCCACAAATGCAGTATCCTTATCAATATACACAGTTTCCTTATCAGCAACCAAATCAATATGAGGTAAGTTTTTTTGTGTTTGATTAATATCCCAGCCAGGGTTCATGAGACTAACATTGGAGGGTTCATGAGACTAACATTGCACCGAGTATGGCTTACTTCATATTGAGTTTCGATAGCT
The DNA here is from genome assembly GCA_944548615.1 of Micropterix aruncella. Lineage (NCBI taxonomy): Eukaryota > Metazoa > Arthropoda > Insecta > Lepidoptera > Micropterigidae > Micropterix > Micropterix aruncella. The sequence goes on along the minus strand of OX155972.1, from coordinate 3,972,837 downwards.
AGTATACTAAAATGGCAATATAAAGGAATTATTTCTGTCGGTGAATATTGAAATAAAGGCAGCAAACATTCACGGTGAGTTTTCAATTAGTGACATCCTTGTAGTGGGTGAATGAGTACGACGTAGAAAGCAACCTTTAATTAAAAATAATGCAAAAAAACCAAAAAAATATATATTTTTGTTTTTTTTTGTCAAATTTGCAAATCTTATCTATTGAAGAAAAGTTTAAGAAGCGCTGAGCGCGCTGCGCCATCTCTAATAAACAATATTACCAATATTTTACCTACCACTATATAGCATATCGTGTTCATAACTTTTTATACTATTTAACCTTCGAGCGGTTGCACAGCGTCGAATCGACGGCACTCGGTATATTTTCGTTTCTAACATCGTTATTTCATATCGTATGCATTTTGTGTTATTATCTTAATAAAGTAGTGAACTTAATATTTATTTTGTATTCAATGTATTACTTTCAGAAAATCATAAATTAAGTTCAGCTAATCTGTAACACGACATTCATTGACTGTTAGGCGGTACGAAATTCGCCGGGTCAACTAGTTAGTAATAAAAACTAGATTGAGCTGGAATATGTTTATTATACTTTGAAGAACAGTAACTAAGCGTTATTACAATATGAATTATGATGATCTAATATTTTAATAAATCCGAAAGTGGTGTCAAGATAAATGGCATACATATCCACAATATAAACAGCCCGCTGTGCAGCAGGCTGCGTTTGCCGATCCAATTGCAAGCCACGCTTAGGTCCTATTCTAAACCAGGAGCAGCCACATGTTAGAGGTTGACAAATATTTTTAACTGGGGTATTTTTTCAGGCGCCACCTGAAGCGGTTCCAGCGGAAGCTCCGATAGCGGAAGAAGAAGCGGCGGAAGGCGGCCAGCAGAGAGACTGGCTGGATAGCTTCTACCTCCTCCTCCGCTGGGCAGTTCTATTCCTCATTGTCTACTTCTACTCCAGTCCAGTGCGTTTTGCCCTAGTACTTTCGCTCGGGATCATAGTCTACATGTGAGTAAACGCTAAATATTTACTAGTGCTATGGATGTTGATTATACGTGTATCATGGAATGGAGATATTGCATCGCCTCTTGCTCGGCGATTATCTGTTTTTAATAATATTATTATACATTTAACAGGCAGGCAGCTTAAGCTGATAAGCCAGGCTTGCATTACAGTTTTTGTGGAATAAATCCAGTTTATATTTATGTAGTCATTGGCGCTGGCACTGATCACTTCACTAGCGAGAGCATTTCATTCGTTTGCCACCCTACTGATTGTGGAGGTTCTAGAGGTTCAGATGATGCCCTCGCAGATGTGTGTTGGTGTTCATGGTATAGATATTCTGCAAAACAGGAACGTCATACGATGCAGTGAAGACCTTTTATGTCTCGATTAAGTCTTCTCGTGTCCTGCGTTGCCCCAGAGAGATCAAACCGAAAGCCGCCAATCTACCATTTTAGTCAGTCTTCGCTGGACCCTCGCTAGAAGATCAATATCGGTTTCAGATCTGATAGGCATGTTCCAAAACAGGTCTCACAAATGACTTATAGATTTTTCAGCATCAGTTCCACTGTAAAATGGTGAAAAGCTCTCCGAATAAGGAACGATAGAGAGTTTGCTTTCTTTACTATTATTATTATTATTATTTTTATATTATACACTAGCAGCTTAAGGCTGATGTGTGTATATCACATGCACTTGTTTTTAAACTTGTGATTGTTTTGCACTAAGAAAAATGTCGAGTTTGTTTTCAAAGCTATTGACAGAGATAGCACTGATCACTTCCTCCTGCAAAGCATTCCAAGCATCCACTACACGATTTGTCAAAAAATATTTCCTGGGGTTCGATGCTGCAATTGTCTTATTTAGCTTCAACGAGTGTCCACGCAGTTGCTTATTGATGTTCAGGGTATACATGCTCTCTAGGTTGGGCACACTGTAATAACCGTGAAGCATTTTGTAGCTTTCTATTCCGTCTCCTCGCTGCCTACGTTCCTCTAATGTCGTCAGGCGAAGTTCTACTATTGCAGTGACGTTTTCTTCCCACTTAGTCTTCGGTGACTGTTATGTCAAAATCCTTTTGTGATGTCACAGCACGAAGACGGGTCTTTTCCAGAAAGTATGGCTGATTAGCGTTCTTTTACTTTCCTGGCCCAACAACCTACTAGGAGGGAAAGTATTGTAGATGTGCAAAAAAATAATGAGCTAAAGACAGTAATGTCAATTTTGAGCTCCCTTGAGACGATTAACCTGTCAGAAGCCAGCCTTCGCATGCAAAAAACTGCGCTGCAACTTTTTGGTCGATTTGTAAATAAATACTTACTAACAATATCGTTTTTTCATGGATTCCTGTTGACGTCTAATTATTAATATTGTTAGTCATGTATATTATATATTTATATAATATATAAAGGGGGGCCAGACGAAATGGCTACTTTTGGAACTGTCAACCGACGTAAAATGCCTATAGGCATTGTTGGCATCCAAGCAGTTAAGATTATTTCCAGGTGGAAGACTGTCTTTGTTTCTATTTGTCTGTCTGTCTGTGTCCGTGTGTATTCCTCTGAAGCAACCATAATGCCAATGGGCCTGAAGAATAGGAATTAAGGAGATCGATTGGAATTTTTTTGACTGACTATTCTCAAACGAAAAAAAGAAAGAGGGGACCTGATGGAGACATACAAAATTGTCATAAATTAATTACCATTTACCTGTGTTAAAGAATATTCACAAATTCAACATTTACACAAATCCCCGAGATCACAGCAAGAAACTTAACCGTGCATAATTTAAATCTAATCCCAAAATTTAAATGAATGCCTTTCAGCATACTCTTCCAGACCCCAGTAACCTCGCTCGTTGGAGCTATGCCGAGGATAGTTCATGTCCCCTTTGTAGCAATACCCCTTGCACAGCTAGACATATTCTAGCTGGCTGCAAGGTGGCCTTAGATCAAGGACGGTACACTTACCGCCATGACAAAGTCCTCGCTGTTATCCGCCAGGTAATTAGCCTCTCAGTGGCTCTTGCCAACGAGGGTTTGACACTACCCTCCAAAACCCCAATACAGTGTGTGCGGAATGGCTCTAAAGGCAAAAACATTTAACTACAAAACCTTTCTCAATAATCGAGAAAGCTTCAGATTGGATTCTGGTCTCTAAGCAGTATAAATTTCATGAAAGTCTCGGATGCACAGCCCTCCGTCCAGATATAACTCTTTACTCTCTATCTCGGAAGGTGGCCCTTATCGTAGAATTAACTGTTCCATGGGAATCAAATATCCCAAAAGACCACGAGTACAAATTAAATAAATACCATGATTTCGCAAATGCCGTCACCAGGAACGGCTTCCCTTCACCTTCACGGGGTGGAAGTTGGCGCTCGTGGCCTGCCAGCTAAATCCGGAATCAACTGCTCATCCCCCAGAAGTGTAAAAAAATAGTATCATGATGGGCCAGATTCCGGTCGGTGAATTCATGGCAGCTCCGTTTATATTTTATTTTATTTATTTATAAGAACGTTCTGCAAAATATAGTGGTGGACATGTGGAACAAACTACCATTTGATATCATTAGTGCAAGCTCTGTCAACCAATTTAAAAACAGACTCGTTTTGTACCTATAAACTTGTTAATATTGTTTATTACTAGCTTTACAAAATCTGATCTGGACGTATCAGCAAAGCTGCCTGTGTAGAATAAATAATAATAGTATTAAAACTTTTTTTAAGGTTTTTTGTACTGGAAATGCTTTGGGTATTATCCATTATTATATCCTACTGATTTCTTCTTGGGAATGGTAGGGTATAACTCGCTTCGCCTGTTGATACTTTACCTGTTCAAACTGCTGAAACTGTTAAGAGGAGCGGTGAGTAACCCGACCATTCTAAGGAAACGTCGTCTGTACGTACCCGATAACTCGCTAGGCCGCATGCACACACTAAGCCCAGGTGCGCTGGCGGCCAGGTTGCGGCAGCCAGCGGGATACTATTAAAAGTATGAAAACACCATCAAGGGCTGTACGGACTCGATGACGTTTTCATACTTTTAGTAGTATCTCTCTGGCCGCCCCGGCCGGGAGCTGATGGGCCCTGTTGGAGATGGCCCTTGAAGAACCATTTGTTGAGGGTCGGTCACACTCACGGGTCAACACCCATCAAGCGGCCTCCGGGCATGAAGTGCGAGCCCGAGCAGGACTCTGGCCTGAGGACTAGTTTCCCCCAGGAGTCAATCTTCTGGCGTTCCTGGACGTCAGCCAATCGATTGTGCATTCTAACAGTCGGGGGAATCTGGAAACAGTACTGTCTCCTATAGAGCGGGGGTAGTTGTTCACCTTACGGCGACTGCTCTTGAAACGACCATCGGCTACCCGATTCTGGGTGAACAGCCGGGCAAAGGATGCCGTCGTCCGCAATAGATTTGGTTCCACCGCTACGTAAGGGAGAGGACCGCGCAAGCGACATCAAACTCGTAACTAGTCGAGAGACCGGAGTAATATGGTAACTAGGTATGTTACCCGCTGGGTAACATACCTAGCTATCTCGCGGTAAGGCGTTGGCTTCTTACGGTCATGTGGCGGAGCTTAACGGTGGACTGTTTTGTCCTGAGTCTTCTGCGGTCACCTCACGGGAGACAGAACGATCAAATTTCGTTAAAACTTCCTGAGGTGACGGGTTCGCCCGTTGTAGTCGACAGCTCTAGTTGGCCGGCCCCGGCCAGGCCGCCAGTGTTCGCCTGAGCTAACATTATCCAGGAGATGATGATTGCTCGACCTATTTGTCGCTTGAACGTCACTTGCATTTCTATTTTAATCTATTATTCTTCGTGACTATTCAATTGAAATCAGCATATTTAGATTTTTTGGATGTAGTTAATATTGCTTATAGGTAGGTGATATTATTAATAATAATAATAATTTTATTCATTCAAAACATACATTTACAATTTTATTAGTTGCAGAATCTGCCTAACTAGGCCATAGCCCATACCAAGGAAAACTCTATGTATGGCGAAGATTTATTCATGTGTACATAATATTAAAATCAAAAATACAAAATATGATAAAATATAAAATAGATAAGCGAATTCAAATTAAACTTATAATTATATTTAAAATGTTGATATAGCGTGGTCATGGAAATAAATATTAACACAAAATGTCGTAATATGAAGTTTGTAGAACAAACAAATAAATAGTATTTAAATATAAAGTGTAGTGCAATGTATGACAATAATAACAATGCAGACCTTTACTTTAAAATATGGCTTATTGCCTTTTCCACCTCATTTCTACCAAGTTGTAGTAAATGTTGTGTAATTTTAGATTTTAATTGGATTGACTTAGTGTGTTGGCATGTTTTTATAGATTCTCTTAGATGGTTATAAATTTTTGGCCCTATAAAGCTAGTGTCTTTGGGCGAAGGATGTTCGGGTTTTCTGTGCATTGTGTTCACAGGTTGTGGCGCTCCTCGTTGAAATTTTATGCTCAGCTTTAACGTGAATATCTTTACTTTTTAAGTAGTTAAGAAAGACTGTTTTTGCATATACCTGCCTGATGTCTAATATATTCAGCTCTGCAAACAAGTCGTTATTACAGCCATGACAACTATCATGATAGTAATGTTTTTAATTAAGTGTAGGAATGTCTATCTACTGGAGTAGTTCATTGTATTGTTACTGAATTGCATGCAAGCAGTAGATCTGCGAATATTGCAACGGCATTGTGTTTCAATTTTGATGCTCGTAGATGGGTCATTTGTCCGAGTAGTGTCAGATCGTTTATTTAAGCTAATTCTACTGGGATACTACCTATTTCCTGATGACCTACCTACTGAATTTAAGTTAAATGTTCTTTTACAGATACCATATTGGCTTCTTCCGTCCGATACCGGCGAGGATAATGATGCCGCACGAAATAAGGGAGCGGCAGGAGCAAGCGCAGAACGGCGAAGCGCAAAACGCCAACGCGCAGGCGGCAAATGAGAACGCCCCTCCAGGGCAGGAGGCCAACCCGCAAATGCAGAGAGATGACGGTAACAACGAGGATCTCGGCAATCAGAACTCTTTACTAACACTCACCTGGACCATTTTCACGTCTTTCTTTACGTCGCTCATTCCTGAAGCGCCCAACGCTCTTTAGGGTTAAGTCGGATTGAGAGAACGAGAGAGATGATGAGAGAGATGCGAATTTCTAGTAGATTGGTTGTTTGCAATACGGCGATATCCTAATTTCGAAAACTATCAGCCCCATGCATAGTCTGTTCAGAAAGCATCAAACCTTTTATCGTCAAAAATACATTCATTCATAAAAAAAATATCTAATCTTCAAAGCGGTCTTCTAAAATTGAACTAGTAAATTTAAACGGTATCGAAATATAACGGCTCAATACTTCCGACTGTACCTGGATAGACGCCTCACATGGAGAAAGTGCACATTCACGAAAAGAAAAGCGCCAAGTCAACAGCTCAGGAAACTGTACTGGAAAGGAGGCCGCAAAGGCATTTAAATAAAATTTTAGCATCTCTGGCGTCCAGTCATACATTATCTTCCAGTGCATTGGAGAAGTAATGCAAAATTCCCAACTGTCGTCCAGTTATTCTGGCATTGAAGGCCAACAGCATGAGCCAACTGTTGTTATCGTAATCTTCTCGCAATAGTGACTTCTTCAGTTCTACATCGCTCATGGTTTTACTGTTACAGATCAGTGCCATTCAGTTTACAGATCAGTGCCATTCTGGCTGGTTTCATCATGAAACTTTTTGTGGAAGTCTATACGGGTTGTATTTTATTTATATTCTGTAAAGACTTGTGCAAGTCTATAAAGGCATTTGATTCATTACAGTCACTTACTGCTTGCTTCGATATTAGCAGATCCTTAGAATTGGACAGAATAAAAGTTTTGTTTATTCTGGAGTGGGCATAGAGCAGATAGGGCAGTTTTAGGGCTAGTCCAAAATTGTGTTTGGACCTGGAAAAAGTGAAGGGATCGGCCGGTTTGGCTAAGAACAACCAAGATTTTAAAATATCTATCACCAGCGCACCCAGACAAGACCTTTAAAAGTCTCCATGCACTGAAGTTTACAAGGGAAAATAAGTTTTAATATTTTTCTAACAGATATTAAAGCGAGTGTGAGTTCTAACAGATGCATAAGTCAATCGACCTACTCCCTCACACTCAGAATTCGGCATCAGTCATTCACGCAAACTTGGAACATCAACCGCCTACAAACTCGCATCCTCTCAAATAAACAAGCTTTAGTATGGTTAAGGTTGTTTCTTATGTGTATAGTTGTGCAGGTGTTTATATTGTCCTGTCAGTTTTTGTTTCCAAAAAAAATCATTCCTTCTCTGTGTACAATATTTAGTTTGTTGTCTGTTGATTTATTCACAGTTTATATCTTAATTGTTAGCACCCATTATTGGTCTGACTGGCTGCACTGTTGGTAAACAGCTGTAAACTTTGAAACTTTTTTTTAAATATAAGAGTAATTCATTCGTCACGCTTTGAATATTGACTCAGCTGCAGTTTTAATAAAGTCAGGTTATTGTTAGTTTTAATGTATAGTTTGTTATTCTTGTGTAAATAGTCCAGCGTCAATAGTCTTTGAAAATGAAAAATGGTTTCTCGATGATCACATGAGGTCGTTATGGCAAAAATACTATTATATTAAAAATAAAAAAAATATATAAAGGCATATTTATATCGGGTTAGTTACTGGCTTTAAATTCAAGACAAGACGGTGCTGACCCGGTACTGCCTTCGTGTAAATTGATTTTGTCAGTACAGCGCTGTCCCATTCAGTTCTGCCCTAAATATTCCCCTTATATATTTTGAAGTCAGCCCCCCCCCCCCCCCACCACCTGCGCCAACTGTACTACCTTGTCTAAAGGCCGAAGTCAGTAGTTGGTCAGTCTCTGGTACTGGGTTGTAGGGTGACGTTGCATCGTGTCGAAAATTTTAACGATTGAAAGTGACTCTTTTCTAAAATTTCCGTCAACTCTTCCAACGGAAGATAGAAAATGTTTCTGAACAAATAATCCATTTGTATCAAATCGTTCGTTTTCAAGATCTCATTTTTTCGCACTGACTTAACGTGCATACACCGTGAAGAAATAACCACGACTGACTGACTGTATGTAAACAGTGTGAGTCAGTTCTTGGCGCCAGAAGTGACTCTGTAAATCTGCCTTCAACATTATTAAATTCAAAGGGCTGATTCTTAGAAGGCCAGCTGTGGGAATGAAACTCATGATATCATGTTTTCAACCCTCGAAAATTTGTTTGTAGAGAGTGTTAGTGCTCGCATATGCACGCATATAACGGTGGCTTATTCAATGAAGGCGACTTTTACCGCATATAATTGCAGAAACAGCCACCTGCTAATTGTCGCAACGGAAAACCATCGATCGGTTGTATGGCATCCCACCAGTTAAACGGTTGGGCGCCAAACATTGCCTCTTGGCATTTTGCGTCGTTTGACAGATCCCCGCGTAGTCCTTTTGGCTGACCGCCACGTATATTATATAAATATATAATATACATGACTAACAAGATCAATTACTAGGTAACAAGAGGGAATTCATGAAAAAACGATATTTTTAGTATTTACGAAATCGACCAAAGGTGCAGTTTTTTGTGCGCGATGGCTGGCTTCTGACCGGTTAAAGGATAATTCTAAATTTAACCGCATACTTTGCGCCCCTTAAATTCAAAATAATTACAAAGCGAAGGCAATCTGCCAAGTGTTCCATATCATTTGTAGTTGGCCTAATAAGGTTGGACAGAAGATTACGCAGTGTGATTTTAAAGGAGACTTTTTACTTTTAGCAAATATATTCGGATAGATTTGGAAAAATAATTACATTGGCGTTTTTTTTATGAAGAAGTACCCCGTTACCCCTTCAATAGCCCATTAATTTATAGAGTCCGCACAGTAGTTTCTTTATAACACTATATGCATCCGTCTGGCGATTTTAGCAACCATCCCAGTACGCTCGAGCATTATCTATGTATGTAAATTCAACGAAACTTACTTTTAAGCTATTGCATAGATTTTATCGCTGGCCTAGGCCAGCGCGGCGACCGAATGAAGAAATTTCTTAACGAATATTAATGATTTTAAACTGATAATTACGTCTAAACGAGTACTGCTTACGATTCGAAAAAAAATATATGTTAAACAAGAACATTTTCCTAATATTCTTAGCTTTGAATATTTTAGATTTTGTTTATATTACATAGTGTAATTAATTTGTGAAATTAGGTCTAACCGAACACAAAAACGACTACTACGCAATACTATCTGGCGTATTATTATGAAACCTGCACCATTTTAAAGATAATTTAATTATCTATCTTTCTATCTACGAATTTTTTCGAATAGTCAAAGAATAATATCCGGTTTTTTTGCTTTATTGAATAAAATTCGTGCGCGGCGCTCTATCGGAAGACGTTTAAATTATTCCGAATCATTTGCTTCCGCAGCCGCAAATGATTCGGAATAATTTCAACGTTTTCCGATAGAGCGCAGTTATCTGATATCAGAAAAAATAAAGTAAATAAATAATTATAATTGCATAAGTTGTTAAAAAATGCTATGCAAATAGCTTTACCGCGGCAGTCCCCGAGTGCCACACGTATTTTTTTGTTTTAAGAACGTTGTTAGTTTTTTCGACATAACGATTCTATTGATCATGAAGCTATTTTTCATTACTTTTTTATACGTATCGATGGGAGCATGCAGATATTCAAACTCCACTGTCCCATTGTACGGTTTATAGTTTATAGATACATGCTTTTATGTTAATAAAAAAAAATGTATCCTGTGAGTGAATGCGATAGCGGAATAGAAAGAGATAGCTCAATATGGAACCTTTCTATCCTTGTCTAGTCGCGCATGTGCATTTACCATTCTTTATTTGAGTATAATAATTATAAATTCTTTAATTCCGAATCATGTCCCGGGCAAGCTGGACTAAATAAGGATAGAGGGGGCCCATATGCAGCTTTCCGGTCGCGTGGTCTATTCTAGTATGGCTATGGAAAGGGCTCATAAATGAAATTCTGGACTATCTAGAGCTTTTCGTAATATATTTTTTGAATTCCATAATGGGCATGTCCTAATTTTGCTTTTATAATCTCTAAACTGTGTTAGAAGTATCCTACTATGTAGCTTGTTGCTATTATTATCGTACTTTAGAAAAATAGTTAGGTGTCAAAGCCAAAAAATACATGTACAGCGTATTTATTTCCACGTTTTTTTTAGAGTAAAACTATATAACTTAGTTTTTTAGTCCAAATTAATGTAAATAATTATATTTTTTCCTTAAATCGTATTGATGTTTTTATTCCCTGAAATGGTACACTAAAAGCTAGTTATTTTATATTGTAGATTATAATTATGTCAGTGATACGTGTTATTCCTATGGTTAACATTTGCAAAAATAAATAAAATACATATGCAAAAACGCAAAAATTTTTTCATTGTAATAAAAATGGGAGCTATGTTAATTTTTTACCTTGTAATTACTACGCCCTTGTAATTACTGCGGGAAATCAGCAAAGGTAAAACAAAGGCACTTTTTATCGGTTACTGTCCAGTAAACCACCATTTAAAAAATGAAATGTGTAGATTTTGCAGACAATGCTGAAACAGCAGAGTGTAACAAACCTTAAGTATCGTTACATGCAATCAACAAATGCATTGATTTCCAGTGAAATGCACTGACACAAATTTAGCTATTATTCTACCTTGTGCAGCGATGAATCAGCACGAAACAATATTTTGGATTGCATCATTTTTCGGCCTATATAAACCGGTGAAAATACGACCAAAGTATCATTCCTCAAGTGATCACGTCCCCTAAGACAGCGACGGCATACCCGGTACCACTCTTGCGAGGCGAGCCGAGCCGTGCCCAGTACTAGATACTAGGAGCACAAGTACAATCCTTCTCCACACACCCTCGTAACTTCAGGCAGATAGCCACTACATTCGCGTCAATATATATCCTATTCGGGAAGCGTTACAAACTGACAATATCGAACTCTCAATAAATACCTTCTGATACACTTTAAATCGACTTAATACAGAGATAACCCGCAAGTTGACACCACCAACTCACACCGAATAACTTGGAGTCTAGTGAGGGGGGTGGTCCCTCACAAGAGCATCTACTTTGAAGTTGTCACCTACAAGGAAGGATCCCGTCACCCTAGGAAGGTATAACGATATTGATCGTTCTTTCAACTGCGGGGTGAATGTACAGTTGGAGACGAAACAATAAACACATTCTTTCAACAAATAATTGATAGGTCAACATTTACCCCCGCTGATTAGGAAACTTACAAGATCGTTGCCAGACCCCTCCAGTTATTCGCCGGAGTGCACAGTCGATAGGCTGATGCCGCACGATGCGCAAACCACCCAGCAGCGTCTGAGGTTTCCTCAGAGGATCCGATTCGATCTGTCCACGGAAAAAAGACTAAAACGAAACGAAAATATTTGCTAGTTTTCACCCTCTGCAAACACTCAGAAGATTTCTTCCTATGGACACAAAAAAATCTCTTGCACAGTCTCTCCTCTTGCCTCTCCTTGACTATGCAGATGTGGCTTATCTCGATTTATCAGAGGAACTGCTCAACAAACTTGAACGTTTGCAAAATGTATGCATACGATTCATCTTCGGTCTACGTAAGTATGATCACGTGTCCGACTATAGGGCACAGTTAAAGTGGTTGCCAATACGCCAAAGAAGAAATGTTCATATACTGGCTCTCCTATATCGTGTACTCACCCAACTAACACCATCCTATCTCCAGGAGCTTTTTGAACCACTAAGTTCCCACGGCCTCGTACTTCGGTCAGCCTCTGACAGTTTATTAAAAATTCCGAGTCATAATAGTGATTTCTATTCCTATTCTTTCTGTGTCCATGGTGCAAGACTCTGGAACGATCTCCCAGCAAATATACGAAACTCGCCTTCTTTACCATCGTTCAAGACTCACCTTAAGGATTACTACCTTTCTAAGAAGTAACCAGTTCTTCCCTTTCTCTCCTGTTCCTCTCCCAATTTCCTCTTCTCGGGCACTTTTAGTCTTAAATTCTTCCACTTGTCTGTATGTTATGTAATAATCTTTATTTTCACTATGCGCGCATGTACCACTATGTTTAGGTTAGCTGTAAGACATTGCCATGTGGCAATAAGCTCGCCTTTTTTGTATACTTTTTTTAAGTGCAAATAAAGAGTTTATTATTATTATTATTATTATTAAAACGAGGATGTCTTTAATATCAATATTGACGACGTCCGTTGTCGATATTTTAAGTTGTTTGCTGCACCTGCCGCTGGAATTTTCAACATTGTGCGTCGATGTGTAGAGACTACCTCATATTTTATAACACGTTTGCCCCGCCAGAATACATTTCAAATTTGCCGAGTGCAGTATTGCCACCCGCGCGAAGTAATGGAGTGAGATATAATCGTCACATCACTTTTACGAACTAACATAGGTATAACCGCGAGCAGGCTTGAATAAGCTCACCCGCTCAGCAGTCTGTAATAAACCGCCCACCAGACAACTACCCTGTGTCGTCCTCGTCCGCGCGCCTCCGTTTGAAACACCATCTGTACATACACCAAACACCGCAAACGGTGGTCGTCGTCGGTCTACGCCGACCACAGGAACCACACGGTCGCAGTAAAGGTGTAACATGGTGTAACTAACAACACCAAAGTAGCATCAATAAACAAATAACTAAAAATTAAAAACATCATTTTCACATCAATATTAATTTACTCCTATTCTAAAGATAAAATTGCCGCAATAAATACATCATTTAAAATAAACTACCATTATTGTACATTAATATTCTAAAATGCTAATAATCTCAATATAGTTAATATTATTAGACAATTTCGATACCAGTTCATGAAATATTAAAAACACTGGCTTAAAATAAAATAATCTTAAATTATTTGGTATTTAAAATATTTACATAATTACTAAAGCTAGAGACAGAGTAAATGAATCTAAAATCACATAATGGGCTCGATTGCGTTTCTTTGTGAACTAAAACTAAAATTAGTCCAAGCGAACGATACGTTAGAGCGGAAAATGAAACGAACGATCGTCTATAAATACTACCTGTCGAACTTATACTTATCCGAATAAATTCGAGCATATTTCGTGCAATGTAAGATTTGACCTTGGCGGGCAGTTTTAATGCGAAAAAGTGACAACCGGTCATCTCACACTCCGCTCTAGCGTATTGCCCGGTCTCGTTCACGCGGACTAATTTCCGATTTTAGTTCACGAAGAAACGCAATCGAGCCCAATGTTTATTACAATTAAATCGGTCATTTCAAAAACCCCATAAAGTCATACTTTGCACATCACTTATCCTTCGATTTGGGTGCTAAAATCCATCTGGCATACGTTTCCAATCTTAAATAAACAGCATAAAAGTCAGGTCATTGATGGTATAAATGCCAGATTTCTGAGTCATTTCGATAACACCACAACTCTTATTGATAATGAGTTTTAGAAATGTAGTTTCAATTTCTTATTTTCTCAAAAACTAAACTAACCTAATACAAACTGATATCGACATATAAAAGTTAATAAAAAATAAACAAGAAAATTGACTGTTTGATTTGCTACATAGGAATATGTAAATTTCTGATATTTGACTTAATCGGCACCGGCTTAGCAAAGTTTATTATAATAAGGCCCCAACACATACCTAAAGTCTTGGAGAGAACCAATTAAAAAAATATATATTCAATGGTTTCCAAAAAACCAGTATGAGACTTAAGAGATTTGGTTAATGCTGAATTCATATTCCAAGAGTATCACACAATGTAAAATAAATAAAGGAAAACTCCTGATAATTTACTTTTGCCAAAGAGCGTATTTTTATTTTTATCAACAATGGCAATGGGCCCGATTGCGTTTCTTTGTGAACTAAAACTGAAATTAGTTCAAGCGACGGAAAAAGAGCAATACGTTAGAGCGGAATATGAAGCGAACGATCGTCGATAAAAACTACCTGTCGAACTTATACTCGTCCGAATAAATTTGAACACATTTCGTGCGACTTAGATTCAGATGCTTTAACTTTAGTGTGTTGGCTTTATGCGAAAGTTTTAATGCGGAAAGTGACAACCGTTCATTTCACACGCCGCTCTAGCGTATTGCCCTGTCTCGTTCACACGAACTAATTTTCGATTTTAGTTCACGATGAAACGCAATCGAGCCCGATATTGCTGTATTTGACCATTAATTTAAATGTTGACATTTTTAGTGTATGCTTATTTATTTCCATGACCATCACATTATTACTTTGATAATTATGGCTATATACATTGTCCTTTTTATTTAATCAGAATTTTCAATATTAGATTATTTTCTAATTATCAATGATTTTCCATTTCATTATAAATTACTAAAATTAATTTATATATTCACAGTTAGACACAATAGGCTCGATTAGACAGATGGTAAATGAGAAAGGGCAATACGCTAGACCGGAATGCGAAATTAACGGTTGTCACTTTTTCACATCAAAACTACCCACCAAAGTTAAAGCTTCTGAATCTAACACCGGACGAAATGTGTTGAAATTTATTCGGACGAGTATACGTTCGACGAGTAGTTTTTATCGACGATCGTTTGTTTCATATTTCGCTCTAATTTCATATCTGTCTCTTTCGCTTGAACTAATTTTAGTTTTAGTTCATAAAGAAACGCAATCGGGCCCATCGATGAATCCAAGTGTAGGAAAGCCTACCTACTGGAGTTGAACTAAATTGCATCGTATTGGGCCCGATTTCTTCGTGAACTAAAATAGGAACTTAGTTCAACCGAACGAGACAGACCAATACTTTAGAACAGAATATGAAATGAACTATCGTTGATTTTCCCACACCTAAACTACCTGTCGAAATTATAGACGACCGAATAAGTTTGAACACAGTGTAGTTTTAGATTTAGCTGCTTTATCTTAGGTGGGTAGTTTTAATACAAAAAGTGGCCACCGTTTTTTTTACATTCCGTTCTGACGTACTGCTCTGTCTTGTTCACATGAACTAATTTCCGATGTTAGTTCAAGAGAAACGCAATCAAGCCCATTGTTATTTTATAGTCGATTTTATGAATTCATTTCGGAGACCACATAAAATAAAGACCCTATTAGGCATTCCTTTCAAAGAAAACATTTATAACTGGAAAGTATTTGACTGTTTTGGTGACGTAAACATTTCCTAAAAGTAATAATGCATTTGACATAAAAGAATAGTAAAACAAAAAGTTGTAATATTTTAGAAAAATCATTTTTTTTATTTCTCCTGTCAACTTATGTTGTTTTCAAATTGACCGATTCAATGACTTGATAAACTATAATTCCCAAACTATAATTCCCGCTCCACACGTTGGCGAATGTTGGCAAATATTCCTAATGCTAGCAGTACACTCTCGCCGAGTGTTCTCGCCGAGACATTTGCCGAGGCGCCGAGAGCCGAGGTGGGCAAAGTTCACTCTCGCCCACGGCTCTCGCCCAACGTCCAATGTCTCGCCCAATGTCCCTCGAGGCGATACATTTGCCGAGAGGGCAGGTAACCAAGTGGTGCAAAGTACACTCTCGCCTCTCGGCTTGTCATTAATCTCGTCCGAGAGAGCGATTCATCAAGAAGTGGTTTACATTTTTGCTGAACTACTAGCACTTGCAGTAATGGAAGTTTTTTTTTATTTTTATGTTGCGGATGAGTAGGGTCCCATCCCATATACATGGTTCACCCTGATAAACTTCCAAAAACTTAAGATTGAAATCGTTTGAACTGTCCATTTCAATATTAATATATTAATTGAGAGTAAAAGAGAAAAAATCCACTTCACAACACAACACAAGACAAGAGAAAAAATAAACTACGTAGACACGAGGCTGGCGAGAGTGAACTGGGGGTCTTTATGGCTCTCGGTCTCGCCCCGCGTTTCTTTTGACTCGTGCAAAAAACCGACATTCAAGCGAGCGCCACGAGGCGAGGCGGGACTTGCCGAGGGAGGAACGGGGGACCGAGACATGCCCAGTACATTCTCGCATCAGTTAGGCGAGGCGAGGCAGCCGAGGGCGCACGAGACAGGCCAACGCGAGGCGAGAGCTACAGTACACACTCGATCTCGCATGTCTCGGCAAGAGTGTACTGGAGGCATTATGTGAAAGCGAGTCGGCAACTGTGTGACGTCAGAAAAATGTATGGGAAAGAGCGAGAGGGACATAGGCGATGCGGCCAATGCTGGCCAATATGTGGAGCGGGCATAACATAAATTTTATAATATTCTTATCCGAATGTGAGATTTCTGTTCGTCGATTTGGAAAAATCTTGAGTCAGTCTTTCCAACCTGGAAAAGTAACAATCTTAAGTACCTACTCTAAAAACGATAATAAAATTATAACTATGGAACGATATAACTTATAGGAACTTAAAATCAATTATTTGTACACGCTTTGAACGATTTATTATGGAAGAAAAAAGCAGAAATTATTTTCATACAAACATACAAAATATTCCTCTCCATTCCGCCCATAGATAGCTCTCCCTCAAATAGTATCTAAATGAGTATTAGGTAGAGAATTAATAAGTATATACGCTATTTTAATATCTATTAATAAATTGCTACCTCCTATAGTTTTTTTGTATACGAGATAAAAACAAATTACAAGATTGCGCAAGGAAATGGGAAATTTTGAAGTAACGTAATTTGTTCGAATAAACACAGAAACAAGTAAATATATTAAAAAGAATAATAAAAACATGACTGCCGTTACAAAAAAATAACTATTGTATTTATAATGATTTTTATTACAGCTTTTTTTATGAAATATTTGTGGGTTATTAATTTATCCATATGGATAAATGTATATTTCCGGAATGTACTCAATCAGACCTTTTATTAATACTAAACACGATATATTTATATTAATTTATTGACATTTGGACTTTCAGAAAACTACCTACTTGATATTTGGACAAGTCTTTTTAAATACAACCGTAACTATTATCATTGATTATATAGGCTATTAAATTGATCAATGCCACAGTACGTTTTGGCAACCCTTCTGCGCCAAAGACAGGTGGTGATTATAGCATTGTTCTATGAAACTAATAGCAATTTATTTGGCCATCTATAATAACATTTGCAATGAATGTCTTTTTATGAGGACTGATTGAATAAAAAAAAACAATAATTTAGCTAACAATAACATTCAATTATTAGTACCAACTATCGTATTATTACGTTGGCTGTTTGTATCACAGAAATGCCTAATACGGAGATATAAAATGTCATATACATAGGTATTATTCTAATTAAACATTAAAGCCCGTAATTATTATACGTATTGAAACCTGTATACTAAATTAAAAATTTACATCTTTATGTAAATAATCGGCTCGATTGCGTTTCTTCGTGAACTAAAATCGCAAATTAGTCTGTGTGAACGAGACAGAGCAATACGCTAGAGCGGAGTGTGAGATGGCCGGTTGTCACTTTTCGCATTAAAACTGCCCGTCAAGGTCAAATCTTACACCGCACGAAATATGCTCGAATTTATTCGGACGAGTATAAGTTAGTATTACGTAGACGAGTTAAGGTAGTATTTATCGACGATCGTTCGTTTCATATTCCGCTCTAACGTATTGCTCTGTCTCGTTCGCTTGGACTAATTTTAGTTCTAGTTCACAAAGAAACGCAATCGGGCCCAATATTAAAATAATAAGAGCTATGATTAAAAAAATCGTTTGTTATTATATTATTATTTTATTTCGAGATGGGATACCGTAAAGGCGAGTTTAGAATGCCATCTATTCGGCTAATGAGTATAAGAGAAGATTAATGAGTGTTTGGAACTATGAGTGCTATATATACATTGCGCTTCGTAGTGTCATCTTACCTGCCAAATCGTAGTATGGCATTAAGCAATCTAAAACCGTATATAATCACTGCTATTATATAAGGGGAAGTGAATCCGATATAATGGAATGTAGAAATGAATCCAAAAGATACCATCCCGATATCATATCATATCACTCCCATATCATATAATATGATATAAAAAGTAAGAGCGATGCGGTATTTTATGCGATACGTTGGAAATTCCAACTTAAACCCAAGTTCAAAGTGGCCAGTGAGAAAAACACCCCTTCAAAACTACTACTGGGAGCTAATGGGCCCTTGCTGAGTTGGCCACGAAGACCCATTCTGTTCAGGGTTGGTCACACTCACGGGTCAACCTATCCGGCGGCCTTCACGCATGAAGTGCGAGCCCGGGTAGGACTCAAACCTTAGGGCTAGTTTCCCCTATGAATCAACCTACTGGCGCTCCTGGACGGTCTGCGCAGCATGCGGCGTAAGCCAATCGTTTGTGCATTCTGACTAACAGTCGGGGGAGTCTGGAAGCAGTGCTGTTTCCTATAGAGCGGGGGTGGTTGCTGATCTTACGGCGACTGCTCTTGAAACGACCATCGGCTACCCGATCCTGGGTGAACAGCCGGGCAAAGGATGCCGTGATCCGCGATAGATTCGGTACACACCGTTTCACCGCTTCCTAAGGGAGAGGACCGCGCAAGCGACCTCGAACTCGTAACCAATCGAGAGACTGGAGTAATCTGGTCGCAATTGGAAGCTAAGGCGTGAGTGTAAGCCCGCTGGGTAACACTCCTGGCTATCTCGCGGTTAAGGCGTTGGCCTCTTGCGGGCATGTGGCGGAGCTTGGCGGTGGATTGTTTTGTCCAAGTCTTCTGCGTTCACTTCACGGGAGAGAGAACGACTAATCGTTAAAACTTCTTGAGGTGATGGGTTCACCCGTTGTAGTTGACAACTCTATATACTACTGTAAGCCGGCCAGTTTGGTCGCAGTCCGCTGGCAGACAGCCGACCGTTTCCGGTGTGAGAGCTGCCGCGAAGCATATTGGCTCGCTATTCTCTCGCCTACTGTTCAATTTACTGCTCTCTCTGTCACATGATTTACGAGCGAAGGGTATGGAGCCAACTTATTTATATCTGAGGGCATATCTAGCTAATATATTAACGATTTACATAGGTAAGGACCCAATACATCAGGTTAAACTTATATTGCGATAATCGGCAATATGGGTAACATTTGTTTTTTTTTCTAACATTTTGGTTTTGAATGTATAATTTTAGGCGTCGTTTCAGAAATTTAGATTATCATAAAAAAACGCTTTTATTTTTATATTTATTCTTTCAGACGACACTTCTATTTTATAATATTTAAATAGTTAGAGGGATTTTTGAAATAAAAGAAATATAGTTTATTGAAGGTAGAAAAATGAGAAAATCTTACTTATTGTGACGTCTAGATTAAGAAAATAAAAGAGTTTCTAAAAATGGCTCGCGAATACTAAAGCAGAATATGTGAGTTCAAATTTGTTCATTTTTTAAAATATCTAATTAGTTGTTCATAAATCAATCTACAAAAGTATTCGAAGAAAACGAGGTAAATTTGAGGCCCATTTTTTTATTCAAAAATTCCAAACCAAACGGATTAAAAAATTATAAATATTACTCATATTGCTAATTGTCGCATACAATATAAATTTATCCTGTAGTATATTTATAGCAAAAAATAAAAAATGCTTACGTATCATCATAAGGGGCTCTCAAGCATGCTTGTCAAGCATCGCGTCGTGGGCTGGGAGGAGATCGTAAACCGCAGGATGCGAATATTTTTTTAAAATATTTACCTAAAATGCCTAATTTGTAGTTTTATACCAGGAAGTCACGTCATTCATCAATCAATTGCGTCTAATTAACGTGACTCCGTGGTATAAACTACAAAAGTAGGCATTTTTTGTAAATATTAAAAAAAATGCATAATTCCTGCGGTTTACGATCCCCTCCCAGCCCGCGACGCGATGCTTGGCAAGCATGCTTGATCGTCTAGAGAGCCCTTTAAACTGTTAATCGTAAATTTTCGGAAGGGGCAAGCGATATTCGTCCGATGAAGTGGTCCATACCAATGGTTCTGAGTACTTTGCAAAGTAAAGACTCAACTGGTATTTCGAGAAGTCGAGGTTCGAGAGTCTGCCTTTCGTTGAGAGACCCAGAACTTTCTACCCACGCATATCTCCGCAAATAAGAGACTTACATAAAAGGTTTAAAAAACACAGAAATATACGTTTTGGGCTACTCTTCAAAATAGAGCATTATTTCTTTATAACTTCGATTTCGGGAGTCACTTGCAGGTGTGTATATCGACGGTGCTGATGCAGGTCTTGCATTCGACGAAGCAGCACCAGTGGAATTTGCAGTCGCACCGTTCTTTGATGGTGGTCTTCATGGTGTTGTAGCCCCTTCCGCAGCACATCAGAGCGCAGCCGTCCATAGCGTGGGAGGTCCTATTGCACACGCGACCTGTAGTGCCTGTTGAACCCTGGAAAATAAACATTATTTATTTATTTATTTATTTAACAGGGAAAACATACAGCGCTACAAAAATATTACAATTACATTAAATACAATATTTCTGGGCGATGACATGCTTTCAACAATACTGCCGTCGTAAATGAAAACACAGTAACTTGAAAGTAGACGTTTTGAGAAAAACGCGGTCAAAGTTCAGTTGTTAAATATTTGTTTTCATGAACAAAGTAATCAATATAGATTATTTCTTTTAATCTTTAATGTTAAAAAATGGTTAGAACTTCAATTCCGCATAAAAATATATATTAAATTATAATTGTTTAACTAATTAAATTAGATAATGTGTGATTAGGAAAATAATTCGATAAATTTTATATTTTTAAGCTATAACACCGTAACTGAGTGGTTACTGTGTTATAGGTAAATTTTACCCATTACTGTGTTCTAACCATGAAAAATAAATATATATTTTTTAAATAAATAAAAAACTGCAGGCACCTTAAACAAAGTAATTGAGATACTGTGATTAATTTGTGTATTAATAAATTAACTTTTAACAAAATTTTACCTAAAACCACAGTATCTGAAAAGCCGTGTTGTAACCAAACAAAAATGTTTCTTAAATGCTTATAAGTATTAAAAAAGATCACAGTAAATAATAGGTTACTGTATTTTAACTTTAAAAATTATACATAGGTACTGTGTTTTTTAATAAAAATATACAGATTTTTTTTATATACTGTGTTTTTATCTAAGGTATCTCGGTAACTATCGATCGACAGACAAACCGAAAAATTTGCCTTATAGTACTCCAACTCGTGATTTTAAAGAACCAAACTTGTATAAACACAGTAAATGAAGTTACTGTGTGAAAACACACCGGCAGAATAGTTTTAGTTAGTTAAGTCTCCAATACGCACATTGCATACTGTGGGGGTTGGGTGGAGAACAGAAAAGGAAAAGGAAGAAATGGGTGTCAATAGATTTTAAGTATTAATGTGCCGTACAAAAAATAAGAAAATGTACTGCATCATATAAACCTATCATATAAAGTCAAAAACAAGGAATGAAAAACCAAATAATCCCCAAGAAGTAAGAAATAAGAATAATTTATTTTCAAAAACCCGATCTGGGTATAGAAATTACATAACTAATAGTATTTGTACAAATAAAATTACATTTTCAATTACAAATAAAATTATAAAAAAGTCTATAAAAAACTATTGAAAAAAACATAGAAATTCAGAAATTCAATAACAAAGATATAAAACTAGAAAATTTAAAAAAAAATAGAAATAATGAGAAATCAGCGAGAATCATAGAAAATCATAGCGAATCAGCAATTGAATAACAAAAATATATAAAAACTTGAAAAAAAGAAAGCATCCAAAGAGTTATACAGAAACTACATTTAATAAGGATCAAACTAACATTTAAAAAAAACGAATAAAATTATCAAAAGATCTGAAACTTTAGTTACAAATATAAAATCAATTAAAAATTTAAAAGAATAATCTAAAAATATTCAAGTTTAAATAATCAAATTAAGTACAAATAATCAAAATCAAGGTAATGAAATAAGAGTCAGAAAATTAATTTAACAATTAAGAAAGCTTAACAATCCAGACATAAGTATCCCATGTGAAATGTCTATGTCGCATTTTCGATTAATGTTAAGTTTATGCTCTGCTTAAATTTATTATCTTTCATGTTAAATAGGTCGATATTCTGGAAATGATTATCGTAAGTGGACATTATAAGTTAGTTTCCAATTCCCCAGGGCACAGTGTAGTGCCCAGGGGTATATTTGGACAGTTGCAAAGAAGCTACAATGTGAAAAAAATAGGTACGTAGGCTCCGGAACACCGACCCCCTAACCGTAACTATTAGAGAATCGCTATTTAAGGAGAACGATCATAATATATAAAGGGTACAATCGTACAAGGAAAGAATAAGCTCAGTCACAAAAAGTAAATTTCTCGGGAGAGCGGTTTAAACGTTTCAAGCGGTAATAAGAAAATAAGATGTTATCTGACAAGCCTATGAACTGGCTATGACTGCACTGTGTTTAATACAGATTATACTTGTTACATAATTTATCTAATCTAATCTGGATTTTTTACCTGGAATTTATCTGGAACAATCCAGTTATTCTGGATTGTTCCAGATAAATTCCAGTAAAAACCCATCCATCGTAGTAAAAACCCTGTAAGGGTTTTTACTACGATGATCGCGGAATACTAAACTGGTTAATGTCGTCGTCAATTTCAGCATCAGTAGTACGTAAAATTCTCTACAAAACTGCATCATTAACTCATTTTACAAAAGAATGTGACAGCTCACTCTTCCCCCTGTACCTTTCATATCGTTATAACAGAGAACGACCACATTACGTTATAACCTCCTAGGATAAAGGGTTCGTTCATTGTAGATGGCATTTCGAAAGTGTAACCGATAAGCGGCAGTTAACGATTCCATGCAGCTTGGGCCATATGACCTGCTCGTCACCTTGAGTCGGCTTCGTTGAGCCGATTCATGGTGATGAGCATGGAGACAAACCTGGAAAGGAATCTGTTTCCCCTGTCACGGTTGTGCCGTGGACAGGTTGGATCGTACCATCTAGACTTATAGGATGATCTATAGGCGCTGCTGGGCGATTTGGGCATATGCGGTGTTAGCCAGGGGGAGTGATTGTTACCATGATATAAACTACGTTTGAAGCGATCCGTTGACCACCCGATCCCGTGTGATATTGGTAGGCAAAGGGCGTCACGATCCGCAATAAATTCGATCTGAATTACCGCTAACATCATGTAATGGCTGAGCAAGCGACTTCGAATTGGCGACTAGACTGGAGAACGGAAAAATACTGCCAAATCTGAGTGAGGGCGTGAGGTCGGCCTGCTGGATTCACTTCGCAGTGCCTCGCGGTAAGGCGTTGGTCTCTCACGGGCTGTGGACTGTGTTTTCCCTAAGTCTCTGCGGTCAATCCATGGTTGAAAGAATGATCTAATATCGATATAATTTCCTGGGGTGTCGGGTCCACCCGTAGTTGTTGACATCTCTAAAGTGTAACTGTTAATCTCCAAAACTAAACGTAATACCGACGATTTCAAGTCCCAGAGGGTTCTTGTGCTCTTCTAGTTGAATGAAATACCACGTACCAAGTTTTCATCTGTGACGCAGTAGTTAGGAGAATCTTCCAGATACACCAAGTCCTGAGCAGTCGGTAAACTGAACCTCGGATCACCCAGACGCAGCTTTCCACGTCTGCTAACTCGCACTTCTGTAGCTCCATCGTATTTATCCCTTAAGTAATCACCTGTAATACCAGAAAAAAACGACTTACTTGAAAGTTTAAAAAAAACAGGATGCCATCAATCCGCGTAGTAGTAGCATAGACAACAGTGTCATTGCGAGATAAAGTTCAAAGTTTTGTGTAATATGGCCTAGTTGGCCAACTAGAGCTATCAACTACAACGGGCGAACCAGTCACCTCAGGAATTTTCAACGATTGGTCGATTGGTGGACAAAACAGTCCATCGTCAAGCTCCGACACATGCCCGTAAGAAGCCAACGCCTTATCCGCGATATAACCAGGTATGTTACCCAGCGGGCGTACACTCAAGCCCTTACTTCCAGTTGCGACCAGATTACTCCGGTCTCTCGACTGGTTACGAGTTCGAGGTCGCTTGCGCGGTCCTCTCCCTTACGAAGCGGTGAAACGGTGTAAACCGAATCTATCGCGGAACACGGCATCCTTTGCCCGGCTGTTCACCCGGGATCGGGTAGCCGATGGTCGTTTCAAGAGCAGTCGCCGTAAGGTCAGCAACCACCCCCGCTCTATAGGAAACAGCACTGCTTCCAGACTTCCCCGACTGTTAGTCAGAATGCACAATCGATTGGCTTACGCCGCACGCTGCGCAGACCGTCCAGGAGCGCCAGAAGATTGACTCCTAGGGGAAAGTAGCCCCAAGGCCAGATTCCTACCCGAGATTGCCCATCATGCGTGGAGGCCGCCGGATGGGTGTTGACCCGTGAGTGAGACCAACCCTGAGCAAATGGGTCTTCGTGGCCGACTCAGCAAGGGCCCATTAGCTGGCCTAGTTGGCCAATATGGCCTACCACTATTTCTCCGAAAGAAACCAACACTACGCGTTGAACATACCTACCACGTGTGCGCACCCTACCCACCTCCCCAGTGAACCGTTTCGCAAGGCGAGTGCGTGCATGTCCGTTGCAGACAGGAATTGTGAATTAAGTTATTTGTTTTTGGTAAGTTTCAACCATTTTAATTACTAGAATTGTGAATCTATCAATGTTTTATGTGTACAGTTTTGTAAGCAAACTCTAAAACTATAGTTTTGTGACAGTTTAGTGTACTTGTTGTTCACTGGATTTTAGGTAAAGACTTATCTGTAAAATAGTTCCCTACGGCCAATATTGCTCACTGGTATAGGGCCATTATGGCCTAAGCCATACCTATTGGCCATATTAAGATTGCTTATTAATATTTTTTGTTTTCTAGGCAATAGCTCCACGAAAACCAATTTCCGGAAGAAAACGCCAAACGTGGTGCGAAATACCAATGCAAGGGCAAATTAATATATGTGAAATAATAAAATGGGTTCACTGAAGGCTTCTAAACTGTATGGTACCGCGAACAACTTTAAGACGTTTAGCAGATAAAACAGAACTATCTGCGGCTATTACATCTGGTACGAAGTTGGAAAGGAGACCTACTATACCTGTAGAAATATAAAACTGGCACTGGGCCATATTACAGAGGTTATGAAACGATCGAGGAATATGAAACGAGCGATAGTACGAAACGCTTTTCGTGCGGTCTTAGATTCAGATGCTTTATCTTTTGAGGGTAGTTTTAATGCGAAAAAGTGACGACCGTTCATTTCACATTTCGCTCTAGCGTATTACCCTGTCTCGTTCACATGGACTAATTTCCGATTTTAGTTCACGAAGAAACGAAATCGACCCCAATTTAAACTATTTTTCTTGAAACCTAATAATATTAAAAAATACCTAAAATACCTAAAAATAAACAAGGTAGGTACAAATTAATCATGAATCTATAACTTAATTTATTGATAAGTCACTCCAGAAGGGTGGCCACTCTCACACATACCTACATAAAGATGTATAGGTATACCGCGGCGACAAGGAAATACGTCCCACCGTTGGCAGTGGTCAATCACGAATGGCGATTTCGGCCTCACGCGTCGTCTAATATAGTCGATTTGGCTTTTAAATTATAATATAATAAATTATCAAATGAATAGTTTTTTATAAAGTCAAAAATTATATTACAATAATAAAATAACCTAAGATTACTGTGTTTTTTATATATCACTCTAAAGTATCTTTAATAAATAGAATAAAAAAATATACGTGTGGCACTCGGGGACTGCCGCGGCAAAGCTATTGCATTGCATTTTTTAACAACTTACGCAATTATAATTATTTATTTATTTTATTTATTTTATTTTTTCTGATATCAGATAACTGCGCTCTATCGGAAAACGTTGAAATTATTATCGGAAAACGTTGAATAATTTAATCGTCTTCCGATAGAGCGCCGCTCACGATTTTTTTATTCGATAAAGCAAAAAACCGGATATTATTCGAAAAAACTACTATTCGAAAAAATTCGTAGATAAAAAGATAGATAATTAAATTATCTTTAAAATGGTGCAGGTTTCATAATAATACGCCAGATAGTATTTGCGTAGTAGTCGTTTTTGTGTTCGGTTAGACCTAATTTCACCAATTAATTACGCTATGTAATATAAACAAAATTCAAAATATTCAATACTAAGAATATTAGGAAAATGTTCTTGTTTAACATATATTTTTTTCGAATCGTAAGCAGTACTCGTTTAGACGTAATTATCACTTTAAAATCATTAATATTCGTTAAGAAATTTCTTCATTCGGTCGCCGCGCTGGCAGGCCCGCGATAAAAGCTATGCAATAGCTTAAAATTGTTTGGCCATAATATTTCTGGAAATTACGTAATTTCAAACATTTTTTTTCCAATATTTTTTGTATGGAAGTTCCAAAAACTGTCTTAGTAATATGCAAATAGACCATACGCTGGTGTAAATAGTATTTTTTAATATTGAGAATCATCTCTACGTTTTTCAAAAACTGAAGACAAATCACGCTCGTTTTTTTTTGGAAAACAGTAACAGAATAAGGATAATTTACAATTAATATGGAAATAATTTACCAATTTCGTTTTGGCGAAATGATGTTTTTAAAATCCGGCATAATTGTATTAAAATTCTTTTTCGTGTTCTCGCAACCAGGTCACAAAAATATGCTTCATAGAGCTTATGGCCGCCACGACCGGCACGGCCTCTTAAATAAATAGAGAAAACCCATTTGAGCCCCAGAAATTGTCCCCTTAATATGAGAGGCCGAGTAGTCAGATGAATCGCAATCAGGACAGCTCTGAATGTGTTAATATTCGAGGCGCATTAGTGTTACAAAGCAACGCCCCGTATGATTTATTGCGATTGGTTCATCCCTTTTTTAGTCTGCAATGGGTTAAGAATTACGAACCAGTAACACGTTTTCCTATTTTCAATATCAGTTAAATTATAACTAGCTGACCCGTGCCCACTTCGTTGGGCGGTAAAACTTTTTACCTGTGATGAAATTATGAGTGTAGTTCGGTTATTACTGAGTGCTATGATTTATTTCCTGACTGCCAAAAGAAGGGTTATATTTCTACTGCATATGTATGTATGTATTTGCATGCCAATTTGACTATAATACCGTTATTTGTGAGTGTCTTCTTGTGAGTGTCTTATTTGTGAGCGTATTATCTCTTTAACTATTTATCCAGTAAAAGGGAAATTATAAACAGTAAAAGGGAAAAGTCTTTTGTTTTAAACACTTGAGACGATAAATTTACTTATTTTGATAAGAATTCATAATTGTTGATAATATGACCAATAAACATGACCTAACGATTTAAATTATTTTTTAATATAAAATACTACTTTTTGTGACTTAAATATAAAAGTTAGACATATGCTCTCGCTGACTTTTTTGTAGGCATTATCAAGCTCTACAACTTTTCTCTAGAACTTAATCATATATCTCTCATCGTTAAGGCAGCGTTAGTTAAAAACGTTTCCGTTCGACCGCTTATTCTCCGACTTACTTTGCAAATCCGACTACCACGAAAAAGTCTTTTCATTTTTCGGATTAATATATAGCCTATGACACTGAAAAATAACGTGGCTTTCTATTGGTAAAAGAATTTTTAAAATCGGTTTAGTAGATCCAGAGATTACTTCCTACAACGTCACAAACTTTACCTCTTTATAATATTAGTATAGATAAAAAGGGGTTATTGGTACAAATGGATGGTTTAGCTCTTGACGCAGATTGGCCTGTATTGTTTATGTGCTTTAAAAGCCGCTATAATCATTAAAATGAAGTGTGCCTATTTTTCCAAAAGCAGTCCGTTTACATTTTCAAAAGAAGTTATTCCCATCGACCTTTCGAAAACCAGTTAAATCATTGTCACAATGGGTGGGTTTCTAATGGTTCCGTGCGGCTTGGATGGTGTTGGCTTAATTTAATATCATTTAATCTGCCCATCGGTTGGGATCAGAAGATCGTGGATTTGTGGGAACACCTAGGGTGGAGCTGGGCGGTTTGCATACCAGGATGTGTCAGCCAATCGCTTGGGCAATCCAGTGAATAACTGGAGGCTGAAGATGTACGTTTTCTCACAAGTAAATATTATAAAAAGAATAAAAAACACGGCTGCCGTTACAGAAAGTGAACTATTTATAATTATTTTTATTACGGTTTTTTATGAAATATTTGTGGTTTATGTATTTATCCATATAGATATATGTATATTTCCGGAATATACTCAATCAGACTTTTCATTTCACACTAAACACGATATATTTATGTTAATTATTGACATTTGGACATTTAGACAAGAACTTTTTGAAATTTGGACAGTTTAGGTATTCTATAATACTCGGGATGACATGATTGTAATAATATCACACACTTCTAAATTGTTTCAAGCGTTTAAAAGTTATGATGGAATAAAGAAACAGAAAACATACATAAATAAAACCTGAACACATTATACTTTTTTTTATTGAGCAGGCGTGTAAAAGGCGGCGGTAGCTGTTGATTTTTTGTAGTAGTCTTAATTCATTAAAAAAAAAATACATGTCACAGATTCCCACTAAGGCACAGACTTGAAGTCACAGGCGGTGTGTATTCGACACCGCCCAACTGTCGTCTTGCACTCTTGAAATGACCACTTAGCCATCTGATCCTGAGTTTAAAGCGGGACAAAAGACGCCATGATCCGCTATAGATTCAAACTAACTCGCCGTTGAACATACAACAGGTAGAGGACGGCGCATGTGACCTCGAACCCATAACAAGTCGCGAGGTCGGCCCGCAGGGTGCCTCGCGTGATGTGTCGGTCTCTGACGGGCGAGATAGCGGAGCTAGATAGTGGAATGTCTATGTCTCCAAGTCTCTACGCTCACTTCAGGTTAAAAGAACGGGCGAACCAGTCACCCCAGGCTGGTATAACGATATGTGATCATTCTTTCAGCCGTGGGATGGGCGTAGAAGACTTAGCCAATGGCAATCCACTATCTAGCTCCGCCAACTAGCCCGCGTTAGACCAACCCTTATCGCCCGGCACCTGGTAGTTAAATCAGCGGGCCGACCAAGCGCCCTCGCTACCAGTTATGGCCAGATTTCTCCTGCCTCCCGAATGTGTCGGTTATTCGGTGTCTACCGAATCTATCGCGGACTACGGGATCCTTTGCCCGGGTCTTCACTCGGTATCGGGTAGTCGAATGGTCGTTTCAAGAGCGGCTGCCACAACGTAAACAACCGCCTCCGCTCTATAGGAATCAAAACCCGTTTCCAGACTCCCCCGGCTATCCGTCGGGGTGCACAATCGATTGTCTAACGCCGCACGGTGCTCGAACCGTTCAGGAATGCCCGAACTACGATTTCTAGGGGAACTGGCTTGCAGGCATAGAGTCCTACCCGGGCTCGTACTTCTGCTTGGAGGCTGCTGGATTGACCTGTGAGTTCGGCCGACACTGCGGCCTAGGCCCACTAGGCCTATTAGCTCCCAAAAGATTAGCAGCAGACAGAAGACAACAGGTCAACATTCATTCCGGCTGCTTAGGAAACCTTGTGTCGTTCCTCGACTCCTCCGGTTATTCGGCGGAGTGCTACAGTTGATTGGCTGACAGTCGGCTGGTAGTCGACTGACGCCGCAGGGTGCGCAAACCGCCCAGTAGCACCCGAGGGCCACCCCCATGGGAAAGTGATCCATGGGACACAGAGTCCCTCTCGGTTAGACCCTCATTCGCAGAGTCTAATGGATAGGAACTGAGCCATGAGTTGAGCCGACCCTAGAACGAGATTATTTGGCCCTAGTAACTGCACGAGAACCTTTGGCTACCGAAAGGAGAAGCGGTGTTTCAAAGTACTCCTTTTCAGATTACTGGCTTTGTCCATACTTGGCTGTCACCAGCTCTTACAGCTTTTACCAGCTCTTTCTAAAATTACTTACAGTCAACCGCCTGAAGTTTAGGTTATCAACGACAAAGTACAACATCACCGTCTCATGCAGCAGCTTCGTGAGGGAAGATAGCTTTAATTATAGTTAATGTACGATAGTAGACGGCACTACAAGAAGAAGAAATACCTAACATATTGTCGCTGCTATGTCTACTCGCCTCATTTAATCCATTCTGGTTTTGCCGTAATGATAGGTTGCTGTTTGGTACGGCATATAAAGACATCCCGAGGCATTCTCTCTCTGCCGTACAATGATCACTATAAATTACAGGAGGAATCCTTTCACTGACGGAGTTTGCCGTAATTACACACGGCAGTTTCCTTCGCTATCATTTCCTGGCTAATGAATAGTAATATTTGTAAATCAGGGGATAATTTTCAAACACGGTCAAATCTAAATCTGGATATTTTAAACTGGCAATGGCAAACAATGCTCCTCTATATGTCTAATAACTTTAATCTAGTATTTTTCAACGTAGGCGATAACGCCCTTTTGTGGGCGCTGGAGTCTTTCAGGAGGGCGGTAGAAGCTGGAAAACAAGCTGTGCGAGGTATTAACGAAATTCTTTTTTTATTTAAAAGGCCTTCGTTCAAAAGGACATCCTTCAAAAGTCCGCCGCGGCACGAATCCGATAGATCCAATTTTCGATAACTGCCGCATAGATCCGGTTTATTGGCATAGATCTGCGACTTCAGAAAACTCCAAATGAAAGATCTATCGGGGTCAAATCGCACGATCTTATTGGCCAATTTAAGTCACCTTCGCGAGAGATAACCATGCACTAACGAACGCTCATTTTAATAATAAAGTTTTAAAATGCTGCTCAGTCGTGTAACTTGTAATGGTGATTGGGCATCAGTGACAACAGATTTGACAGACGCCGCCAAAACAACATGGTCGCCACAGACTGTCAACATCGACCCGCCCTTATAGGAAAACCCTATACCTTTTTGGGGTGACGGCAGGGGCGTAGCTACCGCCGTATCTGCCGTATCAATTATACGGGGCCGCCGGGCCACGGGGACCCCCAACGTGCGTAAGCAAATTTTTTTTTTTTTCAGAAATGACAAAAGTCAAAAAAAGCAATTTCTTTTTTTCCCGCGTAAAGCGTGCGTTCAAAAGTTGGCAACACCCTACATCGGTTATCGCGGGCTACGGGATTTCCCCGTTTTAGCCATTTACTTCAACGGCGGAATCCCACAATAATCGATGTACATATGTACGATACGATGATAAACCACGGAAAGCAGTGTTTTATCATCGTATCGTATCGAAATCGGAATAAAGGTTCGCCAATAATACTTTCAATAAATAACACTGCCATTCCTCAAACTCATTGTACTAGATTTTTAGGTGTTCATGTCGACGAACTTTTAAAATGGAACTTTCACTGTGAAAACCTCGAAAGTAGGTTAAGTCGGGCATGTTATGCTTTAAGTATTGTAAGAAGGTCTTTGGATGAATTGCAAACAAGAAATGTTTATTTCAGCTATATTGAAGCTATCCTAAGTTATGCCATTACGATCTGGGGAAATTGTTATGCTTGTCATAGGGAACCCATATTTATACTCCAAAAGAGAGCAGTGCGAATAATTGCAAAGGTGAAAAGGGAAGAGTCATGTCGACCCATTTTTAAAAGGCTAAGAATCCTCACCTTAACCTCACTCTATCTCTTTAAGTTACTAACTGAGTTTTTTAAGAATAAAGAAACACATTATAAAAAGTTTTCAGATACACATACTAAAAATACAAGAAATAAATTAAACATTTTTATACCATGTATTAAACTAAACACAGCAAGGCAAGACAAAAAATACTCAGGGCCATATTACTTTAACAGGCTACCAGAAAGTTTAAAAACTATTCAAGTGGAAAGCTTATTCAAAAGAATTTTTATTAGACAAAGCTTTTTACTCGATCGATGAGTTTGTTAATTTTAAATAATTTTTCAAATTTTTTGGTCATTTTTTTGACAATTTTAAGTAGCATTTTTTAATTATTCTGACTTTTTCTGATTTTAATTTCTTGATTATTTTTATCAATTATTTTAATTTGTGGTTTTAGTAAATAAATCTTAAAAATGATTTGGATGCCCTAAAAGCAATAATGAAGTAACTGTATGTACGTGGTGATAAATTTAAATATTGTAAAAACGAACTAATATACTGTAATTTAAATGTACCTAAATATTAAGTTTCTACAATCTGTTAAGATTTTTTTGGAAATAAAATAAATTGAAAAAAAAAAATAATAATAATAATAATAATAATATTGATGCGTTTTATTTAATTGTGCATCACATTGTAATACAATACAAACAATTGTTTTTCTGGTTTAGTGTTTAGTAGTATTAGTAGCGATTTGTAAAAAAACAATGAGTGAAAGGAAAAGAGATTATCCCAGCGGAGTTACGAAAAGAAAAAGTAAACAGAAAAGGGAGGAGGTCATAAAAAAAGTGCCCAAAATTTCTTAATTTTTTCATACACCAGCTCTTGTGAGTGATTTAGATTGCAAAGGTAAGTACTACCCAACCCATTTATCTTATCTACCTGTAGCGAAATCTTTACCCTTCCTAAGGGTAAAGATTTACCCTTAGGAAGGGTAAAGATTGGGGGGAAAATTTTTATACGGGGCCCCGCCAAGGCGCGCTACGCCACTGGGTGAAGGGTTAGCCCGTTGTAGTAGACAACACTCTCCTGTCAAAACAGTGCATTGTGTCGTGCAGGAAACACTTAGTTCTTTCTTAAATAACATAATTTCGAGCTCTGCTATGTAATTTAGACCACCGACGTTATGTGTCTACCCTATAATTACGACACCTCGGGTCTCTGCAGTCTCAGTCGTATAAACCCACACAGTATTCATATAATAACGCATATTATTAATTTAATTATATGGCGAAGAGCGCTTTCACACGAATTTTTATGTGACTCTCGCCATGATGGCGACGAAACAGTCAAACCAAAGAATTTAATTTCTTTTCATTTATTTGTAAATTTACACTTACAACTCTGTATTTTTATACAGAATGGCACGACTCCTAGGTGAAGGGATTGTGTGTTTTGAAGTATGTTGAAGTATATTTGGTAATATTGAGTGGATTGAGTTTTCTCGGTACAGTCTTTATATGCTGTCCTTCCTTATAGTCTGGTAGCGAATGGTTTCGTGCAGCTTGGTCCATAAGATCCATTTTGTTCTCGGATCGGCTCAACTCACGATTCAGCTCATATTCAGAAGCCTTCACGCGCGAAAGCTACCACGGGTAAGACTCTCGCTTTTCAGGCCGCACGGCTAGTGGACCGTTTCTCCTGGTGGGATTGCATCGCGGCGCTACTGGATGGTTTGCGCACCGTTCGGCGACGCCAATCGGTTGTGCACTCTGACTAATTGCTGAAGGAGTCTGGAGACTATGGAAATTCACTGTCTCCTAAGCAGCGGGGGTGAATGTTGACCTGTAGTCAATCACTCTTGACATGTCCATTAGGCTACCTGATCCTTTGGTCTGCCTTTCGTCCGCGACAGATTCAAACCGAATTACCGCTGAACATACGGCAGGTAGGGGCAGTGCCAGATTAACCCATGTAGAGGCCCAGATTAACCCATCTCGGGGCCCAACAAATAGTGATTTCTATTCCTATTCTTTCTGTGTCCATGGTGCAAGACTCTGGAACGATCTCCCAGCAAATATACGAAACTCGCCTTTTTTACCATCGTTTAAGACTTACCTTAAGGATTACTAACTTTCTAAGAAGTAACCAGTTCTTCCCTTTCTCTCCTCTTCCTTTCCCAATTTCCTCTCCTCGGGCATTATTATTTTTAAATTCTTCCACTTGTCTGTATGTTATGTAATA
Organism: Micropterix aruncella; assembly: GCA_944548615.1. Lineage (NCBI taxonomy): Eukaryota > Metazoa > Arthropoda > Insecta > Lepidoptera > Micropterigidae > Micropterix > Micropterix aruncella. Next base: position 3,938,909 of record OX155972.1, on the reverse strand, counting down.
CCTAATCTTTATTTTCACAATGCGCGCATGTACCACTGTGTTTAGGTTAGTTGTAAGACATTGCAATAAGCTCGCCTTTTTGTATACTAATTAAGTGCAAATAAAGAGTTTATTATTATTATAATAATAACAATTATGCTATTTAATACTAATATGCAATTTTAGGATCAAACATTAGAATTTCGATTTAAAAAAAAATCTCATATATATTATTCGAAAAAGCAGATTTTCAAAAATATTCTTTTTATTTTACCTATTTCTCTGAAAGATCCTAGCTGCTGCCAGCAAGTTATAAGACTGCATGAACCTGATACTCCGTGGCATTTACAGGTGACCCTGGATTTCTTGATCACAGCCTGAAAGTGTAAAATGTAACATGAAAATTGGGATTACATCTTAGGAAACGGTAAAGATCTATGTTGGTTGAGAAAATATTTTTTTTAATAACTCCTTGAAGATGAATAGCGACGGAACGCTTCGGTCATTAGAAGGTAGCTGGTGGATAAGAAAGATTATTTTACTCCAGCCGCTGTAACCACGCTCATAAGTAATGCACTATCAGAAACATCAAAGAAACGCAACTGCTGGAAGTCAACGGAACTCTTCCCAATAACAATGTTAAATAAACGAATTAATCTGAAAAAATATCTAAATCTAAAATAATCTAACAAAATAAGTAATCTATGCATTCATCATTGCATTTTCTTATTGTATGACCTAAAAAAGTATGAACATATTACGTAGTACAAAAGAAGAATTTACTGGCTGACGATCCAAAAAATGAGATACGAGAGTCCTCCGTTTGCTTTACAGAATCTTGGACGAAGCCGCTCCGAGCTATCTCATAAGGATATACAATGCATATTTCGGCACTGTCACTTTCTTTGTCGTCGATCACTAAAACCTGTGACCTATCCTTCAAATAACTTGTTATCCAGTCATTCGCGTATCCTTGTATACCATATCCAATAAGCTTTTTTTTGAGTATCGCGTGTGAAACAGTATCAAATGCTTTAGACAGGTCGAGGAAAACTGCCATGGCTTTTTTACCTTGATCAATAATGTTTGCTGCGGATTGAGTAACGAAATTAATGGCGTCATTTGTCCCTCGACCTTGTCTAAATCCGTATTGATGCTGACGACACGGTCCTCCTCCTGGAAGCAGAATCATGGGCTGAAGTACTCGTAAAGGCCCAAAAGAGCCTGGATAGTGTGAAAGCATGGTTCGATCGACATATCCTAACCCTAAATGCCTCAAAAACAAATTTCATTACGTTTGGCTTACGTCCGGTAGTCATCACACCTCCTCCGTCATTAATAATCCACTCTTACCACTGTAATAGGCAACCAACCTGCGCTTGTTACCATATTAAAGAAAAAACCGAAGTTAAGTATCTGGGCGTCTTAATAAACTCAAAACTGAGCTGGGATAATCAAGTAGTACAACTGTCCTCGAGGTCTAGGAAGCTGGTTTTCGTATTCAGAGAATTACGCAACGTCCTTTCCAAGAACTCTCTAAAAATGGTTTACATGGCCCTATGTCAGGGTTTATGGGTGCATGGAATAATAGCGTGGGGAGCATGTGCAAAATCTGTCTTGGATCCTCTAGTGAAAGCCCAAAAGCTTCTGTTGAGGGTAATCAATAGAAGGCCCCCACGATATGATTCCAACATGCTTTTCCAAGAAAGTAAGGTATTAGATATACGCCAGCTGTTTGTGAAACAATCACTCATGTTCTTCCATCGAACCCTTGATAAACGACCACGAAGCCAGCCACACAGAACTACAAGAGCATCTGCAGGCTTGAATTATGCCGTTCCACGAGTTAATTCATCATTTGCCCAAAGACAATTAAATTTTATAGCACCCAAAATATTCAACCGTCTTGATGACGACATAAAAAAAAATGAAAGTACCTTTTTATTCAATAAAAAAATAAAAAAATGGCTTCTTGACGATATAGGTCGTTCAAGGACAGAGAATGATCTTCTGCAAATCATCTTTTAAAAATAATTATACCTGCATAAATGTGTATATATATGTATATATGAATGCGTATCTATGAATATATTTATATATGTATGTATTTAAGTATATGTATCTATATATGTGTATATATATCTATTAATATATTTATATATGTGTGTATTTAAGTTTATCTATCTATATGTGTATATGTATGTGTACGAGTACATACGTCAGTTATGCTTCTCCACCCAAGTCTGAAAATCGTATGCCCAGATACAGGCTATATTCGGCCTAGTTGGGCATGCGCTGAGCATGGTCATTTGAATGTGGGTCGTCGTTTACTTCGTACCATTACTTAGTATGACCATTTTATGAATTCTGCATGTTATGTTTAAAATAAATAAATAAAATAAATAAATAAATAAAATAAAATGCTCTATCACCTCAGGGTGCCCTATGAGAGCTAAAGACAGCCTACTGCTATCGATCCCTGGCCACAGTAGTGATTTCTACTCGTTCTCCTTTTCCGTACGTAAAGTCCGTCTCTGGAATGTTTAACCCACACATACAAGCACAGCGCCTAGTTTGTATTGTTTTAAACGTAAGCTAAAAAAACAGAAACAAGCGCTTATAAATTCTCTTTTACGTTTCCTGCGTTATTTTAGGTAGGTATATTGGTATTTATTTTTTTATTTATGTTGTTTCATACTCTACTCGATTTTAATGTTAGCTACATTTGATACGAGCTTCCTTTATAAGTGATTTTAATAACAGTTATATTTTGTTTTTACCGCTAGACATGCTTTCCTGTTAGGTTAAGGTTAGGAGAATAGGTTAGCTGTAAGATATTGCTTTTAGTTATTATTTTATTATGTTTTATTATGTTAATATATTTCATTTTACAGTGGTTACAGTGGTTTGGCAGTAATTAATGTTTTGGTGAGACAGTGTCGTAATTCAATTTTTTTACTAATTTTTATGATTTTTTTTTGGGACAGCAACTTGTTAATCGGCTGAGGGTAAGAGGCCTGAAGAGTTAAGGTTAGCTGTAAGATATTGCTTTAAGGAAATATTCTCGCCGATTTGTTACAATAAATAAAGCGCATTATTATCGTATTCCCGGCAGAGCGAACGTATTGTGAACGCACTTCTGTGTGTCTGTTTGTATTCCTCTACGATAGCGCCCAAATGCTTCATCCGATTAAGCTGAAATTTGGCATGCAGGCATCATTTTGTCATGGCAAGAGTTCAAAAGATTGTGGTTAAAATCGGTCCACCTAGTCATACTTCAATCAGGGGGCGCGCTAGACATACCTACTTTAATCTCGAAACATGTGACTACCCCTAGAATGTGTAACGTCCCTTCCGGGATGCAAAAGGTACGGCCGAGTTTTTACTTCACAAGTTTAGGGGTTAAGGAATTCGGTCCACAGATGTGTTGTTAGGCCGAAACACGCTGTGAAATTTTGATTGGAATATCTCATAATTATACAAGCATCTCATAATTATACAATTTTAGAAAATACTACATAATATCATATATTCCCATTTTAATACCACGGAAAATACTACAAATAACATATGAAAATACTGCTTAAATACTACGAAAATACTACTAAAAGACCACAAAAATCTTAAAAATATATTTTCGATTTAAATTGATCACCATCGGGGGAGCGGGGAGGTCGATTGGCGCGCGGGGGAGTAGGTTGAAAGTTGTTGGGGGGTGGCAGGGATCAAAGGGGGGGGGGGGTAGTCTACTTGCTAGAAAGTCTTGCGGTGACCGAACCGATTTTTATTATTATTGTTATTAATCTAAAAACAATAACTTTTTATGCAATAGACCTTAGTTCTAATAAGATGGCATAGCATTGCCTCGTTTTTTTTTTAATTAATGTAATCAATTAAATAATAAATAAAGTGGTAAATGAAATATTGTTACCCTTCGTCCTGCTTCATTATTGTGTCGATTCATTAAGGTGCGCCCTTGTTCTCTGCTGCCTCTTTTCACTTTCCTCTCCCTCTCGCGTATATCCACAAAGTTTTCAGTAAATCTGTGAATAGATGGAAAACAAAATAATTACAGTCAAATCGCGTAACTTTGGACCTTCAAGACAATACAGTGGCATATTGGTTAGGTCGCCTGATTGTAGGGTTGAGGGTTTAATTCCCGGCTGGGCCGCCATTTTTCGTTTGTGAGGGACCACCCCTCACTAGACTCCAATTGCTCGTGAGTGAGGAGTGGAGCTAATCAATGGGTTTTCTCCGTAGTAAAAGTCGTCTTGTTGAAGTTGAAGTAATTTATTCCAGAAGGTATTCGATGCTTGCCAGTTGTAACGCCTCGAATGATAAGTCGCGGTGTGTGTAGTGTGAATGAAGATGATGATCGCGGCTGAGTATTGAAGATTGATATCGCGGATATTAGAATGACTGCTTGATGATGATTATTTATTTATTTATTTATTTATTTATTTGCAGCTATTATAGAAAACATATACAAAAAAAAACAAGAACACACAGATTAAAAATTAAAACTATAAATAGACAAAGACTATGAAATAAAGCTACAAACGCTGCAAATTAGGGGTATCCTCAGGATATCTCTTATCCTGGTTTTCAGGACACACCTATTAATTATTGATACATAGGTATATGATTTTTAAAATAAAATAACCAAATGAAATGAATCTTAAAACAAAAATTCCAAATAATCATAATCAAATAAATACACAAATCGAAATAATCAAAATCAAGATATTTAACATCAAATGATATTAAAAGAAAATAACGTAATTACATAAATTTAATAATCTACATATAATAAATCAAAAATAATCAAAATCAAAATATTTAACATTAAATAATCAGGTTACAAATTAATAAATAAACGAAGACAATAGTAATAATCCAATTAGCAATAGTTATTTTAAAATAAAATCAAATTATGACATCTAAATTATAAATTATAACGAGGTATAAGCGCGGCGGTTGTAGACTCGAAGATGATGAAGAGCGCGAGTACTTGTGTGGCTGACTGACCAGAGGATGATGATGATGAGGGAGGTATAGACGCGATGAGTGCTCACTAGAGGATGATAATAATCGATCGAATGTATGGGTTTATATAGCGCGTTAAATGATGTAATACCGTGGCGTGGGGGAAGTGAGAATGTCCGATTTGAATCGATTAGAAGAAATGACATTAGTCATCGGCTGTGTCTGCATTAATTGTCGAATTTATATAGAATTCAATGTAGGTTGTCGCGTGTAATATTAAGTGTGTTTGCAGTTATGGGTTTCTAGAATCTACTTCTTTTGTTGACTGATATGTTGGGCGAAGTACCAACCCGTTGATGTAAAATTAACGGATTTGCATTTCAATTCTGTTGATAGACACATACTTACACATATGATGCAAGACGCATACTTACACATATGTTACACGCAAATTATTAGTGACGTTCTTGTAGTGAGTGAATCAATACAATCAGGTAGTAAACTTTTAATTTTTCCAAAAAGAAAAAAAAAGAAACAAAAAATATATTTTTTTTAAATTTGAAAAACATTTTTTAGGTATCAAGGGCGTTAAGCGTGCTGCGCCATCTAACAGTTGGTAAAATATCGCGAATAAACAATATTCACGATATTTTACCTTCCGCTGTCAAACTTTTATTTAACAGTCAAGTTGTCAAAAAAAATAACAACAGTTGCTTACTTGCTCATACTGATTCACCCACTACAAGGATGTCACTAATAAAAAACTCACGGTATATGTGAGATTTTCTAAGTCAAAAAAATTGCGATTTTATTGTTATTATTGTATTTCCAGATAGTTCTGTCTATGTCCCAAGGGTTTAAATTACTTAGTTTTCTTTTAATTTACATTGCATTGGCATATCGTAGGTATGGTAGGTAGAGTTAAGTTGATGATTTTATACGGTGATACCTCTAGTGTGCTTAGTAGTAATTCCTCGCAAACAACTTAACTCCCTAAGAGTTTAAATTGTTGTACAGTTAACTAACATACGTTTTTTTCCTTGTTCTATTTAGACAACAACAAAAAAATATCTTTTGAATGATGCTGTTCAGTTTTTCCATGCCCTGGAAAGCTTGCTTATTGGCGTGTACTCGGTTTCATATATAGAGCGATAATATAAACACTGCATTGTAGAATTGATTGTAAGGGGCTCTCTAGACGATCAAGCATGCTTATCAAGCATCGGGTCGCGGGCTGGGAGGGGATCGTAAACCGCAGGATATATATATATATATATATATATATATATATATATATATATATATATATATATATATATATATATATATATATATATATATATATATATATATATATATATATATATATATATATATATATATATATATATATATATATATATATATATATATATATATATATATATATATATATATATATATATATATATATATATATATATATATATATATATATATATATATATATATATATATATATATATATATATATATATATATATATATATATATATATATATATATATATATATATATATATATATATATATATATATATATATATATATATATATATATATAATATATTTAACTCGTACGCAGGACAGATCTTAAACATTACCGACAACCAGTTCAAGAGACGGGTGTCTCATTGGCTCTCAAATTATACTAGAGAAGAATGCGAAAGTATGATATATTAAAATATTTTATTTCTAACCACAGATTATAGGATATATAGATGTAAATTATGGATATGTATACAGATATATAGATTATAATATGTTATATTTTATTATGTTATACTATTATACTATTATATATAAATATGCTACAATATTTTATATGTTATAACATATGATATTATATTATATTGTAATATGTTATATTATATTATTTATATTATATTATGCTAAATTATATTACGTATTGTTTTTTTTTTTTAAGACAGAAGAAGGACAGCAGGCAAGGCTACAGGCTCAGCAAATAATACCCCAGAACTATATATCCATCACCCCAACACAGGCGTATACCTAGTGGGGTGATGTAATCCTGACAAGTTAATGCCCTTTCGCGATTTTCTCCATATGTATTCTTTTAAAATGTGTTTAAAAAATGAACACAATCTTTTTTATGTAACTATAAAAAATAGGATAAATAAATAAATAAATATGCAAATATATTTTTTTAAATTTACCAAAAATGCCTAATTTTGTAGTTGTATACCAGGGAGTCAGGTTAATTAGACGTAATTTATTAATGAATGCTGTGATTCCCTGGTATAAACTACAAAATTAGGCATTTTTGGTAAACATAAAAAAATATATATTTGCATCATTTGTAATTCTAAATCGTGTTTTTAATTTAGTTTTAAAAAATCAACAATACAAAAATAAAACAATAAATATTACGATGTTATATCATTTAAAAATTTCGTGGTAGGTATATCTTATACATAAAATGAGAACATGTGGACTGTAACGATTGGTTTCTTTCTTAAACTTACTATGTTTTATTGCCAAAATGCCCACATATCATAAAAATTACTGGCAAGAAGAGGATTATTTAAGTATTTTTTCTTTCATCTTTTATAACCTTTACGGTAACGGCCCAGCATAATGTCTAACGACATTATCTTACAGGCGGCCGGCAGTTTTTATAACATCACGTGGCAGTACTCAGGCGGTCACCCATTCAATTATTGACCACACCTGACGCTGCTTAACTTCGGTGATCTGGCAGAGAGCTGTGTTTTAATGCAGCTTCGGACATTACAGCGTTTATGTCAAAAACGTACAGGGTTATATGGCAAAATGCCATATAACCATCTAAGGTAATATCATGAAAATGCTTACCAGAAAAAAAATATCAATAGCAATGAGTAATAAGTTAATAACACGCTTTTACGCTTTAAAAATACGCTTTTAAAAACAAGGTTTTATTAAAATTATCTATCCCCAAACAACCCTGACTGAGGCAGCTATGTCATAGTGGAACTTAGAACGGGCTGTCATAACTCAATGCGTATACAAAATTTCGTTTATATGCTGTCGACCGTTGAGGAGTCCCCTCGTTGGAAGCCAACCCTGGGTGCAGCTGCACTGTCGCGGTGAACCTTAGAACGGGCTATCATAATTGAATACTATGCTGTTGACCGTGGAAGAGTAGCCTCGTCGGGGACCGATGGTTATAGAATCAGGTCACTGTAAAAATGAATTGTCATCGGAACTGAACCAACGTCTAAAATTTCAACTTCATAGGATAAGAGGAAGTGGTTCTAATTCAGCTTGCAAGATTTGACCAAAACAAACATTCATACATACTAACTAACATACATTGCAAGGTAAATAAAAGGTAAAGATATTGTATTTGTATTATTTATTTTAAAAAAATAAAGAATACAAGATTTTTTATATTGTATTTTATTATTTGAACAAAAAATATGACACGAGAATGTATATATTACAAATATTAACTTTGGAAAAGCAGACAGTAAAGATTTTTTTTAAAATTTTACCCATTTATATGGTTTTATTTAATATAACTAAATACAAATACACATATGCTCTTCATATACACCCTCTTTTGTTAAACTTTTATTGTGTGGAAAATATTAATTGTAATTGTTGAAATGCTACTGATGCTGTTGGTGTCAGTATGTATTTAAAAAATGCTATTTTGCGATGAAGAAAAAACTGGTCATTGTTACCCCAAATTATATATATTTTTTTGACCACAAATAGAATTAGGTTTTCGACCTATTAATAGTCATTGCTATGAATTTAAAGAGTTCGTCAAGAACACGTAGATACGAAGAACACGAAGAACATATAAAAATTGGTGTAAATTTATCCGATTTAACAGTAAATTAAAATGCTTAAAAAGAAAACCTCAATCGCCACCCTACATATTTCATATCCCAATATTTCATTACGTACCATCCTCCTAACAAAACATGAGCGCCTGGTACATAGGACCATGAAGAGCGACGCCGCCGCCCGTCAAGGATAGGCTTTTTCCCCACATCTATCCCTCTCTCTGTCTATCGCTCCCTCTCCTATCTCATTCGTCTCTCTGACCGAACGCTCTTCGGGAAAACTCGGAAATTTCCCTGGCAATCGGGATATCTCTATTGATACGAAAGAGAGGCTGTTACTCGTACAATGCGAGAGCGGGATGAACGCAGCATTTGGCGCCATTTCTGTTAGGGATAGGCGACGCGACGTCTCACAGTGATTCGTCTAGTATGTGCCAGCAGGACAAAAGTATTTTATTGGGTATTTTTGGTAAAAGTCCGTAATAAAAGTAAATAAATACGATGAAAAAATAAACACGTTATTACTTTTTTTCTTACAAAACCTTTCAACGCAATCAATGAATTTAATTTAATATTACAAGACAGTGTGCCTACTATACATACATACTGTTACATCCTATTCAATAAAATCACAATATTTACTATTGAAGAAATATATATTATTATAATCTACTATTTAAAAATTATAATTTTGTACTACATTACAATTTAGAAAATAAATACAAAACCAAGTGTATAAAAATCATTCAACTAGCAGTTATTACATTTTCAAGATTTTGTTAACAATTCTACCTAGTCAAACGACGACTCCCACGGACATTCAATCCCATTGAATATATGAACTTGTTGAGGACTTCGCCCAACATATTAGAGTCAACAAAAGAAGTAAATTCTCTAGAATCGAAACTGCAAATACACTTAATATAACACGCGTCAACTAGCATTGAATTCTATATAATTTCGGCAATTAACGCACACTCAGCCGATGACTAATATCATTTCTTCTGATCGATCCAATTTGACACACTTAGTTTCCCTCACGCATTGAACATTGCATCATACACACGATATATAAAGCCATACATTCGATCGATCATTCATCATCCTCTACACAGCAGTCATCGCGCTTATACCTCGCTCTTCGATCATCCTCTAGTCGGTAACCAGCGTGACTACACCTCGTTATCATCATCCTCTGGTGGACAGTTACCGCGATTACACGTTATCATCATCATCATCAAGCAGTCACTACATTATCCGCGTACCGATCTTCAAGTCTCACTCCGCGATTACACAACTGCGACATATACTTCGAGCACACACTACACACTCGGCGACTTATCAACCAAGGCGTTACAAACTGGCAAGCGATCACATACCTTCTGAATAAATCACTTCAACTTCAGCATCAACAATTTTCAATACGGAGAAAACCCCTTGATGAGAACCACCCTTTACTCACGAGCAATTGGAGTCTAGTGCAGGGTGGCCACCTCGCAATCTCTTCTATGTCCTTCAGAATACTCCCTTTTAACTTAAATAAAGCATATATCGATAGGCTATTTTAAAATTTCATAAGTATTTATATATAAAAGAATAAAAAACACGACTGCTGTTACAGAAGTAAAGTTAATAACCATTATTTATAAATATTTTATTACGGATTTTTATGAAATATTTGAGGTTTATATATTTATCCATATAGATAAGTGTACATTTCTGGAATGTACTCTATCAGGCCTTTTATTTGATACTAAATCCGATATAATTATGGTAATTTATTAACATTTGGACATTTAAACAACTGTTTACTTGATATTTGGGCAATTAAGGTACCCTATGATACTCAGGATAACCTAACGATTTTAACAATACTACACACCTAAATCGGCTTAAACGTTAAGTAGTTATAGTTGAATAAAGAAACGGAAAATATGCGCACATAGATAAACCCTGAACACATTACACTGTTTTTTGTCGGGCAGTCGTGTAAAAATGGTAAACATCTACCCCACTACTTAGCAAAACTACGTTTCCAGCATTCCCCAGTAATCCGCGAGATACAAGATTATTATTGCAGATTGCACTGCCCGAGGGAATTCCTTAATTCAATTTACATCGGAACTGAATCATGAGTTCGGCCGGCTACATAGCAAGCTGGCGTTGGGGCTCAAACTGCGTAGAACCATTAAGCCCCAAATATTTCAAACAGACTGTCCATTTTCAACATCTGGTAGTGTCAACATAACGAGCTGACTCCACATCCCAAGGAGTTTCAACGTTCGTTCTAGCTCCAAGGACGTGAACGTGAAGCAGGCAGACAAAGACAGTCCACTGTCCACCTCCGCCAGTGAGAGTCCAACGCAGTACCACGAGGCACTGGAAAGTGAACCCAGCGGGCAGTCTCACCCCTCACTACCAAATTTGGCAGGAATTCTCCTCCTCCAGTGTGGTCGCGAATTCGACGTTGAATTTATCGCGGACCGTGGCACTCTTTTCCTGTCTATTTCACACAAAATCTGGTGGTCAATGGGTTGTTTCAAGAGAAACTGACCAGGTCAACAACCAGGTCCGTTGCTTAGGAAGCGTATCGGAACGTGTTCAGACCCCATAGGTTATTCGCACATCCGTGACAGTAGAAACCGAGTATTTTCCAGTTCCGTCCCTCTTCGAGGAAGATACCAGATGGGAGTTAAACCGTAAGTTAAGCTGACCAAAAATGACAAACGTCATATGGCCCAAGTTGTATGGAACCGTTAGTTGGTAACAATAGGAAATATGCCCCACGTATCAGTTACGATATTGTGGCAAAACGATAGTACCGATATTGCCCATCCCTACGTCCCCCGCCCTCTGCCAGAGCTGCGCGCGTCGTCCGCCGTCGGTTAGCGTTGCGCTCCTCGCGTCGCATGTTCGCCTGGTGGCTGACGGATCACGGAAGACTCCGATGCCTGTATGACTGACGTGCAAGGAAGCGGTTGAGGCAACAGGGAGGAGCGCGCGCACTTATATTCCTGTTGTGTTATTTTGTCTATGGAAATTTTACAGGAAAATGGCGGCGATTGTTCGTTTTTGCCGGCCGTCGGTTGGTGGGCGGGCGACCGCTTCGGGCGCCGTCGGCTACGCTCGGGCGGCGCCAGAAACACCCTTTCACCGGAACGGACTGCGCGCTAAGCGATTGAAAAATAAACCTTTCGCGAATGAAAAAGATTTTAAGTAACGGAGAAATCAATGCCGTAATATATATATATAAGGATAGGGCCCGGCAAGCTTGGATGAAAAGATGCTGATTCGGAAAAGCAGGTATTATGAAATACAGCGTTTTCTCAGCTTGTGTCAGTGCCTCATCAATAAATATAAATTCACTATTAAGGTAACTTCAAAGAAGGTACTAAAGGGACGCGGATGCGGCAGTATACCCTAAAATACGTCAAGCGAAAAGTGAACCTTTGTTTTTATCGTTATGAACATTGGCAATAGCAATTATATGTTAATGTAGGTCTATATTTTTCGTGGATATATGCTCGGGTTAATGACGTTATTTCGAAGCCCATACAGTTGGCTAACATATCTACTATATCCATTTCGGTATCTCAAGTTATTCTGTCGAGTAATTATTATATTAGATCATTAGAGTATTTCTTCTGGCAGAATGGTATTTCATCCAGAATGGTAGGTACCTACATTCCTCATGGTACATATCTTTTTTATGTCTCAATTGACCAATCATACGGGGTTGGACAGTCCATACCTCCTGAGTAGGGTGAGCATACCAGCGTCTTCCCGACTCGCGTGCGCTCACTTAACTTTTTACGTACCAAGGTTCAACACTAACTATGGTTCCAATTCGTTATTGTATGCTTTAACGATATTGACATATTTAACCACCAAAATAGTCGATCCTTTGTTAAGAAGGTACGTGAAAAGCTGATTATCAGATCGGATTGAATTAGCATGCACATACAAGCACTCACAAGCACATTCGCACTACAGATACACACACCCATACACACATACATGCATGCACACACACATAAAAACACACACACATGCACACATACACGCTCTCCATCACACGAACAAACACCAACACCCATACACTCGCACATAGCGATTTTAACTGTTAGTTTTAAATTGTTTTTGGTTTTCTTTGTATTGTATTGTTTAGCATATTTTGTAATCCTTTTATAGCATATAATTTAAAACATCATTGGTTTTACTACTGTTATATATTATGCTTATATTTTATTTTTTATGCTGTACGTTTTTAATAAAAATAAAATAATTCATCAATACCCAAGCCATCTGAGTATCCATACATATTCTATAAATTTAAAAAATCACAATTAAAAGGAGTACTGTACGGAATTCCTTATAATATCGGATTGGAAAAGGTAGACATTTTTACCCAACTGTATGTGCTTCAAAATAAGTAAATAGTCCGAGCACATAAAGGAACCCGTTAAGCCATATTCAGGATTACAAAATGCATTAGAAACTGTATAGGCAAAAGCAAAAATCGTCTTCTTATATCTTTAGATCTTGCGAAAGAATTTTATAATGTGTCTCATGAAATTCTACTTTAAAAAAATAATAGAGATCGGTATAAAAAAACACAAAACATCAATGGTTTAGCATCAATTTTCAAGAGAACACAACAGGTTCGGGTGAAACACTTATTGAAAACAGCTCTAATAATTATGGCGTTCGGCAAGTAATCTCTAGGACATACTCTATTTCTTATTTGTATAAACGATTTATGCGAACTGGATACGGGGATGGGGGGGGGGGGGGTAAACGTGACTTATGGTGATGATACGGCCATCATACTTCAACCAGTTGGGAAGGTGTTAACAATATGTGTTAACAATACGTGTGGCACTCGGGGACTGCCTCCGTAAAGCTATTGCATAGCATTTTTAACAACTTATGCAATTATAATTATTTATTAATTTTATTTTCTTCTGATATCAGATAACTGCGCTCTATCGGAAAACGTTGAAATTATTCCGAATCATTTGCGGCTGCGGTAGCAAATGATTCGGAATAATTTAAACGTCTTCCGATAGAGCGCCGCGCACAATTTTTTTATTCGATAAAGCATAACAACCCAAATATTCGAAAAAAATCGTAGATAAAAAGATAGATAATTAAATTATCTTTAAAATGGTGCAGGTTTCATAATAATACGCCAGATAGTATTTGCGTAGTAGTCGTTTTTTGTGTTCGGTTAGACCTAATTTCACAAATTAATTACACTATGTAATATAAACAAAATCTAAAATATTCAAAGCTAAGAATATTGGGAAAATGTTTTTGTTTAACATATATTTTTTTCGAATCGTAAGCAGTACTCGTTTAGACGTAATTATCAGTTTAAAATCATTAATTTTCGTTAAGAAATTTCTTCATTCGGTCGCCGTGCTGGCCTAGGCCCGCGATAAAAGCTATGCAATAGCTTAAAAATAAAAATTGGTTGGATAATAACTTGCTAACCCTAAACGTAGGTAAAACAAAACACATGATCTACATTATAGACTCCGGACGGCAACCAACGCCCAACTTTAAATTAAATGTAAAAGAAGACAATGTCCATAAAACAATAGAACGTGTCAATTTGTTTATGATACACTAAAGCTAGGAAATCGGTAATATTCCATTATTCTATATTTGCACCTTTTCCTCTACTAAAGCAAAACACGCAGGATTTACTTTTCTACCACTTGACTGGTATACGAAATGGACGCCACGAGCGCGCGGTCCGAATCGCTTATTTCCCCCGCCGGCGCAGCCGCACTTGGTCGTAGAGCCGCTACGCCGCGTAGAGCCATCGACACTCTTGCCGTCGCATGAGACCCCGATATGAAATAGGTTCATAGCAAAATGTCGAACGGGGAAAGTACACCCCCTGAACGTTCTAAAGCGGATGTTTCGCCCTCCGTGAGCAGGAAATGCCCCAGAATATTTTCCGATTCGGCTCGGGTCGTGGTCGGTGTGAAATATCGATTGCGAGAGAGCTTTTGAGTGTGTGGAAGAGAAATCGTCTCGTACTTTCTTTAGCTCTCCCACTTTTCCTCGACGCTGCTGGGGTTAGGGTAGCATGCGAGGGTGAGAGGTTGCTCAAGAGAGCTTTAATAAACGGGCATTTTGATATTTTTAACCAGCGAATATATCATGGCATTGTTCGTAGTCTGTTCATTATTATTGCCTATTTTTTCTTCTTTTTCTTAGGGTCATCTTTTACCAGAAGTTGGCTATCATAGTGGCTATTGTTTTACTGTAATAATCCATATCCTAAATATTTCCTGTATTTTTTTTTAATTTATCAATTATAAACATACCAAATTAGTGTACCCTCAAGGACGTTAAATTTTAAGGCAGTTTTAAATTTGTTAATGTATTTATTGTCAAATCTATACTAATATTATAAAGAGGTAATGTTTGTGATGTTGTCGGAAGTAATCTCTGGATCTACTGAACCGATTTTGAATATTCTTTTACCAATAAAAAGCCACGTTGTTTGTGAGTGTCATAGGCTATATATTAATCCGAAAAATGCAAAGACTTGTTCGTGTTAGTAGGATTTGCAAAGTATGTCGAAGAATAAGCGGTCGAACGAAAACGTTTCTAACTAACGCTGCCTTAACGATGAGAGGTACATATATGATTAAGTTCTAAAGAAAAGTTGTAGAGCTTGATAATTCCTACAAAATAGTCAGTGTCACCATATGTCTAAATTTTATATTTAAGTCACAAAAAGTAGTTTTTTATATTAAAAAAAAATTAAAAAATCGTTAGGTCATGTTTATTGGTCATATTATCAACAGTTATGAATTCATATCAAAATAAGTAAATTTATCGTCTCGTGTTTAAAACAAAAGACCTTTTATTGCATATAATTTCACTTTTACTGCATAAATGGTTAAAGAGATAAGACACTCACAAATAAGACACTCACAAGAAGACATATGTACATATGCGGTAAAAATATAACCCTTCTCTTGGCAGTCAGGAAATAAATCATAGCACATAGTACTAACCAAACCACACTCATAATTTCATCACAAGTAAAAAGTTTTACCGCCCAACGAAGTGGGCACGGGTCAGCTAGTATCAAATAAATCAATTATGTTACGTCAACATGTAAGTCACAATTTCTTGGCACTGACTTCTTATTTTCGTCATGAGCCACTTGATAATGTATTTTTTGCAGTCGATCTGCTGATTGAACTCTGCACTTTGAGCAGAGAGAATTATATAGGCGCGGTGCAAGAAACGCGTAATGCCTTTGTCCAAATATAGTTTTCACTCGTTAGTGGACCTGCTTATTTTTATTTCAAGATGGGAGTGATTTAGCATGGATTTTAATATCATAATATTACTTGGTTGAGCCAATGGTTAAATTCCTAATTATTCTACGTCTCATCCCATCCTCTACTCTCTTCTGCTTCTTACAAATATTCTCTACATCCTAATTATATTTTAAAAAATGGCATTTCAGTTATTTGAATATTTTTTGAGAAGCATTGTTTTAAGCTATTGCATAGCTTTTATCGCGGGCCTCGGCCAGCGCGGCGACCGAATGAAGAAATTTCTTAACGAAAATTAATGATTTTAAACTGATAATTACGTCTAAACGAGTACTGCTTACGATTCGAAAAAAATATATGTTAAACAAGAACATTTTTCTAATATTCTTAGCTTTGAATATTTTAGATTTTGTTTATATTACATATTGTAATTAATTTGTGAAATTAGGTCTAACCGAACACAAAAACGACTACTACGCAAATACTATCTGGTGTATTATTATAAAACCTGCACCATTTTAAAGATAATTTAATTATCTATCTTTTTATCTACGATTTTTTTCGAATAATCCGGTTTTTTTGCTTTATCGAATAAAAAATTCGTGCTCGGCGCTCTATCGGAAGACGTTTAAATTATTCCGAATCATTTGCTTTCGCAGCCGCAAATGATTCGGAATTATTTCAACGTTTTCCGATAGAGCGCAGTTATCTGATATCAGAAAAAATAAAATAAATAAATAATTATAATTGCATAAGTTGTTAAAAATGCTATGCAATAGCTTTACCGCGGCAGTCCCCGAGTGCCACACGTATTTTTTTTTATTCTTTTTTTACTTTACTACCACCTAAATGCTTTCACTTACACGATGGTGGGTTTTAATATGACATAAAGGCTTCAACAATACTACATACTTCTAAATCGGTTCGAGCGTTTAGAAGCTATAGTGGAATAAAGAAACGGAAAACATACATAGATAAACCCTGAACACATTACATTCCTTTTTTGTTGGGAATCGTGTAAAAAGTGTGCTTGTCACAAGTGCTTTCACACGAAAAAAACAGACGAATTCGGATCATTAGGAGCTGAGATAAAAAAAACGTTTATTTCGCTCGTAAGACTTTACCGGCAAGTAGCCAAGGACTGATTTAGTGTGAATATTAATTTTATAATTAAAATCGATGGACCCTCTCCCTCTCGGCTGGCGGATGAAAACGGTTGGATTCCATTGCCAATGTCTCAGGTGGCGCGGTTCGTTTCTCAACTTAGGTCGATTTTGGCCAAGGGCCAACAGATGGCGTTAATATTTAATTAAAATGCATTGAGGAATTAAAATCTTTGTAGTTTGTATACGAGATTTTCCTACTAAAATGTCACAATGTGGTTTCGGCCCAATAAGGTATCTTGGATACCAAAATTCAAGTCTTCAAGTCCAATATTTCGATGATGATATATTACTAGTGGTGAACCGATTTCAACCACAATTTTTTCAACTCTTACCATGATGCCTGCATGCCAAATTTCAGCTCAATCGGATTAAACGTTTGGGCGCTATAGTGGAAGAATACACAGGCACAGATAGATATTATATGCATACAGACAGACACATAGCCAGACTTTTATCTGGATATGGTCTTAATCGTCGTGGGACGGGAAAGCAAAATAGTGTCATTTGGTGTCCTGCACGGATTTTTAAGTGTCGCCCTATAACGTTTGGTGTCAACGCTTGGTGTAAACCGCACAAAATGCAGTTTTCTTTGGTTTACCCAACGTACTAAATGGAACCATTTTCGGCTCTAGATTGAACAGGGTAGGACGCAGTAACAGCAGATGAAAAATCATCACATATTGCAAATTAGAACAGCCCGGGTCCTACTGCCTTCTAGGGAAAATAAATAAGAATCGCAGTCATGGTCGCCTACGTCTAATATCGGACCGGCCACTCCGTACTCCATGCTGAAAGAATAGGGGTGAAATCTAAGGACATTTTGTTAGAACGAGAGGTACCCTTAAAGCTTAGAAGTTCCGCTTTTGTGAGCTTATTTCATCAGGAGTACATAAAGCGCGAGGAGACAGCGCAACTTAGCTGAGCTTAGTTTTAGAGCGGTCGTCAACCCGCGGATGCCCATCTTTTATTTCTCTACATGTAAGAGCTTGAAATTCATATTTAAAATCAGCATTACAAACTGTAAATGCCATGTAACTTTCTCGACCACAGAGCACCCGGTAATCCCGGACGAATCAATATAAGTCATGATGACTTATCTTGACGACGGCTTAACCCCTTGAGTATGATACGACCAAATCTGGTTCTGAAACAATTATCCGTTGAGTATGATACGACCAGATCTGGTTCCGCGTTTTTTTCACTTCTTTGACGTTCTCATATTTATTCATAATTATCTAATTGTTTTACAAAATGATATTTCAATATTCTATATTCGAAATTTCAATGCAATCATTGTGCAGTTGTTCTTTTTATGATTGGTGTAGTAGTTTCGTAGTTATAGTACTTTAAGGTCGATGTCGCCGAAAATCCTGCAAAAGAGACAGATGCATCCATGAAAATACCCATTTACTCCAAGGGTTAAGCCGAAATATAATATATTTTTTTATTTTTTTTTTATTTTTTATCAACATGGTTTACAGACGAATGGCTATGATGTTCGTTATAGAGTACAATAAAACGTGCAGGAAAAACAAGTTGAACCCATAGCTGTTGGCTCATCGCATACCTAACTGAGCAAGAACGCCCGTATCTAGGGATGCTGATATTAGACTTAGCATATTGCGAGCTGACATGTATGACGTTCGGTTTTATAATTATTATTGGTATAAAGAACATTCGTTCTTGCATAATACAAATACACAAGCACAAAGAGTTATACCAACATTTGAAAAAATTGTTAAAAAAATATACATTTTATATAACAGGTCCTGGCCTAGTTAGGCGACTTTTATTCATTACTCTATCTCCTCAAGAATCAGTTTTTTGCTAACGTCTCATATATATATATATATATATATATATATATATATATATATATATATATATATATATATATATATATATATATATATATATATATATATATATATATATATATATATATATATATATATATATATATATATATATATATATATATATATATATATATATATATATATATATATATATATATATATATATATATATATATATATATATATATATATATATATATATATATATATATATATATATATATATATATATATATATATATATATATATATATGTATGTATATATATATATATATATATATATATATATATATATATATATATATATATATATATATATATATATATATATATATATATATACAACATGATATGGTAAACTGTACAAACGAACTTGTGTAATACTATAAGGAGACAGTTGAAAGCCACTTTGGTCAGTATCCAATACCAGGAACAAAATTTTCGTATTTGAATTGCGTATTTGAATTTGCGTATTACAAAATTTGCGTATAAATGTACTTGCGTCAGGGCTAACGGCCCCGAAAATGCATATACCTGGGTAACGTACGATTATAGAAACACACACGTAATTGATCGTACTGTCACCGGCGATTTTAGTACCGAGCTATCGATTTTTCGCAGAATTTACTTTAAAAAGAGTTCTTTATTTTGTTTTGGATCGTCCAATAAACTTAAATCAAAATTCAGGCTTCATTTATTACAATGATGAACCTTTTTTTCCTAGTTGGATTTGAGTTAATAGGCAAGTAATTAATATTAATAATAAAACGCTTTATTTGTTAAAACAAATCGGCAGGCTTATTGCATTGAAGCAACATCTTACAGCTATATAAAATCAAAGGCTATCGCGGATGTGTGACATTATAAATAGGATAGAATCGAATTTACAGCGTGAAGTGTATAGTGGTGGGGGGGGGGGCGCGAGATCGCCCCCTACCACTGTTATAACCTACGCAGTGGCGGCAGCGGTATGCGGCTTACCCGCGCAACAACGGATTGACAGCTCTTTCAGTCTACCCTAGACAACCCTAGAAACGTCGCCGAAACGTCGGGTGCTACACTCGGTAAATTCGTTTATATCATATTTATAATCTTACAGCTAACCTAAATCATGAACCTAATCTCAATCTGAACCTATATCATGTTTTTCGGTAAATACAAGATAAAACTATTATTGAAATCACTTGTAAAGGCTCGTATTAAATTAAATTTATCAAACAAATAGTTAAATCCAACCTTTAAAGTTAATTTTAAAAAATAAAAAGCAAATAACATATAATGACGCAGAGAAGGGGAGGGGGGGGGCGAGAGAAATTTATAAGTGCGTGTTAAAGTGTTTTTGAGACTGCAAGCAACACAAACTCGGCGCTGACCTTACATGTGTGGGTAAATCATTCCAGAGACGTACTCGATGTACGAAGAAGGAGTGCGAGTAGAAATCCCTACTGTGACCAGGGATCGAGAGCAGTATTTTGTCCTCAGATCTCATAGCATTGAGCTGATAAAGCATTGAACCTACGTATTGGATAGCTCGGAGAGGCCCCCTCCAAGATCCTGTACAGCAAACCGAGCAATTTCGTAAATATTTTTTAATCTTTTTAATATATTTCATAGGATTCAAATTAATATAGTGATTAACGTATTTGATGCGTTATCTTTTAGATCAATCAATGTAATACGGTAAAATGAATATTATTAGTCCCTATATAGGTACTACGTTAGTACGGGAAAGTAAAAAAATATTTTGTCTGTGATAAAAAAAAAAGGTTGACGATACACACTCACTCAAAAGGATCAATACTCGTCGTGACGTCACCGCGGATAAAGCTCCCCATACCCGCGACACGTTCATTTTTTGTAGACTTTTTACGGTTATTAAAAAATTTCCCTTCGGAAAATTCTCCGTTTGAATTTCTGTACGCGGGGATCATGTTCGAGGTGGAGGCGCTCTGTAGACGGGCGATGGCCGCGCCGAGGTCAGCGGAGGGTTGAAGGCTTTCCCGCATTCAAACGTTTTGAGTAGCAGGAGAACATGCGCGGGGAGAGGGCAGGAGACCTGCGCGCTACCATTTCCCTCTCTAGCCATAAAGGCAGCCGCCCACCGGCCGTCATCCGACTGATAAAGCAAGGTTCACACACTAGACGACAATTTTTCGGCCAGGTCTGGCAATTTCAATGAGCTTCTACACAGGTATTCGGTAAAGTGTAATTTCGGTTTGATGCAAAATGAAAATTTCCCTAAATTTATGACCCCAAAACTCTGTAAGTAATAAACCGGTAGTAACCACTAGACTAAATTCTGATAGCTTACACGTTTAAAAATCTAAATAATAGAGGTTATTGTGACGATAGATCTGTTGCCTTTTGTTTTGGTCAGACCGGCCGTCATCCGACTGATAAAGCAAGGTTCACACACTAGACGACAATTTTTCGGCCAGGTCTGGCAATTTCAATGAGCTTCTACACAGGCATTCTAAAGTGTAAGTTCGGTTTGATGCAAAATGAAAATTTCCCAAAATGTATGACCCCAAAACTCTGTAAGTAATAAACCGGTAGTAACCACTAGACTAAATTCTGATAGCTTACACGTTTAAAAATCTAAATAATAGAGGTTATTGTGACGATAGATCTGTTGCCTTTTGTTTTGGTCAGATATAGCGTTTCTAACAATACTGTGCACTTCTAAATCAGTTCAAGCGTTTAGAAGTTATGGGGGAATAAAGAAACGTAAAACATACATAGATGAACCCTGAACACATTAAACTGCAGTAGTGTAAAAAGTAAGGAGCTCAATTTAAACATAGCCGGCAAAACAGTGAAGATGATCTGCACTGTGGCCTTCAAAGTCCAGAACACAGAAACACATTTAATAAAATTGTGACCGACCGAAGATCGAATGACCGATCGAAGATTGAAGATTCAGCTTACACATTTGATATGAGCAAGCATAAAATATTATAGCCAAAGTCTCAACAAATTTTCTAATGTATTTGCGAGAAAGGCACCGAGGCTTCAGACTATTGAACAAAAGCATACTCGTCATAGGCATTCGAAAGATTATTTAGACCTTTTTGAAGCGGATCCTTCAGAATTTCTCAATAGATGTGTTACTATGGATGAAACCTGCTTTGCCACAATAGGGGAGCGCGGGGTAACGAGAGCGGGCGGGTAACGGGAGCGATGGCGATTGGACGGAACCTATGCACATTCAGGTGACCTTAAGCACTCGGCCGTTTCCGTGAACCATCGAGAAAGTTCGCCTGACGCGCACGAGTCCTTAGTGCCCGGAATTGAGTCACGAGGGACGATTGTGTGTTTTTCGCACCGCTCTTATAATAAACTGCCGATTGCCAGCGTCCAGGTACCTAATCATGAAGATATATTCTTATTGTTGTATGTCTCAGTGTTGCCAAGTTCTGGGCTTGACTAGTCGCCGATTTCAGCAGAAAAGATAGCCTAAAGTAGCCGTTTTGAAAAAAAAAAATTTTTTTGCTAATAAAAGGATTGCAGGCCATAGCTATAAATAGAAGAATTGAAATCATTCTAGACCGTTACAGATATTTTTAAAAAATGATCGAGATTAGTACCTAGGTACATAAAAAAAACAAACATTGGATAAAACAAGATTGTATGATAAAATAGAACAAAATTACCTAGATACTACTAAGATTACCATTTTTTATAAAGCTACTATATTTATGAACACGATACCATGAACCATACATAAATGTACAATGTACTATTACCAATTACCTATAATAATTACATTATTGGAAAAAAACTAATTTTCATAACTAGGTACTTTAAACTTTTACACAGAAAGTTTGCAAAAATCAATTACATGCTTACAAAAAACAATTACGTAATATTAAACTAAGCCATACCAAATTAAGGTTAACAACGGGAAATTATTTATCTTAAAAACATTACAAGTTACCCATTAATAAACAAGTTCGGCACCATTAATAAACAAAATCGTTGTCGCCGTACAAATTGAAATCGAAAAACTGGTGTAGCCTAAATCGGCGACAGGCGATTTTTGGTATATTTTGGTCGCCGGTGACCCATTGGAGGTAGCCTAAATGGCGACAAATCGCCTAAGTTGGCAACACTGGTATGTCTATGATTATTACATACCTACATACATACATAGGAGTTAAGAGGGCAACAAAAAATGCATATACAGTCGTATTTAAATGCATATTCAAAATGTCGTGTCTGTGCTGTTTGAGCAGTCCCCTCGTCGGGCGCCAACCCTGTGAAAATCACAAAAACGTGATTTCGTAATATGTGGACGGCCCCTTTCGTAGACGAAACTGGGATTGCCGAGTTTACTAACGTTCTGGGAAATTAATTCAGTAAAAAACTACGAACCGCGGTATTTTGATCACTCTTTGAGGTGAGTAAATGGACTACATCGTCGAGCAGTACGCTTCTAAAAGATGTTGTCGCCATCTGTGATTTTTTGTTTGAACTAATTTATTTTATATTTTACTCAAATGTAAGCTTCTATATTTGTTAAATTATTACTAAACGATAATTTATTATTATAAACGTTACAAATCCCTCTCGACAGATGGCGTTCATTTTAATTTAGCCCTGTAAGCGAACGAAACATATATTTTTTTAAAACACCGTCATAGTTCAGTTATTTTGTGTAAAATGGTTACAAATTATATATAAAAACCCTCCTTGTTTATCGCTCTTTCTAATAATGAAAACCGCGTCCAAAACCGTTGAGTGGTTTAGTAGAAAAAGACGGAAAAACAGACAGTAATAAATATCGACTTCCTTTGAAAAAAAAAATTTTTTTTCTATTTTATTCCAACAAAAGAGAAAAACAGCGCTCGGGTCTTAAGTTAATAAATAATAATAACAATATTACGTCCAAAATAGTCTCCTGATGTGCGAGTTCATGTGCGTGATGTTGTGTAATAATATTTATATATTATGTTATATAATCATGTTCTCTCGATTTGTGAGTGTGTATGATAGAGTAGGATGAGTGTGTTTATATGTGTGTTTAATGGGTATGTGTAAGTACATCTACGTGTATGTGTCATAGTTGTGTTATATGAGAGTGTGTGATTCTGCACAGGTATGTATCTGTTCAAGCTTTTATGGTCTGGTCTATTATCGCTCTGATAAACTCGTTTTTGCTCATCGAGAATAATATGTCTCATTCCTGAAACGATTCATCGTAGGCTTCCATAATTCGATGCAGAGTTGAATTCCTTGCTTGATTTGTATGGAGTCTGGGTACATTGAATACCCTTGGGTGACGAGTTCGGCGCGATGGGACATTTAAGGCTATTCTGCTTAGAATTTATGGGCTGTCGATATGATGCGAAAGTATTTTGTGGAATAACGTCATATCAGTCACTTTACGTCGCTGCTGAAGACTCAGCATTTCGAACCTTGCCAAGCCGTCAGTTTATGAGATATATTCAGCGAGGGTTCGATGACACAAATGCCTTACGAAGGTTTTATACTATGTAATGATTAACATTAAAGAAAAACGAATGCATTGAAAAGTAAAACTAATAAAGATATCAACTGGTAACTGTACAAATAAAATATAGTCGGAAAAGCTAGCTGTCATATAAGAATAAATAATTAGTTGCCTGTAATTTCAACGAACGACGGTTAGCGGTAAAATTATCAAAATCTGGTGCGATCGAGCTAATGCCATGTAAGCGCCACGAAACACGCTTTAACAAGTTTTTTCACGTAAGGCTAGTGCGCGAGAACGGCTCCGTGGAAAGAATGCAATCGAGCACGCGGATAAATATTAGGTACGGAAAGATCCACCTTAGCTAGTGGAAGACCCCACTTGTGGGGACTGTGGAGCAGTAGAAGCTCTCGATTATGACAATTACTACAAATGATTATTTATACACTTTCCTTCATAAATTGTTTGACACTTTCCTTCATAAATTGAAAGGAAAATATCGCAAAACGCTTGCTTTTCACACGTTTACGAACTCCTAATTATACACCAATAATACCCCAATTATACACCAGACGGCGCCCCAAGAAGAAGAAGATACTTTGGCTTTAGCTGCATAACCACGCACGGTGAGTTAGCAGAAGCCAGCCGCCCAAGGGGCGGACGGCTTAGGCTTAAGGCTTACGTTAAGCCCTAGGCTAAGGCCGCCCAAATCCTTCGCAAAGCACCAGGGCGGCACGCGAGCGCAGGAGGTCGCCTGGAACGCGGATTAGCGGGGAATATTCCGACGAACGCAAACGACTATGACACCTATTCCCGAGACGCAAAGACCGTTATAGCAGGCATATGCGAATTAATCAATACCTTGGTATCTCGAGCCTGCGCGCTGATTGTCTTTATCTCTTTCACCGGCGCGCCGTGACGTCACGGAGCGGCGGGGGCGGTGACGTCGCGCGGGCGCGGGCGTGATAAGGGTTGGCTATCTCGCGCGGTCATCGACCTGTCGCTCGCAGGGGGGATAAAAGCTCTGTATGATAATGTAATGGGGGTTTGACACGAGCCACCTTTCGGTCAAGTGCGAGTTTGACTCGCACGCCAAAGGTTCCGTACCCTATCTAATATAAACAATTATAAAACAGAGTCCCCAAATAGCGTTTTTCTTACTGTTTGTTTGCGCTAAATGCAAACTACTAGACAGATTTCAACAAGAACAATAATTTAAAAAAAATAAAATACACGACTAACTATACAAAAAATGAAAAATTGTATTTATAATTATTAGGCGCAATAAATTCGGGCTGAAAAGTAATTTTTTTAGAGAATAAACTTCATCGTTGTAACAATATTCTTCAAAACAAAGTTTAATTTACGGAAACATAGTTACATCCCCGTAGACTCGTGTTATCTACAATGTGTCAATCTTTACTTCTTCCACTCCTTCACTATGGCGACACCGCCTTCCTCGATATGACAGAAGAGCTGGCCACCAAGGTGGAAAGGCTACAGAACGTCTGTATCCGCTTCATTTTTGGCCTCAGAAAATATGACCATATCACGGAATATCGAAGAAGACTGCAGTGGCTTACCACCAGGGAGACGAGACAGGTTAGAACTCTCTGCCTCTTATATAGAATCCTCGCGAATGGCGTGCCGCTTTATCTTGCCGATAGGTTCACCGCGCTATCGGCGCACGGCCGTCCCCTGAGATCAGAGGGCAATAACCTGTTATCCATCCCTGGTCATAGCAGCGACTTTTTTTCGTACTCCTTCTCCGTGGAAGCTGCACGACTCTGGAATGCTTTACCGAATAATATTAGAACAGCCCCCAGCATTTCCTCGTTCAAGGCCAGGCTCAAGGAGCATATAATCCTAAAACCATAAACCAGCCAACCCTCCTCTTCCCCCCTCCTTTTCGCTTCCTTTTCCTTCCCTCCACTCCTTCCTTTTCTCTGCGTCTTTATTTAATTTTAGTAATTTGTTTTCCTTTTTTTATATCTTTTTCTTTTTCGTTTTCTGTCTGTTTCTTTTTTTCTAATCACTTTAATTTTTAGTATTCTTTTGTGTAGCCAACGTAACAAATTATATTATAAACTTAAGCTATAGGTTAGCTGATAGACATTGCCGCAAGGCAATAAGCTCGCCTTTTTTATTTTGAAATAAAGAGTTTTTTATTTTTTTTATTTATTATTATCTCTGGGTCCGTTGACGAGCCTTGTCCAAGGCCCGTGACGTCTTCCACTGCGTCTTTCCGGGGGGATTTAGCAGGGCTTGACGTGCGCCGGATCCATTGACCCGGCTTTCTGAGTGTGGCGTCGCAGGCCCTAGCTCTGTGACAAGTATCTCGTGACGATCGCGCGCCACGTGTTTTATAGCCTCGCCCCGACCGCCGCAGGCGCAGGCAGTCAGTCGTATGTATGTAATTACATATATGTAAATCCATATACGTAGATACTTATATATTTTAGGAATCTACTCAATTAGATGTTTGTTTTGATACTAAGCACGATGTTAGACATTTGGATAATAATTTATTTGACAGTGTATGTACCCTATGACATCCGGGATAAAATAACGATTCTAATAGTACCACACACTCCTATATCGGTTCAAGCATTGAGACGTTATGGTGGAATAAACAAACGAACAACATACATGCATACATATGTACATAAACCCTGAAAACATTAAACTCCTTTTTTAGGCGGTCGTTTAATCAAAAAAATATTTTTTAATAAAGCACGACTGCGTGTAGAAAAGTGAACTAGTATTAATTATTATTAAAAACAATTTGTTCGCGATCATAATCAAAAAATAGTCAAAAAACAGAATCTAAGTTTTTCATAATAATCAAATTATTTATTTATTTATTTATTTAAGAATTAATTACTATAAAACATTGATTAGCTTACAAAAATAACAGGAACCGAATGGCAAAACCTTAACCTTTTTCTTATTTGTTTCTGTCACCCAACTGGGACTAGCCCGTTCTAGGGTGGACAGGACTCCAATATTACAATTAACTTTGCTTGATTGCTTGGTTGCTTACAAATGTACAAGTTTTAGTAAAAAGCTAATGACACTAAAATTTCCCTAAAATGTGGTCTTCAGAATAAAATATAATATAATAAATAAAATGCAATTCCATTATTTAATCGGCAATAAATATAATATAAAATTCGATTAAATAATATAAATAAAGTTATATGTGAGAAAAGAAAGAAACAGTCATTAATATTTAATATATGTTAAGTAACACAGGATTTAATATAAAAATACCTTGTCTAAAAAGTATAATTCATTGTCAAAGTCAAATAATTTTTGGTAGTTAGTTGAATGTTAAAATATACTTAACATATATGTTTAAAAATATGTTAATAATTTGTGCACCTAAGTTTTATTATACTATTATTTCTAACATTTGATGTATGGTTAGTCTGTCATGATTCGATAACCATTTCTTTAATTTATTTTTGAATTCCCTAAATGTCAAATTCATTTTTATTTCTATATTGATCAGATTGTAAAATCTCGGCGCAATGAAAGAGTGCTGTCCTTGTCCAAATGATGTTTTCCTTCTGGGTATTATTAAGCTATTTTCTAAAACTTGTCTCGTTGGTCGCCGGTTCTGAATTATTCCTAAATTTGAGTTATTGTCCAAAAATAGCCCTAAGAGGAAAGTTTTTAGAAAAAGTTGCCTACAATCAAGAACTTTAACTTCCTTATAAAGTTCATTAGTGGGATGGCGGTATGGTCTACGTAGAATAATTTTTAATATAAATTTCTGCGCAACTTGCAATGGCTTTAGCAGGGTTTTACCACATCCACCCCATCCAATTATGCCGTAAGTAATAAGCGATTCACATAAAGCATAATAAACAGTTAATAGTGTTTTGGAATCCAGAATATTCCTCAGTTCTTTGAAAACATATCCAAGGATTCGCACCTTCGTAGCCACGTTATGTATATGAGAATCCCAACGGAGAAAGCAATCTAGAGTGATGCCTAGATATTTCCAAGATATTTCTCTTTGTAGAGGCTGACAGTTACAAAGAGAATCTAAGTTTTCCATTTAGAAAAAAACAGAGAGCCAAACAACATCGGATGACTTCTTTTGGTCCACCTTGTACAAGGCAATAAGGTAACTATTTGACATGATATAGTTAAGAATGTATTAAAATACTAACTTACTTTAGATAATTTTGATGTGAGAATAATCAATAAAGTTGTCATAAAATATAAACCTATATGGTCCTACAAATACAAGATTCAGTTGATTATCGGAGAGAAAAAAACAGTCGTAATAATATAAAAAATCGGTTGGGTCACCCCAAGACTTTCCTGTCAAGTAGCCAGAAATTTAATTCATCTGAATATTAATATCATAAATCCTACCACAACCTCCCTACCCCCCCCCCCCTACCTAGCTCCACCCTTTAACCCTCGAAAATCCAAATCTAAATCGACTTCGACTTCGTGTTGACCGTTGGAGAGGTCCGTCGTCGGGAGTCAACCCAGGATACATCCGCCATGTCATGGTGAAACTTGAAAGTTGCTATCATAATTGAATGCTTACGTAAAATTTTGGGTCTCTGCTGTTGACCGTTGAGGAGTCCCCTTATCGGAAGCTAACCCAGGGCACATCAGCCATGTCATAGTGAAACTTGGAACACGGAAGGGGCTATCATAATTGAATGCGTGTACAAAATTTTGAGTCTCTGCTATTGACAGTTGAGGAGTTCCCTCGTCGGGAGCCAATCCTGGGTGGACGCATTTCAACCATTATCTTTTCAGCTCATGCCATGACCAAATGATGCTTGCATGCCAAATTTCAGCTCAATCGGATGAAGCGTTTCGGCGCTATCGTAGGAGAATACACACAGAGAGACACACAGAAGTGCGTCCACAATACTTTCTATGACAAGAAAGTAAAATGGTAAAAAAGTCAAGTTAAATGTAGAAAATTGGCATGGAAATTGTCAGTAACCTAATTAACATTCATTGATATCATACAATTGTCACTGAATTCGGTATTCTTTCAATTTGGACTAAACTCGATTAATTTGGACTTCAATTTGGAGTATTTTCCTTTATTATTTCTATGACAGACAGAAACAACCTGCAACCTTAATGCCTGTCTGGACATTTTTATCGAGATGCTTAATTCACAATTCAAATTCAAATTCTTTATTTTACAAAAAATCATAATATCAGTAACAAATAAATTAAACCTAACCTAACTGGATCGCACGAGACGTCCGCACTAAGGTAGGCTCAGATTCGTATAATTAAGTACTGCCTAATGCTAAATAAAAAAATAATACGCTGAAGAATGCCGTGAAAAATAAAATCAAGTAAACTAAAATTTTAGTAAAAAATAAAATTTCTAATAATCTTAAAAGGTATGTGATAATAATAATATAAAGAACAAAAAGCATGCCAATCATAAATATATGGTAGGTGAATAATAATGTGTTAGGAATGGTAAGTTAGCTAGGAATAAAACAAATTAGTTTTTCAGTTTCTTTCCTTCCCTGGGTGATCAACCAGTGGGTTAGTCTTTTTTGTTTATATTTATTTTTATATTTATACGTTGAGAATAAATGACGGGTATATCCTTAGTTTTATTGAACAACGACGGTGCCAAGTATAGAAAATGTCTCTGTGCATGGGTACTATTCAGTTTGGGCACTATGTGGTTACTATTAGTTATCGCTCGTGTTATAATTTTATGGGTTGTTTGCTGGTGCAATTCTTTATGTTTGTGATAATAGAGTATTATCGTTTTAGTAAATGTGTGCCGTACGCCAAGAACAGAGAACTCACGAAAAAGTTGCTCAGACGGGTATCTCAACGGTTTTTTGTTGACAACTCTTAACAGCGCCTTCTGAGCTTTAATAAGTGGATCGAGGTGTGATAATGCTGCACCGCCCCAACCAAGAATCACATATGATATAATGCTGTGTGCAAGCCCGTAATAGACAACTTTTAGTAACGGTTTCGACATTGTGTTACGTAGACGTTTAAATGGATGAATGAGTTTGCGAATTTTAGCCGCTGTGCTGTAGATATGGTAAGACCAGGTCAATCTATTGTCCAAAGTCAAGCCTAGGTAATTAATCGTGCTCACTATATCATAACGAAATTAGATTATACCTGTATTTAAAGACAATATTATGAAAATATTAAAGATACTTTGTACGATTTTGGGTGGGGGGGGGGTAGTCTAAAACCTCACCACGTATCACCAAGGGGGAGGGGGCAGTTTATAAAATTCGTAAAAAAAACATCACGTGATTAATGGACGACCCCTAATCATAATATTTTCGAGGGCACGTCTATTATAACATACCATTCCAACGTCTTTAGGATCCCTTATAAATAATTCCTAAACGGACAGGGTAATGTCAAATTACGAATACCACTGATAAAATTAGAGTGTACTTGATTTCGAGTTTCCACATTTCCTATACTTTTTAATATTAACTTCATGCTTTTAAGGACATATAATGGGAAAAGGAGAGGACGAAGAAGATGCTTTTAAAGACAAATAGTGATGGTATAGTAAATAACAGCGATTTCCGAAATGACCGGTCAGAAAAGTATGGAGATCGGTCAAGATAAATCAAAATTCATATAACTCGTTTTTAAAGAGAGAATATTTTACCGAAGCCAATGGCGGCCGGGCCGTTCAAAAAGTGAGAAACCCACTTTAGCGATGACGTCACAAGCGAAGTGGAAAGCAGGGAAAGCGGCAACCTCCTCTCGTCGTATATGCTCCTGGTAAGTTTTTCAGGGAAATAGACCGATTACTGAAACGTGCTGTCGTGAAACTGAAATATTTCAGTACAGTATCGCGGACGCTGAATCCGACTCCTGAAAAATCTGAAAAATACATGAAAGGCCTGAAAAAAATTCCTAAAAAGCCGGCATATTGTACTGAGGCGTCTCTAGAATATCTGTTTACTGTATTTAAGACATTTTGAAAAAAATCTTTTAGGGTTCTGCACTAAAGTGAGACTTTGGTGTCTGTATTGTCGTCGTCTACGATTGTCACTACCAATTTAGGTTGACATGACATTTCGTACAGTCTTAGAACTTTGCCGGTACGTTTAGAATTACTAGGTTTTTCTCTTAATACCCCCGATCTTGATGTTTTGAGATCCTAGGGGTCTAAAAAAGTGATTTCTGAAATCTTTCTGTCATCTGCCAGTTTGTTACAAGATGGTTTCAAAATTTAAAAAAAACAATTCCGGTAATACTGGTCCTAGAAAATAACAAATTGCCGGCGGCTTACGTCACTTTTCAATATCTTGAACAGTTTTCGAACTAAAAATGCTTTAAAATAAAAAAAAACTCTATACTTCATAACCTCGTTCTTAATAATTTAATTTCATTTCATTTCAAGCGATTTACAAATAATATTAAAATTTAAAATATTATGTAACTAAATTACTTATTCCGCAGCAAGAAATTAAACTCAACTACTAATGCTGTCCAATATCGCCCAACTAAGCAAAGCTCGTGCTTGGGCTGACATTGTATAAATATAGAGTTACGTCAATTAATGTGTGAATACGTTAGAAAAACTAAAACGTTAGGAGAAATGTTGTTTAATACATGTTAAATACATTAAAATAATAAAAAACTCGACTGCCGTTACAAAAAGTGAACTACTGTATTTATAAGCTTGTCTGTTTGCCGGGAAAGTCTTGGGGTGACACAACTGATTTTTTATGCCTATTGAGCAGTGTAAAGATATCTCTATAGCGCTTGCGAATATCTTTGGAGACATAGCTCAAAAGTTACAGTGGTCAATCGGTCTAGATGTAGGGGTCCCTAGATTGTGTAACGTCCCTTCCGGGATGCAAAAAGTACGGCCGAATTTTTACTTCACAAGTTTAGGGGTCACGACAAATATTGATGATGATGTCCACGTAGCCGATTTCGGCTACAGCGTCCGAATCATTTCGTGGTTTATTTAGAGGCGTGTCACTGCTCCGCCCGCAAGCGTCTTGACGTAATCATTCTTGCTGTAAACCGCTCGAGTACACTTGTGGAACCCTAGGACTCGCCCCAATAATTGCATTTTATAACTGCGGCTGGTCTGGTTCTCAGCTCGCGTCTATTAGGGTCAGCTCCGATTTCCTTCTGTCCTCGAAAGCGGGAGCTAATGGGCCCTTGTTGAGTTGGCCACGAAGACCCATTGGTTCGGGGCCGGTCCCAATCGCGGGTCACGATCCGGCGGCCTCCACTCATGAAGTGACAGCCCGGGTAGGACTCTGGCCTTAGGGATAGTTTCCCCCAGGAGTCAACCTGCTGGCGCTCCTGGACGGTTTGCGCAGCGTGCGACGTAAGCCAATCGATTGTGCATTCTGACTAACAGTCGGGGGAGTCTGGAGACAGTACTGTTTTCTATAGAGCGGGGGTAGTTTTTGACCTTACGGCGACTGGTCTTGAAACGACCATCGGCTACTCGATTCTGGGTGAATAGCCGGACAAAGGATGCCGTGGTCCGCGATAGATTCGGTAGACACCGTTTCACCGCTAAGTAAGGGAGAGGACCGCGCAAGAGACTTCGATCCTGTAACCAGTCAGAAGGTAGGAGGTATCCTGAAGGTTAATTCCAAACAGAGATATCCTTCCAAACTGGTAGTCAGGGGGCGAGTATGCCAGCTCTGACGGACAGATGGCGGAGCTTGATGGTGGACTGTTTTGTCCTAAGTCTTTGGCGCTCACCTCACGGGAGACAGAACGATACAATTCGTTAAAACTTCCCAATTTGACGGGTTCGCCCGTTGTAGTTGACAGCTCTAGTTGTCCTCAAAAGCAGGTAGCAAATGATTTTGTGCAGCTTGGGCCATAAGATCCACCGTGCTTTCGGGTCGGCCTAACTCACGATTTAGCTCCTATTTAGTACCCTCCTCGTGTGGAAGACTACCCCGGAAAGGACTCTTGCATCTCAGGCCTCACGACTAGTGGATCGGTTTGCCCGGGATTGCCTCCCGGCGCTACTGGACGGTTTACGCGCCGTGCGGCGTCAGCCAGTCGGTTGTGCACTCTGACTAATTACTGAAGGAGTGTGGAGAATATGGATATACTGTCTCCTAAGCAATGGGTGGTGGATATTGACCTGTCGTCAACCACTCTTGAAATAACCAATTGGCTAGATGATTCTGAATTCAAAGCGGGGAAAATATGGCAATGGTCCGCGATAGATTCATACTGAATGACCGCTGAAAATACGGCAGGTAGAGGTCGCGCAAGCGACTTCGACCCCGTAACCAGTCGGGAGGTTGGAGGTATCGTGATGGTTAAATGGAGACAGAATGGCACAATATTGATATAACTCCCCTGGGGTGACGGGTTCGCCCGTTGTAATTGATGTCCTTCTGTCTGTATGTGATCGTCGATTATATCGGACAGTTTTACATTTACATGAAACTGGCGGCACCTGGCGCAAGAGTAAAATGAAAAATTATTTAGGAGCCAAAGGACGGAGGGGTTGATAAAACATTTGTTTTCTTTTAAAATGGCCTATTTCGCCGATTTCAGACACTTCGCGTTTGTATTCTCATAAGAGTAGGTACTACATAAAAACTTTAGTAAACCTGTAAGATACGGAACGCTCTACGCGCGAGTCGAATTCACATTCCGCCCATTTATTTCACTCTTTGGTTATATTCGCTCTTTTATATTCGCTCCTTGCGAATTATTCCAAATCCTAATCATATTTTAAAAAATGGCATTTTTGTTAATTGATAATTTTTTGTTATGCAATAAGTTTTTCTTTTTTTTTGTTGATTTTTATCCCTTGGCACCTAAATTTTTACACTTTCACGAAGGTTGGCTGTAAGAGATTGTATTTTAGGCAATAAGTCCGCCTTTTGTATGTTTTTGTTTAATGTGCAATAAAGAATCTCTATCTGTCTATCTATCTATCTATATTTCACCTCGTAGCGCCGCCACCGTTGCCTTATTTCGATTCGGCGCGCCGAGCCGCCACTGACCACCTGAAGCCTTTATAAAAATACACTAATACACTGCGAGAGTGTGTGCGTCTAAGCTTGGGCGGGCGGATTGACCGCCTACGCCTACGCGCTATGCGCGCCTGATACCGCGAACCCAAAATATGCAGAAAAATCCATGTTTTTGTGAAAACTATTTCAAACGACGAGCAATATTCATGCATATCCCGATAACTTAACCCCGATCTGTGGTATTTCCCCGTCGACTCCTACACGGACGTGTTTTCCTGGTGTCGGCGTGCGGGGGGAAAAGCGATTGTGAGCTTTCCCACTTGGACGCACGTCGGAAAATCGCGCAACCGTCTTTTAACCACAGTATAAGTAA
Organism: Micropterix aruncella; assembly: GCA_944548615.1. Lineage (NCBI taxonomy): Eukaryota > Metazoa > Arthropoda > Insecta > Lepidoptera > Micropterigidae > Micropterix > Micropterix aruncella. The sequence goes on along the minus strand of OX155972.1, from coordinate 3,903,974 downwards.
TACTACACCAGCCCCGGGATTCTGAAGTGGCGATACGATACGCCAACGCGATGCGACATTGACTTCGATATCGTCCTCAATCCGACAACTTAACTGATTCTGTTTCAGAATCGGCAGCTAATCTCGGAACTCGATACTTCCCACGTGATTTCCACTCCGATATCGTGTTCCGATTCGCTGAGGAAAGACGTTTAGCAGTGAGCGGCGTATGCTCAATTCAGACCGGGCTCTGAGCGCGCTTAGTGCTTTGATCTGAGGGTAATTCGGAACGCGTCCTTTATTTATTAAATCGAATATTCTTATTTCTCGGCGCTAAATTCAAATGTCAGTCGTCTTTGGTGGGAATAGTCGGCAATTAATGCTGAATAGGGATTTTTACGAACATTTCCCAGCTATCTTCTAGAGCAACGACATGCAGACGATACCTCATGTGCTACCTAATCTCACTTCTGACGATTGAAGGATTGTCAAATCGCTTCCATAATCGCAAATATCGTCGAGTGACGACAATCGTGTATCGTATCGTCGCTATAGAATCCGGGGGGCAGATAGCATTTCGCATCCAAAACAGATCAACACGATGAACACAGAACGAACGAACTGACTCATAACAATATTAGCTGACATATCGTCACATATTTGTTTTTCGGAGAAATAAATATCGTTATATTGCAGTTGGAAAACTCTAATTATCGCAATATTTCAAGCACAAGAAGAGTTATAGCTCAACACGCAGTAATTTCTTCCAGAAAAGGTGGCCTAAATAGTCTTTTTGTTTTACGTTATTAAAGAATCCCTACGACGGTATTTTTTAATTTCTCCGGACCACCAACCAACAAGGAGGGAAAGCATTGTGAATGCTCAAAAATTTTTTCGGGATATACACGGAGATATCCATTTTGAGCTGTCTTTAGACGGTCAATACCATTTCCAGTTGGAAGTCTGTCTGTGTGTCTGTGTATATTCCTCTTGATAGCGCCCAAACGCTTAATCCGATTGAGCTGAAATTTACTATGCCTGCATCATTTGATCATGGCAAGAGTTGAAGTTGATCAGGGGGTTCACTACTCATATTTCAACCTCGAAATATTTCACTTATTAATTTGAAATTCGGTACACAGGTGCCTTTTTGGGCTGAAATCACATTGAATTTTCGCCGGTCAATATATTCACGAAAACTATCGAATCGGACGTGTCTAATACGTTGCATTCTCCTTATCCGGGCTCGACGCCGACTATCCGACTATCCTTATCAGGTCAACCTCTTTCTAAAATTTTCAACGATTTTGTAGTACTATTAAGTTATTCTATTCTAAACTATTCTACTGCTTTCTTGATAATAATTCAGTTGTACACGTCTCGGACATATAATCGCCTTTTTATTTAGTCAAACAATATAAGCATTGAATTATCCATGACAGTTACAGCGATCGAACTTCTCGTTTTCCTCAAAGCGTGTACTGCAAATTCTAGAAACTTTCATTGGTTGCTATTGAGAATTCAGTAGCTCGTTGAAAAATATTAAAATTCGATATAAAATAGTAGTAGATAAATCCTTTTTCCCGCCTTTGTTAAAAGCGTTCATGTTCAAGAAATATGTAGAATTTAAGTCTATCGAATGTAATAACAATTATTGAATTTAAAAACACAATATGGAGAACCGCAAATTTCAGTTTTCCGCTATTTTCGTAATGAAATTACCAAAATTTCTAAAGCAAAAAATGACATTTCGATAAAAAGTTCAAAATATTCCGCTTGGGGGCGCTGGTGTTCTTCGTTCGCAGAAGGAACTAATTTTGAACCCCGGAATATATTATACCATGGTCAAGCAGGCGCGCCCCGGCGCGACCTCCTCGTCGAACGTTTTCCCCTGGTACGACTTGCCTTCTTCGGAGGACAAATCGGATACGGAAACGAATAAAAAGGTAGTATTTTCGCGCTTCAAGGGTATTTAGAAGAGGCCGTTTGTTAATATCATCATCGCAGCGCTACATCACGTGTAAGTACGAACATATAAATGTGAATATTTTTGGTGTAAAAACGTCTTGTGACAGAAGTACGTAACCTTTGTGTTAGCTATAATATGTATTGCGAGTTTGTTAGTTTGATATATGCCAAAGGCGCTTCTTACCACATGCCACTGTATGCATGCGTGTTAGCATAATCGAGAAGAAGAGGGGCGGGGGTTCGATGTGGGTTTCGTTTGGGTTTCGATATGTCGACGGTATAAATAAAGTCGCTTGGGCGTGAAAAACCAAGAAACCTGGAAAACGATCAGGCCAACGATTTGGCAGGATTTTTCCGTCCTCCAGACTGGTCACGGATTAGGTGACTTGCTCGGCCTCTACCTTAGCTTAGCGGTAAGTCAGTTCAAATTTAATGCGGACCGTGGCGCACTTTGCACGTCAACTCACACGGGTTTGAGTGGCCAACGAATCGTTTCAAGGACAGATGACAACTACCCCGCTGCTTAGGAAACATACGGTTTCAGACCCCTCGGTTATTCATCGAATGGGCGGAGTGCTTAGCAAGTCGGACAGAGCATCATCCTCGGTTGTGTCCAGTCCACTATGATCCCAACGCCTCGCTAAAGTCAGAGGTCACAGCGGCCCTGACAGGTTAAGTCTCTATACGGGGAGGCTACCGGACGGGAGCTGACGCGTGTGTTGTGCAGGCCAAAGTGACAAAAATTGTCCAACACTACATAAAGAGCGCCGAACCATTAGTAATGGAAAAAGAAGAATAAAGTACCTACAATTATAGTGATAAATAATCATTGGTAAGAGGTCTTTTTTTTTAATTCGGAAAAGAAAAACAAAGTAGAAATATAAGAACGCTAGCAATAATACTGAAATTGTCTATTTCCTATTTTCCGAACCGCTGACATCCAGGCCGAGCTCTGAAACCCCCTGAAAAACAGCCAGGATATCATAAAGACCGCGCAGGGTGGCGCTAGATAGCCCCATCTATTATCCCATACCGAAACTCAAACAAAGGGCTATTAAAGTGATTGAGGTTTGCGTCCTGGCTATTGTTAAACTCCACCCACCCCCTGAGCGAAATAACTTCGGCTAATAGTACACATTAATGTGGATAGGGGGCGATGTTTTAATGTAGAGTAATTTGTCATTCTATTCATTGTCGCACTAACATCTCGGTATCACCAAAGATAATATAATAATTGACTAAGGTTGCAAGAAAACAAAGAAATATTAGCATCTATAGTTCGTAAAGTAGGATATATCTTGAAAGGGCAAGAAATAATTTAGGACCGAGAACACTAACAAGCTTTTATTATGGATTGTGAGAGTATCAAGAAATATGTATTTGGTAGCGAATGGTTTCGTGCAGCTTCGGCCATAAGATCCACCGAGTTTTCGGGTCTGCCCAACTCACAATTCAGTAGCCTCCTCGAGCGAGGGACTATCCCGGAAAAGACTCTCGTGTCCTAGACCTTACGGCTTGTGTATCGGTTTTCCCTGAGGGAAGGCCCCCCAGTGTTACTGGACGGTTTGCGCACCGTGCGGCATCAGCCAAACAGTTGTGTACTCTAACAAATTACTGAAGGAGTGTGGAGGCTATGGGAATATACACTGCCTCTTAAACAGCGGGGGTAGATGTTAATCTGTTGGCATACCATTTTTAAAAAGAACTGTCGGCCACCCGATCCCGAATGGGAAGACAATAGATTCGGTAGACCCCGAATCACCGCTTTGTAAGGGAGAGGACCGCGCAAGCGACCTCAAACTCGTAACCAATCGAGAGACTGGAGTAATCTGGTCGCAATTGGAAGTAAGGGCGTGAGTGTAAGCCCGCTGGGTAACACTCCTGACTATCTCGCGGTTAAGGCGTTGGTCTCTTACGGGCATGTGGCGGTGCTTGGCGGTGGACTGTTTTTGTCCAAGTCTTCTGCGCTCACGTCAGGGAGACAGAACGACTAATCGTTAAAACTTCCTGATGTGACAGGCTCGCCCGTTATAGTTGACAACTCTAGTTGTAACCAGTGGGGAGGCCGGAGAAATCTGACCGAAACTGGTAGCCAGAAGGCGAGGTGGCCCCACTAGGTTACCTTCCTAGTGCCTCGACGCAAGGCGTTGGTCTCTGGCGGGTTCAAGGTTTTTGCTGGATGGTGGATTTGTATCGTCCACAAAGTCTTCTACGCTCACCTCACGGAAGAAAGAACGATCATTAGTCGACAACCACAAATGATGAAAAGAACCGCAGTGGCGAGGCTGGTCTGCTAAACCGGTGTACCAATACTATCTAAAACATGTATCCTTACCTGTAACCATACTCGAGGTTGTCTCCGCATCCTCCCCATATCCAGTCTCTATGCAGATGTTTAGGCCTTGAAGCTCTGGAACATCCGCAGCTGGCTAATCTGCCATCCCGACACGCCCTAGATACGGCCAAGGATACTCCAGCAGCTGTGATGGCGTACGTGAACGCTGTCTCTCTGGATGCTGTGGAGAAAATACGAAAAGTACTATTAATATTTTACGAATCAGAAAACTAAAATCAGTTTTACCATTGTGCGGAAGAGAAATACCAATCGGATTTTAAAAATCTATTAGGAGACTTTTACTTAATATACAGGGTGAGATTTTTATTAGTGACATGCTTGTAGAGGGTGAATCATTACGAGCAAGTAAGCAACTCTTCTGGTCATATTGATTGGGAACTAAACGCCAGCAAACGTATATTCCATGAAACAAGGGAAAGGCAAAGTCGTTTCACTTGTTCATACGTATGGAGCACAGTCCGAGTTATATACGTATTCCTTGTTGAAACATGCATATTTCCGTATAATTACATCGTTATATTTTTCTCAACACGTAGATTATGAAGAAAATATATAAGATTTTGGGTGCACCCAAATTTCTTGCTGCGTTTAAATTTGGGTCTGCTCTGTATACTCATGTTTGAACTAAGGTGATGAAACGAATTCTACACAAACGCCTTACGGCGAGGCACTGGGTAAGGGTAACCACCGGGCAGCCTCGCCCCCTGACTACCAGTATTGGAAGGGTATCTCCGTCTGGAATTAACCATCAGCATACCTCCAACCTCCCGACTGGTCACGGGTCCGAAGTTGCTTGCGCGAACCGCTTTTTTGGTGATTCAGTTTGAATCTATAGCGGCATCTTTTGGCCGGCTCTGAATTCAGGATCAGGTAGCCTAATGGTCATTTCAAGAGTGGTGGACGACAGGTCAACATCCACCCCCGCTGCTTAGGAGACAGTATATTTCCGTCGTCTCTAGACTCCTTCAGCAATAAGTCAGAGTGCACAACCGATCGGCGTCGCTGAACGGTGCGCAAACCGTCCAGTAGCGCCCGGAGGCAATCCCACCAGGAGAAAACGATCCACTAGCCGTACGGCCTGAGACGCGAGAGTCTTACCCGGGGTAGCCGTACACACGAGTAGGCTTTTAAATAGGATTTGAATCGAGAGTTGGACCGATCCCAGAACATAGTGGATCGTGTGGCCCAAGCTGCACGAAACCATTTGCTACCCTATGACGTGTATACTATTATTCTAATAAAATAAATCTGAATCGCATATCTGTGGGGCTACAGACTAAGGGCATGTCTATGGCGTTTGAAGGATTTATGGCCTCTTGTGGTACACTCGGCGTCATAAGCACGGGCGATGCAGGCTCTCGCTTTACGATTTATTACATACTTGTTGAAGGAAAATCACAGAAATAATTAAACTATGATGTTTTATGTAGGTTGTCTATTTTCTATCTAGTGGTAGTAATTTGTGTTTAATTAAAAGTCACTCCAAGTTTTCTGTTATTTGTGTTTATTTGTGTTATTTGAGTCAATTAATATAATTTATTTAGTATGGTGATGAAATCGTGCCATATTTTGAGTAATATTTACTTTTTATATATCCTGTTATAGTCCAGTCAAATTAGAGTTTCACCTCGGAATTAGAGATAATAAGCTGGAAACTTTACATACACCTTCATTTTGGCGTTCTATAAGTTGTCTCAAAAATCTCATAAAATCTCGTGTCAGCGTCGTAAGTTATTCAAGGTCAAAGGTCACATACATCGGTTTCTCGCGATTATCTAGGATTCTATAGCTCTAATGGTGTTAAATCTATAATAAAAAATATATAGCATAAAATTTGCGACAAATTTTGTACCAAACATTTTTTTATGCGCTCAACCGTTTTGGAGATAGAGGGCGCAGCGCTCAGCCATACATACTGTAAGGTCAACTGTGAATCTCGGTGAATAATGCCCTGAATAAAGTTATTAAATCATTAAATTATGATTAACAATGAGTAATTTGTATTATTTATTGGATAATAAATGTTATTTAATAACATTTTACATTCTATATCTAATATAAAAACTATGAACTATATTCATTTAATATTGCTTACCTACTTAGTGTAATTCAAAACTCATTTATTGAAATACTTAATGTATATCATAATTTTATATTAATTTATTGAAAGTAGATTTTAAGTAAAAAGAAATAAAACAACTAGAAATATTTTTTTTTATTTATTTAGCCGCTGTATATTTCTTACAATTTAAATTGAAGTGGTGAACATTTACAAATCTTTAAACATTTAATGTTATCTCTTTTTTCTTTTGGATCTCTTGCATCAACGTGATGGATTTGATTAAGGGTTTTGAGATTAAACTTCTTAGTACCTTAAATATGTAGATAAGTTGACGGATTTTTGATGTAGTGGTCCTTCCAGTTTGAGCTTATCATCTTAGGGTAAAATCAAGGGTCTTATCATCTTAGGGTCCGTACATAAGGTTAAAATCAAAATCAAAATCTTTTGTAATTATTATATTGTTGTATCAAATAAGTAATACTAAAAAGAGATTATTCGTATTTTGCAATTAAAAGTTTTTCCATTATTCGTTTTTTTACTCTCTTTCAAATTTAAGTCTTTCATTTTGCACCCCTTTACCCTACTACGTGTAGTATGTGTAGATCATAGGTTTCAATTGTTGTGATAATATTCAAAGATGGCCGACTGTCACAGCCCTCTACTAAACGTATTTTTAATATCGTCATAAAAAGACCCACATTTCAATATATCCATTGAACCATTCCGTCCATCGCATATAATATTGAATAATCTCTCTTTATGAGAGTCGAGAGCCGTAGTTGTAAGTCGACTTAAAAGCTTTAATCGCTGAAATATTGACAATTCGACTTATTCGATTTGACTCGAAGATGCATATAAACTCTACTGGTCGATAGAAGGTAATAGCATTGATTTTATACACTATAAAATCAATGGTAATAGTAAAGTTTATAAAAAACATGTACCTTCGCCGGTGTTTATGTATAGGTATAATTTGATAATACAATTCGTATCGTTATATACTCTCGTGAGCATTCTGCCCGAATGGTCGAGACTTTACCTTCGTTGTCTCTCCCACTATAATCATCACTGTCATCATCACGATCATCATCATCTCTCCCTGCCATACGTCGCGATGTCCTGGCTGATTCAAAACGCTTAAACGTGACAGATGACCCAGGACACCCACTTCACGTATAGTAGTCACACCACAATCGCCTCAAATCGCGAAACTTGTTCATGAGCCGGACACATCCGCTCATTAGGAGTCAATCATCGAATCGCATAACTCAATGGAGGGCTTCACTTGGCGAGGATGTTAAGGAACAGATAGCACATGGGTCCCATCTCCCTTACACCATCTGGCGCAGTCTCAACAGACTGAGGGTGGATGCGACAAGATGCCGGATTAAACTCGTTCGCTGGGGCTAAACAGAGAACCCTATATTCATATGTGGAACGCTGCAGTATGAAGACCACCTCCGATCCTGCCCACATATGTGAACCTCTATCACACACCAAGATCTACAAGTGTCAAACGATAAGGCCATCCAGACCGCTTATTTTTGGAGGGACGTGTCCTAAAATGGCCAGAAAGCGTAAAAAAAACCATCACTGTCGTTCATTGTATTTGTAAAATTGTGCAATATTACATATCATTTTCTTAAACATATATACTAGAATGTAGTGTTTATTCATATATTTGTATATATTATTACTTATTTTCCACTTAAATTTATTGTATATAATGTAAAGTTTACTTTATTTTTAGCCCTTAATTGCATACATATATATTTATTTTTTCTACTTTAAATTTTACTTTAATTTGTGTAAACAACACATTTGTTAGATTTAGAAATATTTAAAATTGATCGCCTTCGTCAGTTCGCGAGTTACAAAAATACAGTTGGTATAACACAGCACAGCCAGAGACAGACCTTCTAGGTCTAGTTGGTTGTGCGATTTCGCCTCATTCGGATATGCTAGCATATTTATATGCATAGAGCTATGTTTTTCGCTATAATAATGTTTGTTCTTAATTATTCCTCATGTACAACAGTATGCATGTCCTTGTATTTTTTTGTTCTTGTACGTTATAAATAAATAAATAAATAAATAAATAAATAAATTGTGAGTCTTGACTTCACTAAGAATCTTCTTCCATTTCACCATATCCTTGGTTTTGGTTTTCCATTTGTTCGCTCTGAGTGCTTGTAGGGTTTTGACCACAAAATCAATCCTTCGCAGTTTTAGTCGTCCAACGTTAAGATGCCTTTCAAGTTTTTCACTAAGAATGCGTTTCAACCGCTGTTCTTTTTACACGACGGCCCAAAAAAGTAATGTAATGTTTTCAGGGTTCATGTCTGTACATGCTCGTATCGTATGTATATTGTCTGTATCTTTATTTCACTGTGACATCTAAATGATTAAACCAGTTTAGAAGTATGTGATATTGTTAGAATCGTTAAGTCATCCCGGGTGTCATAGGTTAACTAAACTGTCCAAATGTCAAATAAATAATTATCCAAATGTCAATGCATGAACAGAAATATATAGTGTTTAGCATCAAATGAAAGGCCTGATTGAGGAGATTCCGAAAATATATACATATTTTTATCGATAAATCATAAACCATAAACATTTACCAAAAAAACTTTTTATGATTTGAGCAGCGAGAGCACCGAATGGGTGAGGTGGCAGCACGAGGCGCGAGGCTATAATAAGCGTCACGAATGACGCGCGATAATCTTGAGATAGCTGCCGCAGGGCCCACAGCCCTGCGACACCACACTCAGAAAGCCGGCTCAATGGGCTCGACTTACTTGAAGCCTCCCTAAACGGAAATTGCCCAGCGGAAGACGTCACGGGTCCTATACAAAGTCGTCGACTGACTCACAGAATGCACTATCGTCTCTAAGCAATGGGAGTTTATAGAGATAGCAAAGTCAACATGTCACGAATTAGACCACATTCGTTGAAAATTGTGTTCCAACGAATGTTGCTTCAACAAAGAACTTTATTCCCTAAAATCGTGCTTTCAGCGCGAACCAATTGTTTCTATACTGTTTTTGGGCAGGATAAACTTCTGGATGAATTATGAACTTCTTCTGGAGGAAATTATGCCAACTCGGACAACTATGTACAATGCAGATTCATATTGTGGGACTTTAGAAAAAACTTGGCAGAGCCATCCAAAATCAGACGAAGAGGGTTTGTCTCCTTCATGATAATGCTCGGACCCATACAGTTTAGCAATCGTCCGTTAGAGGGCCACCTGTTTACAATAGGTACAAAAAGTTCACGCTGTAATCCAGCAGATGGCGGGGTGTAAAAATTTGGCTAAGGTGTCTAAAAAAAGCTCTTAATCTGTAGACGTGTCATCGAAAAAGAAAATTAAAAAAAGACATTGAAATGTAGAATGTTTAGGTTATAGCGCCATCTACTAGAACTCCGCGCGGTCGCACGAAAAGGTCGCGCGGAGATCCAGTAGATGGCGTTATATTTTTTTATTTTTCTATTTTAATGACTTTTTTTAATTTTGATTTTGATGACACATCTACAGACCGAGAGTTTTTTTAGTTACCTCACCCAATTTTTTTCACCTAGCCGTTCTCTCAATATGGCCGGTACAGGAAAAAATAAGTTTGAAATTAAAACATAGATATAGATTATTGTTATTATTATTTTGGGAGGAGGCAGCTGGCTTTTAAATACCTCCTAAAACGGAATGCTAACTAAAGATCAGGATCCTCAATTCAAGCCTACTAAAAGTAGATAGAACAATCTGGAAATGTATTTATTATACTCACCTAAAAGATTAAGAGGTCCGAAGACACTGGCATCGTGGCTAGTGCTGCAGTTCCACCTCCTAGTCTGGAACTGGTGCTTGCACTCGTCTATGGCATGACGAGCGCCTATACTGACCGCCGGCATATGGTCCACGGCCTGCTTGCAGACCCTGCGTTGACCTGGAGTCAGACCAACGATCTGACCGCAGAAGGTGGCGTCGTCTAGGGCGCTGGACCGCTTCGTGTGGTTAGACATTTCTTGCAACCCCAGGTTACTGTAAAAATATAAACATTGTTTAAAATAATCAAGGGGAATTTGACGGACTTATATACGCAATGACATACACATTTAGGTCACTAGGAACAAATTAAGACACTACTGTAAACATACTTTAATTTTTATTGTCATTTATAATTTTTTGAAAGAATTTGTTTAGAGGATGATGCTAGTACAAATAAAGAAAACGGTTGTGACACCCATGGCTTTCCCGGCAAGCAGACAACCCCCTTTGCCCGCCAAACCCTTAATCCCAACGCCCCTCCAACCCCCCTCCCCTTCCCCCTAGCCCTCCCCCAACTCCCCCGCCAGACCCGACGCCCCCCTCCAAATGCCTCCCCCCAACCCATCCCCCACCCAACCCATTCCCCTAACCCCGTCCCGCCCCGCCAATCTCCCCAAACGGTCCCTTCCCCCCCAAAGCTACCCCCGCAACGCTAACCCCTAACCCCTCCTACTAACTAACTCCCCTAAACCCAAACCTTCCCCTAACCCCCCCCCCCATACACACTTTACAAACAAACCCCTATTTCTCCCAAACTCCCAAATCATACCCCCCCCCTAACCTCCCACCCACCAAACGCCCCCCCGCGCTAACACCTTTATTGCACCCTAAGCATTTAGGTATCTATTAAAGCACTCTAGATAAGGCGGTATAGGAACCCACGGAAGAAGACGAATATCAGAAAAAGAAAAAGAATATTATATAGTATTTTTGTAGTATTTCCGTGGTATTGAAATGGCTATTTACCAATATGGTTCGTTTCTCGGCTAGCCTCGGGCAGCTCGACGTTATTGTTTCATTAAAATGTATATCTGTTTTTTTTGTGTCGCTCGTTTAAAAGATATTGCAACCAACATTTAACAATGTGGTTTCGACCCTACGAGGCATATGTGTATCAAATTTCAAGTCTCTTCCAATATTTCAAGATTGAAATCGAACCCATCTACTTGAACCGGGTGTAAAACCAAATATTCAGAAAAAAAAATATCTCTTAAATGGTAGGACTTTGTTTGTATATAGGTAGGTAAATGTGTTTTAAATAATTTGTAAATTGACCACGCTATTAGCCCCACCAGACTTTATGGCAGTGACCGCTCTATCTAATTATAAATCAGCTAACAAATGTAACGAATGTAAAGCTCGTTTGTATGCGGGATAAGATATGAGATATACATAATCGATTCGTCTCAGATAGAGGCATCCCAATTGGGGACGGATTGAAAAGACCGAATCTTTGGACAGTTACAAATGTCGTGACCCAAGCGCACATCTCGACCGATAAATTGGATTCAATTGCCACAAATCCGGTCTTTAACGTATTATTTGTTCGACACGAACGTGAGTTATTGACGGTTGACAATTGACTGTATCTTGCGCGGTCGCATTCATCCATATTTCATTTCATTTTCATGGCTTTATACAGAATAACGATGTTTCAATCGTAATTTTGTTGAATTACAAGGAATTTTGTTGAAACTCCATCACTCGGTTATATGTATGTATCAATAGTTTCCCTACAGTTAATATGGAAATAACAGTATACTGTAGTTTCAACGTGATTCACGTGTCCGACTATAACTGTACGTACACTACTCGTACTACATGCTGTCATGTTAGAAGCGAGATCCCAAGGTCACTACGTATATTTTTTATTTTTTTTAATGTTTTTTTATTTTTATTAAAAACATACAGCATAAAAAATAACATATAAGCATAATAAATAACGGAAGTAAAGCCAATGGTGTTTTAAATTATTTGCAATATAGTGATTACAAAATATGCTAAAAAAAACAATACAAAGAAAACAAAAAGATTTTAATACTTAAGATTCTAAAAGAGTTAAAATCGCTATGTGCGAGTGTATGGGTGTTGGTGTGTGTTTGTGTGATAGACAGCGTGCATGTGTGCGTGTGTGTGTGTGTGTTTGTACGAGTGTTTGTGTGTGTGTGATTATATGTGTGTTTTTGTAATGAAATAACATTATGTTTTAACATAACGTCACTAACTCCCGTCACGCCAACACCCCTTTTCGGATCATAATAAGTTATACGTATGGACCCCAACTAGAGCTGTCAACTACAACGGGCGAACCCGTCACCTCAGGAAGTTTTAACGATATTAAATCGTTCTGTCTCCCGTGAAGTGAACGCAGAAGACTTAGCTACGCCACCTGCCCGTAAGAGGCCAACGCCTTATCCGCGAGATAACCAGGTATGTTACCCAGCGGGCTTACACTCACGCCCTTACTTCCAGTTGCGACCAGATTACTCCGGTCTCTCCACTGGTTACGAGTTCGAGGTCGCTTGCGCGGTCCACTCCCTTACGAAGCGGTGAAACGGTGTAAACCGAATCTATCGCTGACCACGGCATCCTTTGCCCGGCTGTTCCACCCAGGATCGGGTAGCCGATGGTCGTTTCAAGAGCAGACGCCGTAAAGTCCGCAACCACCCCTGCTCTATAAGAAACAGTACTACTTACAGACTCCCCCGACTGTTAGTCAGAATGCACAATCGATTGTCTTATGCCGCACAGTGCGCAGACCGTCCAGTAACGCCAGAAAATTGACTCCTAGGGGAAACTAGCCCCAAGGCCAGAGTCCTACCCGGGCTCGCACTTCATGCGTGGAGGCCGCCGGATGGGTGTTGATCCGTGAGTGTGACCAACCCTGAACAAAATGGGTCTTCATGGGTAACTTAGCAAGGGCCCATTAGCTCCTAAATCTCCTCTATAGGAAACATAGAATCTCCTCTATATTAAACAATCTACTCTATAGCTCCTCTATAGGAAACAGTACTGCTTCCAGACTCCCCCGACTGTTATTCAGAATGCACAATCGATTGGCTTACGCCGCACGGTGCGCAGACCGTCCAGGAGCGCCAGAAGATTGACTCCTAGGGGAAACTATCCCCAAGGCCAGAGTCCTACCCGGGCTCGCACTTCATGCGTGGAGGCCGCCGGATGGGTGTTGACCCATGGACCACAGTCGTATGGACCATAGTCCGAGTTATATACGTAATACTTGTTGAAACATGCTTTTCTCAGTGCTGACTTGTCGCCTCGCAATAACTTGTCTTTTTTATAAGATTAATCACAATCCCATGGGCAACATCTTGCTATTAACGCTAGAACCTGAGTTTTTTTTTTCTTAAAACAAAAAGTTTCGATCAGATAATGCGCGGGCAAGCAATTATACAGTGGAGTGGAGACAATTTATTAAGGAGATAGTATTTGAAAGGTCTCCAAGATGCCACGATGCGCTCAAATACCAGAAGGGTATTAAAAGCCTTTACTGCTAAGTGGAATTCATTGTTGCCGCGATTAGTTCACATCAATAAAAAACTATTTTATATCTTTTACTCATTCGTTTGGAATTAAAAGTATATTAAAGTATTCCTCTGGGAGGTTTATTTAATGGTCGATTCCGCTGTTTGGCTGCTTCTTGCTTTTCTTCAGTTAAAATAGATAAAAGTCAAGCAACGACCAACAAAAAAGAAGTACAGATATTATTCATTTTTGCATCCCACTGCATTTATCACAGCCATTGTTGGCTATAATAATTCTCTCTGTCTTAGAAGAAAAATGCCGACCAGGTCCTATATTTTAAATCTAAGTGGATCTTTCGAGCCTATTAGTTATCTTCGTCCTTGATTGCACCATCTTCTTGCGGAACCGTTCTCGCGCACTAACCGAACGTAATGAAACTTGTTGGCGCGTGGCACCGGTTTTCTCGATGACACCGGTTTTTGATATTTTTACCGCCAGCCCTCATCTGTTTAAATACCAGACAATGAATTCTTTATTCTTATATGACACCTAGTATTTTACGCATCATTCTATTTGTATAATTACTGGTTGATATCTTTATTAATTTTACTTTTCAATGCATTGGGTTTTACTGTAATGTTGATTAGTTATAAGTAAATAAACAAATAAATAATAAATCAAAATAAAAAAGTTTTTTTTTAATAAAATTTTCCTATCCTTGAATCTCATCCGAGCTACAACTGATAACCATAGATTACTAACTGTGGATTTTTCGTGCCTATTAATTATACTCATGCTCGATCGCACCATCTTTTCGCGTAGCCATTCACGCGCACGAACCTTCTAAGGTAAAGTGAAGGGAAAGGCAAAGCCGCGCTCGAACCGCGCCGGACTCCAGTTCCCCGGCGGTCGTATCCATCGTCTGCTGCGCAAGGACGTTCGTAGCCACGTTGACACCGGTTCTCCTCGTTGTTACCAAAGTTAAGCAGCGTTGGGCGCCGTCAATACTTGGATGGGTGACCGCCAGAGTGTTTGACTGCGTGATGCTATAAATGCCCACCTAGAAGATGGGTGCCAATAGGCAACAAAGCAGGTTCCACATAAAGGCATATGCCTTGTGGGTTAAAAAAAAAGTAGAACTTGTTGGCGCGTGCTTTGCGGCGCTTTTAAATGATATTGTGATAAATCGATGGCACCGAATTTCGATATTCAGCCCTCATCTGTTTAAATTACAGGCAGTTAATTATTTATCCTTACGCGATTTTTTACGCGACATTGTATGTATAGTTACTATGTTGATATCTTAATCAATTTTACTTTTCAATGCATTGTTTTTTCTGTAATGTTGATTAGTAAGAAGTTAATAAATACGAACGACCTTTGGACAAAGGCACTATATTTACCTAGCGATAACATATTTACCACGCAATTAGGCCAAGCTACAATCATTCAAAATGACGCTCACTACAAAAGACTGGTAACATTATGGTTGTTACACTCGACGAGGGAGCACTGTGAGTTGTTAGTAACTAACGTTATTAAATAGGTGCACAGATGATTTATATTACTTATTATTGTTATTATTAACTCATTAGCCTCATAACTGTATTCATAAATCTCCCATATATATTATATTTCATTTAATTTAATAAATATTTTTTTGTGTCATATATATACTATAATAGTTATACAACATACACTTGTAGGATTTCCCAAGATTACAGAAATTACCTATACACACGACAGATCAACGCAGTACTAAATATCACCTCAATACAGGCTCTGCCTAGTGAGGTGATAAAATCCCGCCGAAGCCGCACCTTTAGTAAATTTCCAGGGTTCTACATTTTGTATGTACGACTAAATCATGTAAAATATACTATAGGAAATTTAATCATGTAATACTAAGGATAAATAGGGATAATAAATATGTACAAAGATACTTTAAATACTTAGCTCCAAGGCTCTATAATAATATAGAAATTACGATACAAAATTTAGTTAAAATGGTAGCATTTAAAAAAGCAGTAAAAAAGTGCTTGATTGTTGAAGGACCACTCTATGACAAAACGGAATTTAAGAGAATTTTTGATTAGGTAAAATTAATAAATAAAAAGCGAATACTTAGATATTTATTCATAAATATATTAGACGTATATGTGAGGTTTAAGACTAGAGGTATTTCAAGTTAATTTATTTGTGTACATTTTGTGTATATTAGTATTTTATATAAGTATGTATATTTATTTTAAATATGTATGCGTTACTATATATTATTAGTTATTATTATACATTATTATTTAGTATTACTTGTTTATAGTTCTAATATTATTTTGGTGTAGTGAGAATTTCATTTTAACTTGATTTTATTCAAATTTTTTTTTTTTTTTTGGAAGTTATGTAGTTTATAATTATTTGTATTGGTGTTCTCTTTAGAACAGGCTCTGCCTAGTTAGGATAAACACAAACTATGTTAAGTGCTAACGGTGTAGTTTTTTTTTGTGGACCAAATAATAAATAAATATATTGGTGGGTTTAATAATGATTTCTTACTACTATTTTTTTTTGTACGTTGGTATAACTCTTTGTGTGTTTGTATTTGTATTATGCAAGAATGAATGTTTTGAACTTTATTCCAATAATAATTATATAACCGAACGTCATACCTGTCGCAATATGCTAAGTTAAATATCAGCATCCCTAGATACGGGCGTTCTTGCTCAGTTAGGTAGGCGATGAGCCAACGGCTATGGGTTCAACTTGTTTTTCCTGCACGTTTTATTGTACTGTATATCAAATATCATAGCCATTCGTCTGTAAATCCTGTTGTTTAAAATAAATAAAAAATAAAAATAAATAAATAAATTGTGCTGGAAACAAGGGATGGTTCCCAGTCTTACTTCTTATGTTGTATTTTTGCTATAACAGTGCCTTTCAAAACGTTATTGCATGCATTGATGTTTAAACGATTTCGGGTTAGCGTTATATTTTTTCGTATGGTAAACGCGTCGAGTTTCGAGCCAAATAAAGAGCATTTTCGGTACGTACTATTTTTCTTGTCCAATCATAAGAAAAACTCGAGTGAAAGCCTTCGAACCCTTGTGGAAACTTACGGTGACAATGTCCTATTGCAAGCCCCTTGTGTGTATTGGTTTAGACGCTTCAAAAGAAGTGATTTCGAAAAAAATCATGATGCCGAAAAGCGACAGCGGTCAAAACTACCATTTCTACACTTGGCTGGGAACTATATAGCCCACCCTCCGAACTCACCACACTTAACCCCTTGCGACTACCACTTGTTTTCATCAATGTCTCACGCACTCTCCATGAAACCATTTCACAATTAAGTTAATAAGTAAAGAAAAAAACTGTCAAGTTCACTCATCAAAAAGCAGTTCACGCTTAACCCCCCCCCCCCCCACCCCTCCGCGACAGCCTAGCAGCCATATTAAGTGTTTTTACTGCACGGGCATTTTGTTAGTGGGTGACTCAGTACAAAGAAGTAAGCAACTTTTGATGAAACATAAAAAAAAACTGAAAAACAAAACTTCTTTTTGTTGTTTTTTTTTATTATTGTTTTTTTTTTCATTTACTAGTATGAAAAGCTGTGATCACGAAGCGCTATCTAGCGGTAGGTAAAATGTCGCTAATATTGTTTATATACGCTATATTACCTGACGCTAGATGGCGCAGCACGCTCAAACGCTTCTCAACCCTTTATTTACAAGTCCACTTCTTAAATTTATTAAATTTTTAAAAAAAAGTTTTTTTCAAAAAAAAAAATTATAGTTGCTTACTTTGTTGTACTGATTCATCCCCTAAAAAATACCCGTGCAGTAAAAATGTTAATTGGTAGTTAACAAATAAACAAAAAATAGAAAATAAAAAACTCCGTTTTTTTTATAAAATATCCCAATCCTTTAATATAATAAAATGCATCGTGTCGCAGATATGCTCTGATACATACGCTACCAGATCGCCTCGCAGCGCCGCCCCCCAAATTACGAGCGCCCTAGGCAATTGCCTAGTTTGCCTATATGGCCCTGGATTTCTATTCCTATTCTTTCTGTGTCCATGGTGCTAGACTCTGGAACGATCTTCCAGCAAATATACAAAACTCGCCTTAAGACTCACCTTAAGGATTACTACCTTTCTAAGAAGTAACCAGTTCTTCCCTTTCTCTCCTCTTTCTCTCCCAATTTCCTCTCCTCGGGCATTATTAGTTTTAAATTCTTCCACTTGTCTGTATGTTATGCAGACGGTCTGTATGTTATGTAATAATCTTTATTTCCACAATGCGCGCATGTACCACTGTGTTTAGGTTAGTTGTAAGACATTGCCATGTGGCAATAAGCTCTCCTTTTTGTATGATAATTAAGTGCAAATAAAGAGTATATTATTATTATTATTATTAAAATGTATATGATTGAAAAGTAATATTTAAATAGGCCTACAGATTGGTGTATATTTTTTAATTATATATTAAGCGGTTCTATTACAAAGTTTTAATAATTACGTTCACAAAGTTTCAAATTGCAAAGTTTTAATAATTACGGACTTTCGTTGTTTTGAGGAATATCCTTCAAGGAATAATGGCGGAACACCACAGCATTTAATAGTGGAATAAATTGTGAGTAGGTGTAACTTTTACAATATCGCACCTACGATTAAATACAGTAATAGCTTAAAAAAATAAAATTATGGTTTCTTTATAAACATTAGTATATAAGGTTATAAACATTAGGTTATACACATTAGTATATATGGTTTCTTTATAAACATTCTTTATAAACATAGTAATATATACTAAAAATAAAATGACCCCTTATAAACAACAACGAGTTGGAAAGACAAGAGCAACAAAAACGGGTGATATGATGGTGCCAAGAACTTACACAGCATTTGGCCAGCGCCATTTCACGTTCATTGGCCCTAGAATGTACAACAATCTTCCCGACGCAATTAAAAGTAGTGAGAACACATCCACTTTTAAAAAATCACTAACCGATTGGTTGTTGGAGGTGGGTAGGGACGGTTTAGGGAATATGCTGACTGTTGTATTTTGAATGATAGTATTTAGTACTTAGTATTTAGGTTTTACCATGATCATTTTAAATGACTATTATAGGTTTGTAAGCGTTATATCAATATGTAATTGATTTATGTATGTATATTATTTTAGTTTTAATTTTTATTTATTTTGGTTTTATTATTATTTTCGTATACATATATGTATGTGTATGTGTGCATATATGTATATATATATTATCTATAGATGGATATGAGTATCTATCTATATTTGTATATGCGTAAATATTTGTAGTTTCATATTTGTCGATTTAAAATAAGTACTAACTATAGTTTAAGATGACAGTGCACACTTAATATAGTCATTAAAAGTCTGCCTTAGAACAGGCCTAGGCCTAGTTAGGCGACTGTGTCAAACATTAAAAATAATGTCGCATCAATTTCTTGCTAACATCTTACTTACAAATAAGACATTAATTGTTTACTAGATGAGTTACTAAATAAATAGGATAAATAAATTATCACCATTTCTCATTTTAACATTCCCAAAAAGAGTCATCTTCACTAAGGCCATTGACGAATTAGGGAAGTAACAGTTATAACTCTTTTTGGAAGTGTAAAATGAGAAAGGGCGATGATTTCTACAAAGAAACACCATCATTTTAATTTTTCAAATTATTACTGTATTTGATCGGAAGGGCGATATGTTCATGGTAGTGTAAATATTTACAGCAGTAATTATTTACCGTTACCACACTATCAGACCGTCGCACATTGGACAGACCTTCTAGGCAATGGACAGACCAGCAAAATATATGAACCTGAAGATGTTTTCCCAAAATATTCCTTAATCTCGGGGCAAGGTTGGATAATGGTGTAATCCAAATGATGTATGTATATGTGTGATGTATATAAAAAATAAATAGCCGTTGAAACATATTCTGTATTGACTCGAGATTGCTTGATTCTTTTTTTTTTTTCGACTTTGTACCCCTTACGATAACGGCCCACTTTAATGTATATTAGCAATTATCTTACAGGCGGCCGGCTTTTATAACGTGGCAGTATTCAGGCAGTCACTCATCAAAGTACTGACCGACCAAGCCCGAAGCATCTTAACTTCGGTGATATGACGGGAGCCAGTGTTTCACCACAGCTACGGATTCTATGCTTAGAGACCTAAATTCGTTTGGAGTGAACATCTGGAAAACTAAAGCCTGGGATAGAGCATGATGTGATCCCGGTGCTGATCCCCATAACGGTGCTGTCCGTGGCTGCTTCATCGCCCGAAATCACCCGTATCGTATCGTGACGTTCCGGCCGCCCCTGTGGGTGCATGCGTTTTACGGGTTCTCCCGGTATAGATGCCCCCGACGGCGACCCTGCTGCCGTTTATTGCTGTAAGTCGGCACCGCACATAGACACATAAATATACCGCCACAACTCACCAGCGATAGATATAAATAACAATAATATAAGAGAAACAATTTGTAAAACTTTTTCTAATTATATGTTAGTTTGGTTCACGGTTCACGGGGTTGCCGGAGGGGAATCCCGGAGAATCTTCCTCCATGTCTCCGTTCGTTCACCCTTTGGGCGCTACCCTTCTGGTACGCGTGAGGTTGTCGTTGCACGACATCCCGGGCAGATAAAACGACCCATGTCGTTAGAACTGCCCGCGGTGGGCGGGGTTTCTTCCCCCGCCTGTCACTGCGTAAACGTATAATAAAAGAGCATAATGTAAGAGGATCCTTAATGAAATCAGGGCTCACAGTGAAGCGCTCATTATGATTATAGGCCCCATTTCAAGAGAGACTTGCCACCGAGCAAAGTTAAAAAAGCGATTGAATTGAGAAAATTTATTTTAAAAATAGACCGCAAAATATTATATCTGAATCCAGATTTACATGTTTCCCCAGATTTCCAGGATAAAGTTGAAGCCGTGTCCTCTCTGGGACTTAAAGTGAAGGGTGATGGTAGTCTGGTTGAGACCTCCGTTCAAGAGTGTGACGTAACCGCCTTGTCCGTTGGTGTACTGGTCATAAGCGCGCACGTAGCCGATCTTGAGTGTGTTCACAGCGCCCTTGGCAGGATACTGTATGTCCTTGATCACCTTTCTGAAGGGTTGGCTCGACTTGGTGACGATCTCGTAGTGCAGTTGGCGGTCTCCTCGCTGACGAGCTCCCATCTCGAAGTGGTGGCTTTGGGAAGCCACAAAGACAATGGCAAAAGCCACGAGGAGCAATCTAACGATGAGAGCCATAACTAAAATAGGTATAAACTGTGAATAAACCGTTATATTGCAAGCGGTTGCTTATAAATAGTTTGGTTTTCAAGTGTGTTTTCTATCAATTCTTCCACGGCTTTAGTTATCTCGATTGTTTACAGGGAAATCATAATCATTTAAACTATCTAATACTGTTTCGAGTAGGTACAACGTTATTCTCAAGAATATTTAATCTTTCAAAGAAAACCAAGACATCATAAAATATTTTTATCGGCAACAGTATCTCATAGAATACTAAAAACTAACTTCTAAAAATTTAAACGACTGTCAAAAATACTTTACAGTTATAAATAGGATAGAAAACGAATTTACCGCGTGAAATTTGTAGCACCCGACGTTTCGCTGACGTTGCAGCCGCCGTTGTCTAGGGTAGACTGGCATGTCTACCCTGGACAACGGCGGCTGCAACGTCACCGAAACGTCGGGTGCTACAAATTTCACGCGGTAAATTCGTTTTCTATCCTATTTATAATGTCAAACAACCGCGATAGTCTTCGATACTTTACAGTTATCAACTACTTCGGGAGAAGCCGTTGCCCCAGGAAGTTAAAACGGAATTATAATATCATTCTTTCAACCGTGGGAGAACGCAGAAACTTAGGGACAACTAGGGTTGTCGACTACAGCGGGCGAGCCCGTCACCTCAGGAAGTTTTAACTATTAGTCGTTCTATCTCCCTGGAGTGCGCGCAGAAGACTTGAGGACAAAACAGTCCACCATCTAGCCACGCCACAAGCCCGTAAGAGGCCAACGCCTTAACCGCGAGATAGCCAGGAGTGTTACCCGGCGGGCCTACACTCACGCTCTTACTTCTAATTGTGACCAGATTACTCCAGTTTCTCGATTGGATACAAGTTCGAGGTCGCTTGCGCGGTCTTCTCCCTTACGAAGCGGTGAAACGGTGTTTACCGAATCTATCGCGGACTACAGCATCCTTTGCCCAGCTGTTCACCCAGGATCGGGTAGCCGATGGTCGTTTCAAGAGCAGTCGCCGTAAGGTCCGCGACCACCCCCGCTCTATAGGAAACAGTACTGCTTCCAGACTCCCCCGACTGTTAGTCAGAGTGCACAGTCGATTGGCTTACGCCGCACGGTTCGCAGACCGTCCAGGAGCGCCAGTAGGTTGATTCCCAGGGGAAACTAACCATAAGGCCAGAGTCCTACCCAGGCTCGCACTTCATGCGTGGAGGCCGTTGGATAGATGTTGACCCGTGAGTGTGACCAACCCTGAACAGAATGGGTCTTCGTGGCCAACTCAGCAAGGGCCTATTAACTCCCACGATGTTTCAGTCAGGGAGCTAATGGGCCTTGTTGCAGTTTAGCCACGAACACCCAGTCGTATAGGGTCGGTCAAACGCATGGGTCAACACCCATCCGGCTGTCTCCACGCAGAATTTCGAGCCAGGGTAGGACGCTGGCCTGCGGGCCAGTCTCCCTAGGAGTCAACCTGCGGGCGCTCCTGCCCGGTTTGCGCACCGTACGGCGTCAGCCAATCGATTGTCCATTTCGACTGACAGCCGGGGGAGTCTGGAAACAGTAATGTTTTCTTTAGAGCGGGGGTAGTTGAATCGGTTATTTGAGAAACAACACTAACCACATTTTTTTCGATTTTCACTTTTTGATGCAACCTTTCTCAATGCCTAAATGCATCTTACCAAGAAATATAACACTAGTCCACCAAATATCTATAGAACAGTAATGGCGCGAAATTTCCGCTTATTTGAGAAACCCCACAAGTCCTGGACTAGTGTGGTTTCTCCCTTCTTCGTCTATGCGAAAAGTCACTTTGACATTAGCTGGTGTGCGTTCATCTATGTCGTTTATTAATTAAAATCGTCGACTAGTTAAACGTACTGCTTAGTTTAAGGAAGAAAAATTAAACCATCCGTTCAGGTTGGTTTCACCAAATTCTTGTTGATGACTTTAAGCAAGTTAAGGAGGCATTTAGTAGACGTATTGTGACGTATACAGTGAACGTATTTTGTATCCACAATCACAAAGACAATACCGCCTACATGTATGTACTTTATATCATAAGGGAAGTGGCGGAAAAGGCCCACATGAGGTCTGCTCAATTTAAATACTTCAAGGAGCACATTGCTGCTGTGGACCACCTGATGCACGTCTACTTTGATGGGTGCGGTGGACAGAACAAAACGATACAATGGTTTGAATGTACTCCGCCCTAGTGTCAGAGGGAAAGTTTAATGTTTTTGAGCAATATTAACAGTTCAGAAGGCATTCTATTCTAGTATGTGATAGGTTCTTTGCTGTTTTAAAGAGAAATATTAAAACAGCAGAGTTTTCGCACTAAAACAGTACGTCGAACACATGGTTCATTCATCCAATAAAGCAAAGTTATTCGTTTGCTTACAGATAACGACACATTTATTGATTTTAAAAAATGGTGGCCGAAAGTTTTTTAAACGCATCATGTTGTCCGTGAAGAGCAGAGGTCGTATTAATGTTACGACCTCAAAGTAGACAAAGACAACAAAGTAAGTTTCAAGATATCTACGTTCAAGTGCTTCAAATACCGTTTTTATCGCCACCAATAATAGGTGACGATAGCGGTATTTATTGACTATTTCCGATATCAGATGCGACATTAAAAAAAGAATAAAATATATTGTAGTAAGTATTAATAGGGCTTAAGAAGTTTTTTTCTTTAAAAAATCAGATAAAGGTAATTTTTTGTATGAGTTTTACTTTTGTATGAGTTTTACCTTACCGACCTTTTTTATTATATGATGTTTACTCTAACAGCCTTTTTTATTGTATGATTTTTACTTTAACGGCCTTTTTTATTGTATGATTTTTACTTCACCGGCCTTTTTTATTGTATGATAGGTTAGCTGATAGACATTGCCGCAAGGCAATAAGGTCGCCTTTTTTATTTTGAAATAAAGATTTTTTTATTATCATTATTATAATTATTATGTTTACTTTAACGGCCTTTTTTATTGTATGATTCTTACTTTAACGGTCTTTTTTATTGTATTATATTTACTTTAACGGCCTTTTTTATTGTATGATGTTTACTTTAACGGCCTTTTTTATTGTATGATTTTTACTTTAACGGCCGATTTCATTGTATGATGTTTACTTTAACGGCCTTTTTATTGTATGTTTTTTCCGTTAACGGTTTTTTATTGCATTTTTTACTTTTTAATTTTAAAAAATACGATCTTTAAAAAAATGTTTTGCTTTCTACTGACAATACCGCGACACTGACGAATAATTCGAGATGACAGTCGTTGCGTCACTTTTTATAGCTCATTTATACTCTCGCGCGAGTGGCGAGGCGAGGCGCGAGGCGAGACACGAGGCGAAAGTGTTATTGGGAACTCGCGACTCGCCTCGTGCCTCGTCTCGCCACTCGCGGCGCTCGCCTCGGAAGCGGTTTTTTGGATATGAGTCAAAGGACACGAGCGACGACTAGTCAGCGACAAAAAAGCGCAAGAGTTTTGGAAAAACTGATACTATTAGATCGGACAGTATTTTGGCAATAAAATGCCGGGTTACAGTGAACTGTGCCGTGCATTATAATGGTATGGAGATTCTGACGCGTTTGATTATGAAGCAGTCTGACCATATTATTATGTTTTGAGTTCTTTATTGCATCTACTGTCTACTGATAATTTTCTGCTTTTCCAGAATACTTTGGATACGGCTCAAAACTACACCTTTCCTAGTATGCTAGCCTGATGGCTCTACTACGGCATTCTATGGCCAAAATATTGTCTGATCTGAAAGTATGAGCCTTTCCAAAACTTTTTATCTTTTTGTCGCTGGCTCTTGTACTAATAGTTGCTAGCTCTCACCATAGTAAAATAAGAACAGTAGGACATCTCAATCCCGTTTTCGAAATAAGTACCTACGCTTCGCCTAACCACCAGGGTTGCCACAAACACATACACAATTTACGAGTGAGCCCATAAAAACAGAAACGCAATTCTTTATAATTATTATGTATGTTTATGTACTTTTGGTTTATAGATCAAGAGACGGTTCCCAAAAGTTTTGCTGCGATATTAGTGCTGACTTTGTGGGACAGCATTCATCACTTGTTGCATGTGTTCGAAATACCTCTATTTTAGTAAGTTAACGTAGGTACGTAACAAATATTCTACCTACCTACGCACGTACCAAACAAACCTACCTACCTACGCACGTACATACCTATGCACCTTCTTACCTAGACACATATTTACTTACGAAAATGAACAATAAACGTTACCTCGTAAATGTAATTTCGTAATGTAAATGTAAAAACTCGTAAATGTAATTTCTGATAGGTTGCATGTACAGAAAACAGCCTGTACAAAAAACATTCCACTTTTGTATACTTAGCTGTCGCGCGGCAGCCCTGACTGCCTAGCACCGAGGCGCCCGAGAATCTATGTAGTGGCAGCGTACGGACAACGGGCGCATGTATGCAGGGGCGGATCTATATAAGGACTTTTTGGACTGCATCCCAGGGCCCCGTGGATATAAAGGGCCCCAGCCTCCATTGAAAATAATGGACAATATTGTGAATTAAAAAACAAAATCTCATTTTTTTTTAAATCCTATCATAAGGTTGGCAACCCTGAGATCAAATTCTCGCATCTATTCCGGGGGACTCCCCGCCGCTTGTTTTCAGTGTATTTTCTCGCAAACGCAGTCATTCGCAGCGAACAAGCTCATGTATCAATTTCTCGGTGGATGGGGCGGACCGCTAGCGACAAATTCCTTTGCAATACCTTTTTTTTTAAATCTTTATTCATAGAAATAACATATATGTATAGCAGTTGAGTTCCTACCGAGGCTAGTGCTTTGTCAATAGGTAACTAGTAATGAATGTTTGTTTAAACTTTACTTATATTAACTAGCTTTACAAATAATATTACTACTTGCTTAATTAAGCTACTAATTAAGATGTTATCATAATTAGTATTAATATTGTTTTGTCTATTTTAGTGAAAAGTTAAATGTTTGTGTGTGTCAGTTGTGTTTGTGTGTCTGTCATATTAAACAAATAAAATATTGTATTGTCCTTTTTTATATATATTATGTACCTAGTGACCTAGACATCATGGTCGAAATCAGTTTTTGGGCAAAATGGCAATGAGTTGATTAATTAGGCAGGCCCCTAAGTAATATTAGCCCAGGGCCCCACAAATGCACGGTCCGCCCCTGCTTGTATGAGTGCGAAATCGGTGCGTACTATGGAGATGGTAAACTGTTCTTATTTTACTATGCTCACACGCATCACGAAATAGTTGGGGTGGTAGTGATTTATTTCGGTACTGATATTCCCAGTCACCAATCGTCGATAGGATTATGTATTCAGTGACTAATTCTTAGTAGCAGACATATATTTTGTAGGGGGGTTTTCCGGTGGGTTGAGCTGGAAAATGCCGAAAAACCGAATACAATTATGGCCCTTTTTTTGGAGACATGAAAATTGGTCAGATGATAATTAACATTATAAAGTTTGCTTAGGATAACATCTGGTTGTGATTTGCGATCGCCAAAGCCTTGCCAGACGCATTAAAAGCGCGTCAAAGTAACGCGCAATAAACGGGTTTGACGCGTATTAAACTAATTACGCGCAAAAACAGTGCGCACTGCCACTGCCTGCAAACTTCTCAATGATATCAATATTTCAAATGATAATCTGTGATAATATTAATTTGTATTATGACGTATCATATTCATATTCATATTCATTTTATTAGTATACTGGTATACAAGTCAGATACAGATTAGCAAACATTCATACATATTAGCAAACAAACATTTTTTTATCGTAAAGAAAAGATAAACAAAACAAAACGAAGAAAAAACACAAGAATAATGTAAAAAGAAGAAATGCAAGACAAAATGCAATGAGATCATTGAACACTTTAGCTACCAAAGCATTTTAGACTTCATTCGAGTGAGTAAAACGCCTTATCTGTGAGGCTCCTCTTATGGCGTCTATTAAACACGTCAAGAAATTGCGCCTGCCTAATGTGCCCGCTGTTTGTTGTAAACCGCTGGGCCGGCGATATAGGCTAGCCTCTCCGACTTGGATAATGCATGACTTACCAAAAGTAGCATGCTACGGGACATTGTTGGATAATGGTGATAATGGTACACCATTCACTTCAAAATCGGATAGATTTCTGCGAACGAACAGCGCTACTTCCATTATATACATGGACGGCAGCGTCATGATGCAGAGATCTTAAAACAGAGGCCTAGCTGGCGTATCAAGCGCCACACGCGCAATTGTGCGGACTGCACGCTTCTACATAACGAAGGCCCTCTGCCTGTCGGTATATGTAAAACAGATCGAGTTTTTTCACCTTTGAAATATTTCCGCCAGACTAGCTTCGCACCGCATAATCCTTGCCAGACTTGAAATTTCTTGAACAGCATCAATAATAAACCAGATTCAATTACTTTCACAAACTGGGAAAATAAGTCCTAAAAATATTCACTGCCTCCCCTATTATGTAAACAGAGACCATTGATTTTAAAATCAATGACAGAAACTAATTTTCCATCGATCACGCGAGGCGAGACACGAGGCGAAAGTGTAAATGAGCTATGAGAATAGGTATGGCCTGCGCTTGTAAATACTTGTAAATAAAAATAAGACATTAATTATACATTTTTATTACAACAAGATATCATACATATAGGTATATATTTTAGTGATACGTCAACTTCATGCTCCCCAAATCTCGAGGATAAAGTTGAATCCTTTGCCTCTCTGCGATTTGAAGTGCAAGGTCACAGAGGTCGCGTTGACGCCGCCGTCCAGCAAGGTCACGAATCCTCCGTCATCCTGCGTGAGCTGGTCGGTGGCTGTAATGCTGTGGATAGTCGCAGTGCTGATGACGCCTTTCGGCGGAAACTGGACGTCCTCGGTGACCTTGCTCAGCGGGCGCGAAGATTTCTTCACGATTTCATAGTACAGCTGCCTGCTGCCGCTCAACTTTTGTCCCAGCTGGAAATTGTGGCTTTGGGATAGAACCGACAAAACCGACGCCGCGAGAACTAACGCCAACAATAAATGGAGTCGTGAAGCCATGATTAGGATACACTGTGATCCAAATTATACGTGGGTAATTCTTTTATATTGCTTTTTATCTGTTCGTGTCACGGATAGCGCCTTTTAAGAAGTAATCTCGACGTTTTCAAGTGGTCTTCTGTTTTTATATGATAACATTTTATTGAGAATTGATAAATCATCCGTCAGTCATAAGTACTAAAAAGAAAGTCAAAAATAACTCACACTTAAACAGATGAGCCAATCCTTTTTTTTTCATTGAACCAATAGATAGATAGATAGATTTTTATTCGAAGTAGACTTACAGTACTTTCAGAACGTCTTATGTTTCTAGACATTTATGCCCTGCTTGTAGGCTTTACCATTGATTACTACAATATATAATCAATGGCTTTACGTAATCGTTATAATAATAATAATAATAACACTTTACAAATGGTTTTCATAGCTATGTTACACAAAAACGACTTGACCAGACCAATGTATCGCTTAAAAAATCTTCAATTTTATAATAGCCTTTAGAGCACATAGTATCTTTAACAATTCTTCTAAATTTAATGTCTGGTAAAAGGGTTAGTTCCTCAGACAAAGTGTTATAAGAGCGAACAACGTCTCCAATGAAAGATTTCCTCACTTTTGCTAACCTAGAGCCCGTAATGGCTAGTTTCTTTTTGAACCTGGTGTTCCTATTGTGAATGTCACCCAACCCTCGGAACCTGTGCAAGTTTTTACGAACATACATTATGTTATCGAATATATACTGACTATAAACCGTCAGAATATTGATCTCTTTAAATTTCTCTCTTAGCGATGCTCGGGAGTTTAAATAATAAATGGATCGTATGATTATATAGTTTTGCATTAACAATGAATGAATTAATATAGTTTTTATTGCATTACATAAAAGAAAGTCAAAAATCGTTAAATAAATATTTCTTAGATTCAAAGAAGAAAGAAATAATTTAAAAATCGGCTTTGTCACCCCAAGACTTCCCCGGAAAGTAGCCAGGGACTTATTTCATGTGAATATTCAATTTATTAATAAATTTGATGAGCAGTTCGCGAAAATTCCTATTAACATGCGAGGCAAAGCAATGAAAATATGAATTTCGAACGCGCGTCATCTCATTCAATTTAAAAATCAAATTGCAAACGCGGGTTGCCGTGAGCCTTCGAATTCGAATTTCGAACAAGCCACGCATCGCAGGCGTCGGCGCTTTTAATAGCCTCACTATTTAATAAATATATGGCGGACTTGAAATATTATTTGTGTCGCTTGTAATATGAGATATTTTAACCAAAGGCACAACAAGGTAGTGATGGGTGTAATCACGAATAGCAATAGCAATAACGTGTGATATTTGCAATCACAAAGAACGCGTTACGAGAATTTGAAAGAACATGCTATTTGAATCACGGCTACGAAGAGCACCGCGTTGCCATCACTCGGCGCCGCTACGACGCGTCCGATCACTGATCAGTGGTGGATCAGTGATTGGCCGTTCTCACTGATCGCCGTCGAACGACCGCGCCACTGAACGATGATCGGTGAGCGCCTAATTGAACCGTTCACTTGGTTTCGTTCATTCTTAGATCACTAGTGATCGGCGATCAGTGGATCAGTGATATGATCAGTGGATCATTTTTTTAAATTTATCACTTTCAGCTTGCGGGAAAATCTCAGCCAGGTTCTCAACCAAACACTTGCCATTCATACCGACAAATGCTTGGATAAGAATAGATGTGTATGTACTAAATTAAGCAAATCTGCAACAGTCTCCTACTTAGGCATAACGGTAGATGAGAAGCTATGTTGGGAAAATCAGATTGCAAATTTGAGTTCGAGAATTAGAAAGCTGGTTTATGTATTTCTTCGGCTGCGCAACATTCTGTCCAAAACAACCATAAGAATGGTATACATGGCCTTGTGTCAGAGTATTTTGTCCTACGGAGTCGCGGCATGGGGCGCTACTACTAATGATAATCTGGATAGATTGACAAAAGCGCAGAAATTATTATTGAGAGTAATTCACAGAAAAAACCGGCGTCATCCATCTGCCTTGTTATTTTCCCAATCCCATGTGCTATCAGCTAAACAGTTATTCATTAAGCAAGCGCTTCTTGCATTCTACAAATCTAGAGATGACCACGCCCGAACTCAAAACAATCTGAACACAAGAATGTCCGCGAGTATCAATTATATAATTCCGTCAGTCAGGACAACATTTGCCCAGAGACATATATTCTACATAGCCCCAAAATTATATAATTCCCTTAGTGAAGACATGAAAAATTATCCTAACATAAAAATATTTAAAGCAAACCTTAATAGATGGCTACTTAACAAGGGATATGTAAAATCTGATCAACTTCTTTGGAACGCACGACAATTTATTTAGTATCACTTATCTATTTTTCTTAATTAAATATGATTAAATTACAACTATAAATGTATATATTTATTACATAGCTATATTTTTTTATAAAATTGGTATATTTATGTATATATACAGGTGGTGGGTCCAAATAATTTATTTTAAAAAAAACACTTCATTTCTTAAAATTGCATAAAAATATGCACATCTAGAGACGGGCCAAATTATCGCCTAGTTAGATGTGCTATTGGCAGTAAAGGTCATGTAAGATGTGTTAAACCTCCCTATATTAATTATTAAATAATTTATATAATTATTATAAGATTACATGACCTATGAATGAACTGTATACCTAATCCTATGTACCTAAATAAATAAATAAATAAATCAGTGATCCGCCGTTCGTTCTGGCGAACGCCCGCGCCGGCTGGACGAAGACTGATGAGTGGCGCGTTCATTTCGTACGTAACGTGAATTTTGACACTTATCGCATGAATTTGGGCACTGTTATCGCTCGCGTCGTAATCGTTCGTGTAAATTAGTTTGCTCATGATTTGTTAAAGCAATAAAATAACTTTTGGGGACAAGTGGCTTACATTATTTCAGAAAGACGAACTCGGCTTAGCAAGAAAAGAGCGAGAAAGTTAATCTTTCTGAACGCTAATTCTTCTAATTACTATAATGCGCGTTTCTGTTATCACATTGACGAAACTTTGTTACCTAACGTTTCACAGTACATTTCAGTACAATCACGAAAATCACGAGTAGCAGTTATTATCACGCGTGATAAAATACCAGTAACGTGATCGTCGCGTGATTTAAAATTGAGAATCACGCTCATCACTACAACAAGGCACCTGTGCACTGAATTTCAAGTCTTTAAGGCCAATATTTCGAGGATCCGAATTTAACCACAACGGAGATAATCGCGAAAAATCGATTTTTGTGACTTTTGACCTTGAATAACCTACGACGCAGATATGAAATTTTATGAGACTTTTGAGAAAAAAAATTAAAACGCCAAAAAGAAGGGGTATACGAGTTTCCAGCTTATTATCTCTCATTCCGAGATCGAACCCCTAATATGACTGGACTAATAATTATGAATGAGATAATTTCCTAGTAATATATATATATATATGTTACGGTCAGAGTAATAGGTGCGGTTATTATTAATAATTACCGGGAATTATTAATAATAACCGCATCATTTGGTCAATGTGATAAATTCTGGTGAAATAATCACTTTAACCGATTATTATTAATAATTTATGGACGGTTGTGGTTAAAGTAATAAATGCTTCGATTAAAGTTATAGGGAATACGTAATAGGTACCTAATTTTATATAATAATTTTATATAATATCAGAAAGTTTGCGATCAGCCATAGTGTCATTTTGTTTTTAGATTTTTAATAAAACGAAGCATTTAACTGTCACAAAAGTTTACCATGTAAAAATAAATAATAGGTATAGGGAATACGTTATAGGTACCTAATTTTATATAATAATTTTATATAATATCAGAAAGTTTGCGATCAGCCATAGTTTAATGTTGTTTTTAGAATGTTTAATAAAACGAAGCATTTATTAAGCATTTATTACTTTAACCAAAACAGTCCATAAATTATTAATAATAACCGGTTAAAGTGATTATTTCACCAGAATTTATCACATTGACCAAATGATGCGGTTATTATTAATAATTCCCGGTAATTATTAATAATAACCGCACTTATTACTCTGACCGTAACATATACATAAAAAAGGATAAACTTTGATATCGATTTGACGTGAACATTATCAGATTTGCGATTTCCTGCCGATCAGTCTCTTCTAGGAAGAGGGTAACTAGAAATACAAAACATAATTATTGAATAACAACTCTCAAATAAAATATTCTCAAATAAAATAATCCAATTATTCTAAAATAAAATATTCTTTCACTCCCATAGCTCACTCCCTTCACTCGCGGTACTCGGACCGGTTCAAAATGAAATTCAACGAATAATAGCACATAGACTTACTCTTCAAAGTGTTTATTTTTACCGGAATTTCAAAACATTAAGATTCTCAATAATTTAAAGAATATGAATACATATTTAGATGGTGTTATTACATAGATATTTTTGATTAATTAATCAATAAACATGACGTCATATTATCTAATAGATAAATGTTAAGTATTATAGATATGTTTATCAATTAATTATGATTAATTGACAATTCATTGGACAGGAAACTGGAAAGGTAAATACATGAATCGGGGACAATATTATAAAGACTATATAATATAGTCTAATGGTGTATATACTCTTTATAATATAGTCCCCGATTCATGTATTTACCTTCACAGTTCCCTGTCCAATGAATTGGCAATTAATCATAATTAATTGATAAACATATCCATAATACTTAAGGCGACATGAGACCTCAGAAAAATATCCGAAATGGGCGAACACGTGAAAAAATAGGCGGGGTCAATTTTGTAGGGTTCAATCAATAAAAATCCAGCGTTGGCGAAGCATCAGGCAGATTCCACGTCCGCTCGCGCCGGCGACCGGGCGCATACTAAATTTTCTATTGCAGCGCTAACACATAATAGCTATCTTTGCGTAGTGGTGGTATAAGGGTGTTAATGGCAAATCATATTTAGCCTAACTCTCAGAGCGCTATCGCGATTTAATTAATTGTAATTAATTATGGGCCTAAATAAAAAATGTGGCTAAGGGCGACGCTAGAGAATTAACTAGTAGAATTAATGTACTGCGTAAAGATAATTATTCTGTGCTAGCGCTGCGATTGACCGTTTAGTATGCGTCTGGTTCCCGGCACTAGCGGACGTGGAATCTGTGCTTGACGCTTCTTCAACCTTCTTCTTTAATTATTATCAAAATTAGGGTTTCGATATTTCAAAATAATTAAAGCAAGGATATGAGTATTTTGTATATGAGAAAACAATGATTTGAATTTAAAATAACAATATGAAATAAACTTACAACTTAAGCAAAACTAAAATTTATCTTAAAACGTTTATCTTAAAATTATTTTTTTAAGATAACTCACTGCCGCTCTCAGCTATAGTACGGCCAAAATGAACGTGCCCCTGGAGTCATAAATCATTAGGCCGGACCTCTCGCTCACACTCGCTGTCTTTCGCTCGCACTATGGGGATGCGTGTTTTAAAAATAATAATAGCAGTATCGATGGATTATCGATGTATCGATGGAATATCGATGGATTATGATAGATCGATGGCTGGATCGATATAGATGCCAAGATATTATAGATTATGATGAAAATTTTCGATGGATTTATTTGTAATAATTGGTTTAGTTAGTTTTAAACTCATTTATTAAGAAAAATTTTCGTAAATACAAACTAACGTATACGTGCAACAATAAAGTGAAATAAAAGTTTAAAGAATATTAAAAAAATATTTACATTAACCTAAATCTTATCTTAAAATGTAACATGAAACTAAGTACTAAATATTACAAATTACATTTTAACAAAAAATACAATTATAGGTTGGTCAGGCTAAACAAATATATATTAAAAAAGCTATATTCTACTCGTCATCTGAACTGCTGTCGCTGCTATATTGTAGATTTATAACCAAACGGTGCTGGTCTCTGTAAATATATTTTTCAAAATCAGCTCTGCAGATCTTCCGCGTGTTTAACACACTTGGCCCAATTTTCCTGTGTAACATTTTCGACGGCTTCGTGAAACAATTTCTCGACATCTGGTAAATTAAACGTATTGTTCTTCGAAGCGACTTCTCCTTTAACCTGAGCCCAGATGAGCTCAATAGGATTATATTGACAGTGGTATGGTGGTAAGCGTATCAATTCGTGTCCTAATTCGTTTGCCAATTGATCCAAAGCATACACTTTCGAAGGATTACTTGCTTTCACCTTACGTATTAACTCCTCTACAATCTCGACTTTTAAAAAACGTTCGAACCACTCCATATATGTGTCACCATTCATTTCTGTATGATAGTCTAAGTTCTTAGATTTCACCGCTCTAAACAACAATTTAGCCTCTGGAACAAAACCAGTCTTTGCAGACCCAGCGTGACAAAGAATACGCCTAGATCCTTTTCCGGTTTTCTGGTTCCTGAATCCGCCTTCATCGTTTTTGTCGTGCCACATTCGTCTTCTTGAATGATTCTGGTTAACCCAGGTCTCATCGAGGTAAAATCGGGATCGAGAATCATTGGTAGTAATTAAGTTGTGCATTTTTCTTAAAAACTCCATTCTGGCACACAATGTCACCCTTTCCATTAAATATTTCCGTCCGTCGTCTCCATTTCGATATTTGTAACCTATACTCTGCAAAATGGTTTTCATGGAACTTTTCCCGCATTTAAATCCAGGTATGGCATCCTTAAATTTGTTGAGTATATTGTCCACTGTAGGATAATCTCCGTTATCATAATATGATGTGATGATACGTCTCAGCACATCGATGTCGAAGTTATCTAAATTGGTTACAGTTGCGGGCTTCTTAAACGTCTCTCTTGGTGTAGTAGGAAGCCCTGATTGTAAAACTTCTTGTTTTATTTTTTTGACAGTCCGCAAAGATACTCCACAAATTGACGCCGTCATTTCTTGAGGTTTATTAAGATTGATGACAGAAATTTTTGCATGGTCTCTTTTAAGTTCGTCAAAAAATGTCAACACCGAGTTTGTATGTTAATATCGCCCTTCAACTTTAGTAATTCCACGTTACAGAATAATGTCTCCATTGAGGGTTTTAAATCCTCCTTAGTTGCACTGTTAGAAATTATACTGCACCGCACTGCTCGACAGACATACTCTAACTGACTGCCGGAAAACTACAATTGATTACAGAGCTACATTTAATTAGGTGACAATGACACAAATGCTTGAATTTGGTCGTTAAATATTTTGCAATCGCTACTTTTATCTATCAGAATGTTTCAATCCATCAGTTATGTATTTCGCAAGACTGTAATGTTTTGGCTTAGTCATTATTGATTTCTCTTGAATTCCCTTTATTCCCTGAAAGCTTATTATAATGATAGTGCTGAAAGCGACACGAAGAATTTAACTTTTAATGCCATTTAAAATAACAAATCAAGATACTCCACATTTTTTAAAAAAATGGTTAAAAAAACGATTTCTACAAAAAAAATCCCGATGTATTTTTGTACGACATTCTAAATAATAAATATTTTTCATTTTGTTCGGCAACATTATAGGGAATTCAATAATGTAAGAAGTATAAATGTAAGCAATGATACAATGTCTACGCAACTGCATATAAGTTTTTAAGAGAAAAAATTATTTTATTTGATTTGAGTAAATTATCGATAAGCAACGTCGACTTGTTGGAATCCTTACGCGCGTCGTCCGGCCTAATGCGTTATGACTCCAGGTGCACGTTCATATTGGCCCTACAATAGCGA
The DNA here is from genome assembly GCA_944548615.1 of Micropterix aruncella. Lineage (NCBI taxonomy): Eukaryota > Metazoa > Arthropoda > Insecta > Lepidoptera > Micropterigidae > Micropterix > Micropterix aruncella. The sequence goes on along the minus strand of OX155972.1, from coordinate 3,868,123 downwards.
TGTGCTTCCTTCTAATTAAAGTAAAGGTCATGTAAGATGTGTTAAACCTCCCTAAATTAATTATTAAATAATTTATATAATTATTATAAGATTACATGACCTATGAATGAACTGTATACCTAATCCTATGTACCTAAATAAATAAATAAATAAATAAAATAATTACGAACTCTCAAAACCGGTACACTGAAAAAAATATAACTGCGTAATACACGGAAATGCTCATGTTTTAACAAGGATTACGTATATAACTCAGGCTCTGGTCCATACGTATGAATTAACATGACGCTTAACGGTATTAGCGTGACTGTAGTTACCGTGTCGTAATGTTAAAACATAATGTTATTACATTACGTCGCGTTCTTGGGATCTCGCTTCTAAAATAACAGCATGTGGTTTAACTAGGGTCTTAGTCGGACACATGAATAATGTTGAAAGTACAGTATACTGTAATATAAATTCGAAGACTATCGCGGTTGTTTGACATTATAAATAGGATAGAAAACGAATTTACCGCGTGAAATTTGTAGCACCCGACGTTTCGGTGACGTTGCAGCCGCCGTTGTCTAGGGTAGACTGAAGATCTGTCAATCCGTTGTTTTGCGGGCAGGCCGCATACCGCTGCCGCCGCTGCGTAGGTTATAACGGTGGTGGGGGGCCGGGCTCGGAGCGCGGGAATTTTGAAAATCCTATGACATTCGGGGTGACATAATAATTCTATCAAAACCACACAATTTGAAATCGGTTCAAGCGTTTGAAAGTTATGGCGGAATAAAGAAACGGAAAACATACAAACATGAATTCTAAACACATAATACACCTTTTTGGCGCAGTCGTGTAAAAAGAGTGGTTGCCTGGTAATTGTTCTGGAATAGGAATTCTATTTGTTGAATTTGTTCAACTTATTATTAGGCCAATAAATTTTGTATGAAACGTCTTTGTATGTCATTAACCGATACTTACGCCTAATTGTTTAAGCAGTTTTGCCATTTTAATGGAATCTGCTTAAAGTCTCGTCTATTGAACTCTCATAGACTTGTGAGGACTTCGCCCACATATCAGTGAACAAAAGAAGTAAATTCTCTAGAATCGAAACTGCAAACACACTTAATATAACACGCGTCAACTAGCATTGAATTCTATATAATTTCGACAATTAACGCACACTCAGCCGATGACTAATTTCATTTCTTCAGATCGATTCAATTTGACACACTTAGTTTCCCCCCACGCATTGAACATTGCATCATACACACGATATATAAAGCCATACATTCGATCGATCATTCATCATCCTCTAGTCGGTAACCAGCGCGTCTACACATCTTCATCATCATCCTCCAGTGAGCACACATCGCGACTACGCCTCGTTATCATCATCATCAAGCAGTCACTACATTATCCGCGATACCAATCTTCAAGCCTCGCTCCGCGATTACACAACTGCGACATCTACTTCGAGCACACACCACACACTCGGCGATTTATCAATCAAGGCGTTACAAACTGGCAACCGATCACATACCTTCTGAATAAATATCTTCAACTTCAGCATCAACGACTTTCAATACGGAGAAAACCCCTGTATGAGAACCACCCTTCACTCACGAGCAATTGGAGTCTAGTGCAGGGTGGCCACCCTCACAGACTAATCAATGAATACTTCGAAGGCTTTAATTTTATTTTTTATTTATTAAGCTATTGCATAGCTTTTATCGCGGGCCTAGGCCAGCGCGGCGACCGAATGAAGAAATTTCTTAACGAAAATAATGATTTTAAACTGATAATTACGTCTAAACGAGTACTGCTTACGATTCGAAAAAAATATATGTTAAACAAGAACATTTTCCTAATATTCTTAGCTTTGAATATTTTAGATTTTGTTTATATTACATAGTGTAATTAATTTGTGAAATTAGGTCTAACCGAACACAAAAACGACTACTACGCAAATACTATCTGGCGTATTATTATAAAACCTGCACCATTTTAAAAATAATTTAATTATCTATCTTTTTATCTACGAATTTTTTTCGAAAAATCCGTTTTTTATGCTTTATCGAATAAAAAGTTCGTGCGCGGCGCTCTATCGGAAGACGTTTAAATTATTCCGAATTCGGAATAATTTCAACGTTTTCCGATAGAGCGCAGTTATCTGATATCAGAAAAAATAAAATAAATAAAATAAATTTATAATTTTAATTGCATAAGTTTTTAAAAATGCTATGCAATAGCTTTACCGCGGCAGTCCCCGAGTGCCACACGTATTTTATTTTTTTTTTTTATTTTATTTCTGGAAACATACAGCGCATACAATTGATATACGTGTGCATAAACATAATGTAGAAAAAAAGAAAAACATTGCGCCGATAATCGTTTCCTACGAAAGTAACAGATTTCCGCATATTACACATTTGGATTTCAGCATATTACCTACACTTAAAAATTAATTGCAATTAAACTAAGTTCATATTAAATATAAAATTAACATATAAAACCGATGGGAGAGGTAGGGAATTGGAAGTGATTAGAAAGAAAGAGTTAGACGATGGTATGTGTATATGTATATAGATATAAATAAAGATATAGATCGGTCGTATAGTGGATATATAGATACAGATATTTATTGATGTTTATAGATATTTATAGATATATAATAAATATTAATAGATATTTGTAAATATTTGTAGTAGCTACTGATATGTTGCATGAAAAGTATATAACTAAGTACGATAGGTGTTGCGGGAAGAAAGATAAAATAACGGGCAGGCATGATGATGATAAACATCACAACAAATAGTGTGTCGTCATGCCTAAAATTCCGTGCACTTCAAATTCCCCAACCTAAAAATATTATTTATGGCAGTAAGTGCACTTAGCACACAATATAGGTATACCCGGATTAGCTCCACTAAAAGCGGGAGCTAATGGATGTTAAACTAAAAGTGGAATATTTACAAGCAAACGCTAAAATTTCGAAATTACACGTCAACCCGAAAATAACCTTCGCTCGCGAACAAAGGAAAACGTCGGAAAAATCCCAGCACGTGCATTTAAAAAGGGTAATAAAAACTCACCCTAAACACACCGCCGGCAAAAGGATTAAGCAACCCGTCGCCGATTGTAAAATCGACCCTCCCCGCCAGCCAGGTAGGTACAAAGAATGACTCATATTTTGGGAAGCGCTAGCTTAAATATTGGATCACTAGAAATCCACAAAATTGCTGCCATGAAAATGTCTAAATGTTTAGAATAATTTAATTTAATTTTTAAACTAAGTCCGAGCCAAATCGGCCAATAAATGGTGAAAATATTTAAATTCAACCTAAAATAGGACATAGCAATAGTATATGATTATTAAAATGTATATAATAATCATAAGTTAATATAAGTTAGAGTTTAAGGTCGTATGTACACTCTTAACTTAGTAAAATAGTATACAATATTATAGTACATTAGCTTTACGGAAACGACATATAACAACGCGTCGGTCGGCGCCCGCGGGCGAGGCGGGGTGCAACCCGCCCCACCACTGGGCCGGCCGCAGCGGTCATACCTATATAAGGTCGGTTACCCGCCGATATCGAGGCAGATCATTTTGAGCGTGCCTTGGGCAGATCATTTAACAGTGCCTTGCGGGCAGATCACATTTAAGTGCCGGGCAGATCACACTTAAGTGCCGGGCAGATCATATTGTAACAGTGCTTTGTCGGAGATCATATCGGAGATCATATTTAAAGTAGAACTATTAGTACGTGCTTTCAAGCATAAACGCAATTACTGTAAATTCGTAAATAGTGCAATAGACTACATTTTATAGGAAATAAAAACTTTAATGGCTTAGAAGCTTTTTAAAACGTAAAAATTATTATTATCTTTTTTATTAACAATACAAACCTCGAGTGCATATCCTGGAAATACTACCTACAGCGGATTAGACACGACCCGAGCGACGTTAAAAACGAGGATTTCGACAACGCCGTCCGACGTCACCTTTAGCCTTACAACCTGAAGGGTTGAGTCTGTATGTAGGCCACGCGTGGGAAGGCCCCACATCTTGGAAGCCCCCACACCTTGGAAAGACACCACATCTTGGTCCTTCGAGACGGGATAGGAAATCAGGACCTTAAGCAGAAAGCAGGTCCATCGAGGTAAAAAATAATAAAAAATATTTTTTTTAATTTTTACAAAAAAATTTAAAAATCTCCGAGATGTCGACGCCGCGTCAAACGAGCGCGGAACGGACAGAGAGCGCTAGAAGAAGCGCAAGGATTGCGGACAAAGCACGCGACAAAAGCCAGATCGACGCTCACAGGCAAGAACTACGAGCCGATCAACAAGATGCCGCAAGATCTGCAATCAAGACGACGACCGCTGAGAGACCAGCCAGCAGAGCACAGTCTACCAGCAGCAGGGCGCCGTCAATGACTAGTCATCGATCGTCCAGATCAGCAACCACCACCATCAGGAGGCGACAATTGGAAGCGGAGATGGAAGCCGCCCAGGAAAAAGCCGCAGCCAACACCGCAGCCGCAGCAGCGAAAGCCGCCCAGGAAAAAGCCGCAGCCGACGCCGCAGCCAACGCCGCAGCCGCAGCCGCAGCCGCAGCCGCAGCCGCCGCCCAAGCGGAATCCGCCGCCAAAGCCGCAGCCGAGACTCACCGAATCGAATCGGAACGGATCGACCGACAACTCGAACTGCGGAAACTCCTGATAGAAGCAGAGGTCGAGGAAGAGTTATATATGGACGACGACGACCAAATAAGCCGAGCCGACAGCCGAGCGGAACGACAGAGCCGCCGACTAACGACCGGACGTACAGAGGAATGGGTGAACGAGCGGGAATTAAGGGACGACGACGCCGCAGAAAAAACAGCGAGCGACGCCGCATTCCAACGAGCCGTCGCGAGCGCCGTCACGCAAGCGATCGCCGCCACCGCCGCCGCCGCCAACTCCCATCCAAGAGCCTCCTCCTACGAGCGGCAGTTAAGAGACGACGACGCCACGGACAAAAAGGCAAGCGACGCCGCGTTACAACGAGCCGTCGCGAGCGCCGTCACGAAAGCGATCGCCGATAACGCCGCAGCCGCCACCGCCAATCGACCGAGTGACACCGCCCGAGCGAGCAATTACGCCCGACCGAGCGGCGACGTCCCGACGATGAAGAAAGAGGAAGAATGCAGCCCGCCCGACGTCTACATGATGCAGACCCGAGCGAAGATGCTACGCAGCCTTCCCCAGTTCGACGGCAGCATGCAGGAGTGGCCAATATACGCCGCACTATTCGACCAGGGGTCGACAATGTGCGGATTCACCAACGCGGACAATCTGCTACGACTACAACAAAGCCTGCGAGGACCCGCGCGCGAGGCAGTACGCGCGATGTTACTGGATCCCGACAATGTGCCGGAGATCCGGAGAGCGCTGGAACGCCGTTTTGGCAGACCTGGCGCTCGCATCGACGCGCTCATGCAGGAAGCACGCAGTACGCAGCAAATATTGGTGAGTGATTCGATATTTAAGTTGGTTGAGTACGGCACTACCGTTTGTAATGTCGTACATGCTTTGAAAAATATGGGTCATTCTGCGTATCTCACAAATCCACCGCTGCTAAAGGAATTAGTGATGAAGTTGCCACAACATTTGCGGTTGCAGTGGTACTCCGCCGGCCATGGACCGCATCCTACTCTTTTAGATTACGGAAACTGGTTAGAGACAATAATAGACGCCGCCTCTCAAGAAGATCCCGTAAAAGATTATTCAAAAAATAAGTATAAAAACAATCGATCCGAGATGCCGAGCAAAAAAAGAGTTTTTGCTACAGACACTCAGGAGTCAACAGACGCCTGCCTAAAGTGCGGGCGAAACAATCATTTAACCCCTAAATGCCGCGAAATAGGAAAAATGACAATAAATCAACGTTGGACATGGGTTAAGGAAAAACGATTATGCACACGGTGTTTTAGAAAAGACCACCGCCAAGCGCAATGTAGCGTAAAAGAGCCGTGTGGGATAGAAGGTTGTAAGTGGCCTCACCACAAATTATTACATAAAAATAATGCCGCGATAAAAAATCAGCCCTCAAACGACGACCAAAATACCCCTAATACAGTAGCTAATACGTGGGACGGATCAGAAAAAATGATTCTAAGGGTAGCGCCCGTGGAACTACGGGGGCCGAAAGGCGTTATAAAAGCGCTAGCGTTATGCGATGAAGGATCTTCAATCACATTAATAGATCAGAGCATAACGGATAAAATAGGAGTACACGGGGAAATTAGCCCCTTAAATTTAGTAGGCGCCTCGGGCATGTCAGTTGCGAACGCGACAACGCAGCGAATAGACTGTAAGATCCGACCGCTGAAAGGTAAAAAATATTATGATTTGCGTAACGCCAGGACCATAAAACAGCTGGATTTACCAGCACAAAAATTCTGTGCTAAATCTATGCTAAATAAATGGCCTCATTTAGCCGACATACCGTTTTGCGACTTTGAAGGAGCACCGCAAATTCTAATAGGAATAGATCATTATGACTTAATCATTCCCAGAACGATAAAAGCCGGTCCCCCGAACGCTCCGATAGCGACCTATTGCCGACTTGGGTGGACATTAGGGGGAGGGGGGGCGGTGATTTGGCTACTTGCCGCGCCGTAAACCACTTACGGAATGCGGGCTCAAACCAAAGGATGGACGACATCATCCGGTCGTATTTCGAAGTAGAAGAAATAGGAACGCACATACGCGCCCATAAGGCCGTTACAAACGCGCGGGCCGAGACGCTTCTTCACGAGACAACGAAGCTAGAAGGCAATCGTTGGAGTACCGGACTGCTTTGGAAAAGCGACAAGGTGACGATGCCAGCCAGTCACGAGATGGCTAAAAAACGGTTGAAGTCCATAGAAAACAAACTACTCAAAAATCAGCCGTTGGCCACTCAATATTGCGACACAATAAAGGATTTCCTGAAAAAAGGGTATGCCCATAAATTAAGTCCAGAGGAATTACGCACCCCTGGAAATCGTATTTGGTATCTCCCACACTTCCCGGTTGAAAATCCAAATAAACCAGGAAAAATGCGACTCGTTTTTGACTGCGCCGCGAAAGCCGGGGGAACAAGCCTAAACGACCAGCTATTATCAGGACCCGATTTATTAAATTCTCTGATTGGAATCCTATTCAAATTCCGACAAGGACGTTACGGATTCGCGGGCGACATAAAGGAGATGTTTTTACAAATTCATTAATCAGAAAAAGACACCCAAAGTCAACGTTTCCTATGGCGCGACCTAAAACAAGAAGAGGAACCATCCGAGTACTCCATGGATGTAGTCCTTTTCGGGTCTACCTCATCTCCGTGCTCCGCACTCTTTGTAAAAAATACAAACGCGGAGAGATTCAGGAAAAAATATCCCGAAGCGGTCGACGCCATAGTGAACAAACACTATATGGACGATTATCTAGATTCAACGGATACTGTAGAAACCGCCCAAAAAATGATCGCGACCGTTACGAAAATTCACCAGGAAGGTGGCTTTAACATCGTAAACTGGACGAGTAACGATCCAAAAATATTAGAGCAGGTACCACATAATATACGTTCACAAACAAAAATAAAATTGGCCGGTACCGACGAGGCGAGTGAGAGGATTCTCGGACTTATATGGGAGCCTCATCGCGACACCTTTTCATTCGACACTGACCTCAAGAAAATTAATCCCGACTTACTGAGTGGTCGCAAAACCCCGACGAAGCGACAAACGTTATCGGTGATAATGAGCACCTTTGATCCGCTCGGGATTTTGGGCCCACTAACAGTAAAGGCGAAAATCTTACTCCAAACCATATGGTTGGATAAGACGGACTGGGACGAGATTATTAGCGACGGTGCCAGTCAAAAGTGGCAAGTCTGGTTGGCCGAGTTGCGAAAAATAAAATTCGTAACTATAAACCGTAGCTACCAGCACACAGGAAAACTGGCCCGTGACGTACAATTACATGTTTTTGCGGACGCGAGCGAAAGAGCATATGCCGCGGTAGCGTATTTACGTTATGAAAATGAAAACGGCACCGCGAGCACGGCCTTTATAGCCGGCAAAAACAAAGTAGCGCCGCTGAAACCCATGTCGCTGCCGAGACTAGAGCTGCAAGCCGCTACAATGGCCAGCAAATTAGCTGAGCTGATAAAATCGCAGCACACCTGGGAATTTTCCTCCACAACGTTATGGTCAGATAGCAAGACCGTACTATCGTGGATAAGACGTGACCCACGTGAATTTAACGTGTTTGTAGCTCACCGACTTGGCGAAATTGACCAGGTTACCACACCATGCCAATGGCGTTGGGTACCCACAAAATTGAATCCCGCGGATAACGCAACTCGGGACACGGCGACTAAAATGGGTGAAGACCAAATAAAAAAATGGATAAACGGACCGGAATTCCTACTGGAAAATAGCGACCACTGGCCCGCGGACGATGAATCTCCATCGTCAGAATACGGTCAGGACGAAGAACGTCGACCGGTGTATGTAATGACCTCGATAAAAAATATTTTCCTAATCGAGACAAAACGATTCTCACGCCTAGAACGGTTACGTCGTACAGTAGCATGGATATTTCGATTCGTACAACGCTGCAAACGCAGCGGCGAAAAAACAAAACATTTAACCCCACAAGAACTTGCTTGCGCGGACCTCTACCTGATTCGGGTTTCGCAGCAACAAGATTTCAACGAGGAAATCTCATTATTAGAAATTAACAAAGAATTGCCAAAAAACAGCAGGATAAGAAACCTAAATGCGTACCTGGATACGAATAGGATCCTGCGAGTAGGCGGTCGCATACAGAATTTAGCCGGTGTCGCCCCCGAGGTAAAACAACCTGCAATACTGGACGCGCGTAGTCATTACACCCAGTTATTAATGAGATGGCAGCACGAGCAAGCCGGTCACAAAGGACGTGAATGGGTTTGTAATGAACTACGACAGCGTTATTGGATATTGCAACTCCGGGGAGCAATCCGAAAAATTACTCGCGACTGTCGAAAATGTCAAATTGACAGAGCGAAGCCAATTCCACCCAAAATGGCGGTCTTACCGGACATCAGATTGGCTCATCACATACGACCGTTTACCAATATTGGAGCCGATATATTCGGGCCGATAGAAGTCACCGTGGGAAGACACCGGGAAAAACGGTACGGTATGCTTTTCTGTTGTATGAGTAGTCGAGCCGTCCACATAGAAATCGTCCATTCATTATCTACGGACAGCACAATGATGGCAATAAAACGACTATGCGCACGCAGAGGGACACCGTCCGTAATATTTTCCGATAACGGAACGAGTTTTCACGGGAGCAATAACGAGTTGAAACGGGCACTGCAAGATGTCAATTTTGATGACGTAAGTTCGCAATGCGCTATGAAGGAAATAGAGTGGAGATTCAACACTCCGACAGCCCCCCATATGGGAGGTTTTTATGAGAGATTGATTCAATCCGTAAAAAAAGCTCTCTCCATCACTTTAAAGGAAAAAGCTCCTCGCGACGAGACATTACTAACATTAATGGCAGAGGCTGAACATTCGGTAAATTCTCGCCCGTTAACCCATGTTTCACTCGACAGCCAAGACGATGAAAGTCTCACACCAAATCACTTCTTGATTGGTTCGTCATCAGGTCGACTCAACATAGGCGTGATTGACAGCGACAATCTTTGCCTCAAAAAACAGTGGCAAATAGCCCAAATAATGGCAAACCATTTTTGGTCGAGATTTGTACGCGAATATCTCCCGACGCTGGCGAAGAGACCAAAATGGCACGACGCGGTAAAACCCGTCCAGATAGGAGACATAGTCATCCTTGTGGACGCGGACCTACCCAGAAATACTTGGCTCCGAGGGCGAATAGAGCAAGTACATACCGCTCCCGACAGGCAAGTACGTTCAGTAACGATCTGCTGTCGCGGAAAATCATACAAAAGACCAGTACATAAAGTGGCAGTTATCTATTCTCCCCACCAAGAGGAAGTGAGAACAGCAATTTCACCTCCCGAAGAAGAGGAGTGAGGAGAAACACTTGTCTCACGGAGAGGGGCATGTTGCGGGAAGAAAGATAAAATAACGGGCAGGCATGATGATGATAAACATCACAACAAATAGTGTGTCGTCATGCCTAAAATTCCGTGCACTTCAAATTCCCCAACCTAAAAATATTATTTATGGCAGTAAGTGCACTTAGCACACAATATAGGTATACCCGGATTAGCTCCACTAAAAGCGGGAGCTAATGGATGTTAAACTAAAAGTGGAATATTTACAAGCAAACGCTAAAATTTCGAAATTACACGTCAACCCGAAAATAACCTTCGCTCGCGAACAAAGGAAAACGTCGGAAAAATCCCAGCACGTGCATTTAAAAAGGGTAATAAAAACTCACCCTAAACACACCGCCGGCAAAAGGATTAAGCAACCCGTCGCCGATTGTAAAATCGACCCTCCCCGCCAGCCAGGTAGGTACAAAGAATGACTCATATTTTGGGAAGCGCCAGCTTAAATATTGGATCACTAGAAATCCACAAAATTGCTGCCATGAAAATGTCTAAATGTTTAGAATAATTTAATTTAATTTTTAAACTAAGTCCGAGCCAAATCGGCCAATAAATGGTGAAAATATTTAAATTCAACCTAAAATAGGACATAGCAATAGTATATGATTATTAAAATGTATATAATAATCATAAGTTAATATAAGTTAGAGTTTAAGGTCGTATGTACACTCTTAACTTAGTAAAATAGTATACAATATTATAGTACATTAGCTTTACGGAAACGACATATAACAACGCGTCGGTCGGCGCCCGCGGGCGAGGCGGGGTGCAACCCGCCCCACCACTGGGCCGGCCGCAGCGGTCATACCTATATAAGGTCGGTTACCCGCCGATATCGAGGCAGATCATTTTGAGCGTGCCTTGGGCAGATCATTTAACAGTGCCTTGCGGGCAGATCACATTTAAGTGCCGGGCAGATCACACTTAAGTGCCGGGCAGATCATATTGTAACAGTGCTTTGTCGGAGATCATATCGGAGATCATATTTAAAGTAGAACTATTAGTACGTGCTTTCAAGCATAAACGCAATTACTGTAAATTCGTAAATAGTGCAATAGACTACATTTTATAGGAAATAAAAACTTTAATGGCTTAGAAGCTTTTTAAAACGTAAAAATTATTATTATCTTTTTTATTAACAATACAAACCTCGAGTGCATATCCTGGAAATACTACCTACAGCGGATTAGACACGACCCGAGCGACGTTAAAAACGAGGATTTCGACAACGCCGTCCGACGTCACCTTTAGCCTTACAACCTGAAGGGTTGAGTCTGTATGTAGGCCACGCGTGGGAAGGCCCCACATCTTGGAAGCCCCCACACCTTGGAAAGACACCACAATAGGTATTATCAAGCTCGTTAGGTGCAATTGATTTGAATAATTCTTTAACGAACGTCGGTTGGTTGAGGTTGAGAAACGAGAGTCGATGGTGGAGAAACGAGAGTCGTACGTGTACATCAGCCTATAAGCGATGGAATTTTTCCCGTAGTTGGTATTGGCACGAGAGACCTCAAACGTGCGTGAATTGCGAATTAATCGCGGAGGAACGAAAAATCACTAATTAATCACTGGATTTTCCAATTTGCATTATCTAAAAACAGAATATTGATTTTTTGGTCAAATATTTGGTGTGGTAATAAACGATGTAGATCATACTAGTGCCATCTGTTATACACCCTTGGTGTTTTTAACTACGGTAAAATTAAATTTTAAAAGTGGTCACTGACATTCTTGGTGATAGACTGGATATGGAATGGAACAGTTACGAATCTCAATAGGTCAAATACGGCCTTCTGTGTGCCAGGAAGAAGTAAAGAATTGCAGTGAGTCGCCTACATCCGATAACGAACAAAATATCTGAACAGATGTGTTGGAGACTCGGTCCAACATACCCACAACAAAAAAGTAATTTCTATGGAATCGAAATCGCAAACACGCCCGAATATACACGAGCCAGATGCAATTGACTTTCAACTAAATTCGGCATTTTATGCACAGTCAAACGATGACTAATGTCATTTCTTCTGATCGATACGAATTGACAGACTTATTTCTCACCCCACTCATAACTATTGCATCATTACACACCATATAAAAAGCAGTACATTCGACACATATTTTATCATTCCCTGGCGGACAGTAACCGCTCATCTACAAGTACTCGCGCTCTTCATTACCTTCGAGTCAACAAACCACGCATAGTATACGCGACCATTATTATCTTCGAATCTATCGCGGCGCTTCACCCTTCGGACACACAATCACGACTTCACCTCGCGCCCACACTACCTACACACCGGCGAAATATCAAGCAAGGCGTTACGAACTGGCAACCTACTACATACCTTCTGATTAAATACTTCAACTTCAATTACGACGACTTTCAATAACGGAGAAAACTTCTTGATGAGAACCACCCTTCGCTCACAATCAATTGGAGTCAAGTGAAGGGTGGTCACTCTCACAGATGTATCGTCCGCATATCAAATAATTTTGATGATGCCTAGATGCCTTCAACAGTGATTTAGCTTCACATGTTGCACGATATCTAAATCTTTCTCTTGCAGATGAAAACCGCCTTACTAGGGGAAGAGGGGGAAGGAGGGGGGGGGTCAAAATATATCCGATTTCATCTCGAAAAAAAATTGAGCGTTCACAATACTTTTGGATTATGGAGATGTCGCATTTCTCGGCCTCACGGAGGAGCTATCCGCCAAAGTTGAGCGTCTCCAAAATGTTTGCATTCGGTATATCCATGGCCTCAGAAAATTTGACCACATCACGCAGTACAGAGAGAAGCTTCACTGGCTTTCGACCCGGGAGAAAAGAGACATGCGAGTTCTCTGTATGCTTTTCAAGATCTTAGATGGAGTCGCTCCCAATTATCTTACCGACAGATTTACTGCACTATTATAAATAATATTAAAATTACAAAACATTATAAATAAAACAAAAAACATGTATTACACTAAGGAATTTTCGGAAAATGCTGGTAATTCAAAGATAACTTGGAATCTTATTAATGAATTAACTGACAGGAGGAAAACAAATTACACAAATATAAAAGAAGTAAATATTGATGGGAAACTGACGTCCATTGGTACATGTAATACTAAAGATGTTGCAAACTATTTTAATAATTATTTTTCAAATATAGGATACAAGCTAGCCAGGAAAACACTGGATAACCTTGAAACTACAGAATCAAAATTGTCATGTAACCTAAAGAATGTAAAATATCTACACGAGACTATATTTCTGAGGCCCACCGATAGCAGTGAAATTGAAACAATCATTAAAAGTCTAAAAAATAAGACGTCTACTGGGGAAGATGGTATTTCTGCTAAAATTTTTAAAGAATGCAGCAAAAATCTGATAAACCCGATTAGATATATTATTAATATAAGTATATCTTCTGGAGTGTTCCCCCGTTGCCTAAAAAAAGCTGAAATTACTCCAGTATTTAAGGGCGGTTTAGCTAGTGATGTTAACTGTTATCGGCCAATTGAATACATTGTCGAAAATTCTGGAAACGGCGGTCAAATCGAGGTTGATGTCTTTTCTAAATAAACATAACCTATTATCTCCTACGCAATACGGATTTCGTCCTGACAGGTCTACGCAGGATGCTATTGCGTTTCTATCCGATAACATAGTAAATAGTCTGGATGAAGGAGACAAGTGCCTTGTAGTATTCCTGGACCTTTGCAAGGCTTTCGACACAGTATCGCACAAAATTTTATTAAGTAAATTAGAAAAAAATGGCATTCGTGGGAAAGCATTGCAATGGTTCACCGACTACTTGTTTAATAGAACACAAGTTACGAAACTAAATGGAGCACAGAGCGTCGAAGGTCGTATACGTTACGGAGTACCACAAGGAAGTGTCCTAGGCCCGATTTTATTTTTAGTATACATAAATGACCTCTCCAACATTACATTAAAAGGAGGTAAAACAGTTCTTTTTGCTGATGATACTGCCTTAATTTTCCGAGGGAAGACCTGGTCGACGGTTTACGAAAACGCAGAACTTGGTCTAAACAATATTTATATTTGGCTCCAGAATAATCTATTAACATTAAATAGCGAAAAAACAAACTATGTTACCTTTTCTATTACTGGCAAGCAGGACTTTATGCACACAGGTATAAAAATTCATACATGTACCCCAAAACCTCAAAATCATTTATTATTTAATATGCAATGTAACTGCACAACTATACAACATAAAACTCAAGCTAAATATCTCGGTCTCGTATTTGATAACACCCTTAAATGGGATGCTCATGTAAACGATGTGGCGACTAAAGTAAGGAGACTTATATACGTGTTTAAGTTACTTCGGAACGTGTTAGACTTAAAATCTCTCAAAAATGTCTACCATGCCCTTGCAAATAGTCTAATTTCATACGGTATCCTAGGTTGGGGAGGGTCTACACGTAATGTTTTAAATCCGCTTATGACAGCGCAGAAGGCGCTTCTTCGGGTTATTGCCAAAAAGCCTCGAAGGTACCCCTCAAATGACTTGTTTGCAGAGCTGAAGATATTAGACATCAGGCAGGTATTTGCAAAGACAGTCTTTCTTAACTACATAAAAAGTAAAGATATTCACGTTAAAGCTGAGCATAAAATTTCTACGAGGAGCGCCACAACCTGTAAACACATTGTACAGAAAACCCGAACATCCTTCGCCCAAAGACACTTTGGCTTTATAGGGCCAAAAATTTATAACCATCTAAAAGAATCGATAAAAACATGCCAAAACACTAAGTCAATCCAATTAAAATCTAAAATTACACAACATTTACTTCAACTTGGTAGAAATGAGGTGGAAAAGGCTATAAGTCATATTTTAAAGTAAAGGTCTGCATATTATTGTCATACATTGCACTACACTTTATATTTTAATACTATTTATTTATTTGTTTTACAAAGTTCATATTACGACATTTTATATTAATATTTATTTCCATGACCATTCTATATCAATATTTTAAATATAATTATAAGTTTAATTTGCATTCGCTTATCTATTTTCTATTTTATCATATTTTGTATTTTTCATTTTAATATTATGAGCACATGAATAAATCTTTGCCATACATAGAGTTTTCCTTGGTACGGGCTATGGCCTAGTTAGGCAGATTCTGCAACTAATACAATTGTAAATTTATATTTTTGAATGAATAAAATTATTATTATTATTATTATTATTACTATCGGCTCATGGACGCCCTCTGAGATCAAAAGACAACCTGCTACTCTCTATCCCTAGTCACAGCAGTGACTTCTTCTCATTCTCTTTCACCGTGCATGGAGCCCGTCTTTGGAATGCTTTGCCGAAAAATGTGAGAACCGCGCCAAGCATAACAACTTTTAAAAACAGACTCAGAGAGCATTTGAAATCCTCCAGATAAATTCCCTTTCCCCTCCCATTCCCCTCCTTTAAAACTTTAGCGTCCTTATAGGTGTTAGATTATTTTGATGTGGAAAATCTGTGCCCACAAAGAGTAAAGTATATATTTCCTTCTATCCTCCTTTATTTTATTTGTCATACTGTTTATATAGGTTATGTAGTCTACTCGCAAATAATGTTCTTACAATGGTATAGGTTAGCTCTAAAATATTGCTTGCAGGCAATAAGCTCGCCTTTTCTTAAGAATAAAGAGTTTTATTATTAATAATATTATTATTACTTTTTATTTTTAGCTTAAATTTGTGTAAAAACACATTGTTAGACTAAATCCTTTGTTAGATATAAAACTCTGAAAATTGGAATCAAATGCGTCAGTACGCGTGTCAACAACCAAATGTTAACTCAGCACAGCCAGATACAGACTTTATAGGTCTAGTTGGTTGTGCGATTTCGCCTCATTTCGGATATGCTAGCACATTTATATGCATAGAGCTATGTTTTTTCTCTATACTAATGTTTATTTTTAACGATTCTTCATATTATATAATAGTACTAGCTGACCCGTGTCTACTTCGTTGGGCGGTAAACATTTTTACCTGTGATGAAATTATGAATGTGGTTCGGTTAGTACTGAGTGTATGTATGTATTTGCATGCCAATTTGGCTATGTTACCGGGTTTCAAATGAGTGAATGAAATGATTATGATTGAATTAATTATGTTTATTTTAATTGTTCAAAACTTCTCTGGTACCAAAATATATTGTCTTTCAGAAGTTCCAACCCGAGATACGGTCACGGTTCCATACATATGTCATATTATCTCTTTAACCATTCATGCAGTAAAAATTAAATTATATGCAGTAAAAGGGAAAAGTCTTTTGATTTTAACACTTAAGACGATAAATTTACTTATTTTGATAAGAATTCATAATTGTTGATAATATGACCAATAAACATGACTTAACGATTTAAAATATTTTTTTAATATAAAAAACTACTTTTTGTGACTTAAATATAAAAGTTATACATATGCTGTCGCTGACTTTTTGTAGGCATTATGAATTTCTAGAACTTTTCTCTAAAACTCAATCATATATCTCTCATCGTTAAGACAGCGTTCGTAAGAAACGTTTTCATTCTCCGACTTACTTTGCAAATCCGACTACCACGAAAAAGTTTTTTCATTTTTTGGATTATTATATAGCCTATGACACTTACAACTAACGTGGCTTTCTATTGGTAAAATAATTTTTAAAATCGGTTTAGTAGATCCAGAGATTACTCCCTACAAATCTCACAAACTTTACCTCTTTATAATATTAGTATAGATGTATGTCCATGTCTCTTTTTTGTACATTACTTTATAAAATAAAAAATAAATAAAATAAATAAATGATACCCTCTGCCAGGAAATTAATATAGGACATGGTCAGCATTTCTCTTCTGAGACCGAGAGAACTTTAGCCAAGCATGCCTGTAATAAATGCAGTCGGATATAAAAAAATGTTTATAGCCGTACTGCCAAAAGTACAAAAATCGGTAATGAAGTAGGGATTAAACGCCGAACGCCAGGCACTCCTCTGGGAGTCAACGGCTCGCGGCCGAGGAGCTTACCTAGACGCCTTCTCATATTGGTTTCATTCGTGATGGCGTAGGGATACCACGGATCTTGGATGATAATTGGCGTGTTGTCGCGATTGGCCGATCTTCCCGGGGCGACCGGTTTGGTGCTGAGGAACGGGCGACACTTTTTTACCACTCTTTGGACCATTAATGGCCAAATTGGTCCGAACGAGCGAAGCGAGAGCGGTCCCTTTCATCATCCCACATAACACCCATCCGACCGAATGATATTCCGCCACGCCCGACAGTCGGCCGCTTTCTCCTGCCTGTCTTCCATCCAGCAATTGAATAAATCCCAGAAAACCATAAAACGTATTATATCTTATGCCGCTCTATAAAGGAAAATATACGTTTAATTTATCGAAATACTGACCCCTATTTATTTATTTATTTATTGAAGAATTAATTACTATAAAACATTGATTTGCTTACAAAAATAACACGATACGAATGACAAAACCTTAACCCGTTGAGTATGAGTCAACCAAATCTGGTCGCGAAACAATTATCCGTTGAGTACCTACGAGTCGACCAAATCTGGTCGCGCGTTTTTTTCACTTCTTTGACGTTCTCATATTTATTCATAATTATCTAATTGTTTTACAAAATGATATTTCAATATTCTATATTCGAAATTTCAATGCAATCATTGTGCAGTTGTTCTTTTTATGATTGGTGTAGTAGTTTCGTAGT
The DNA here is from genome assembly GCA_944548615.1 of Micropterix aruncella. Classification (NCBI taxonomy): domain Eukaryota; kingdom Metazoa; phylum Arthropoda; class Insecta; order Lepidoptera; family Micropterigidae; genus Micropterix; species Micropterix aruncella. The sequence goes on along the minus strand of OX155972.1, from coordinate 3,850,277 downwards.
TATAGTACTTTAAGTCGATGTCGCCGAAAATCCTGCAAAAGAGACAGATGCATCCATGAAAATACCCATTTACTCCAAGGGTTAACCTTTTGCGTATTTAATTCTGTCAACTAACTGGGACTAGCCCGTTCTAGGGTGGAAAAAACTATAATATTAAAATCAAGTTTGCTCGATTGCTTGATTGCTTGCAAATGTACAAGTTTTAACACTATAACAAGTTTTAAGCTTATAACACTAATAAAACCTAAAATATGGTCTTCAAAAAATAATAAAAATAAATAAAAATAATAATAAAAATATTAAAAGATAATATAATAAATAAAATGCAATTCCATTATATAACCGGCAATAAATATAATTTAAAATTTGATTAAATAATATAAATAAAGTTATATGTGAAAAAAGAAAGAAACAGTTAATATTTAATATATGTTAAGTAATATACAATTTAATATAAAAATACCTAGTCAAAATAAGTACAATTCATTGTGAAAACAATATATAACAATAAAGTCAAATATTTTTTGGTAATTAGTTCAATATACTTAACATACATGTTTAAAAATATGTAAATAATTTGTGCACCTAAGTTTTATTAAACTATTATTTCTAACATTTGATGTATGGTTAGTCTGTCATGATTCGATAACCATTTCTTTAATTTATTTTTGAATTCCCTAAATGTCAAATTCATTTTTATTTCAATATTGATCAGATTGTAAAATCTCGGAGTATTGTATATGCAGTTTTCCTATTTTAATGAAAATCGTTTCATTCTTAAGATGTTTCATCCTCGGCGCAGAAGACTTTTTAAAATGTACTATAGAATTGATCAATCTAATGTCCTATATAATCAATGGATCTGGCACCTACCATAACTACCAATGGCACCTACCGCACTTGAATTTTCAACATTGTGCGTTATTATTAAACATATGGATGAATATCAATAAAAATAAATGAAATAAATAAAATAGTATGGTAATGTGTACTGAAATAATTTGTATCAAATTAACTCTGATACAAGCAACAAATGAAAATAAAATTTTAACAAAAAAAACCGACTCAATTTTTTTATATAAGTGTAGCAGCCATGTCATTGTGTAACTAAGAACGGGCTATCATAATTGAATAAGTGTACAATATTTCGTGTTGGAAGCCAATCCTGAGTGTTGCAGTCTTGTCTTGGTGAAACTTAGAACGGGCTGTTGTAATTTAATGCATATAAAAAATTCCGTGGCTGTGCTGTTACCCGTTAAAAAGTACCCTCGTCAGGAGCCAACCTTGAGTGGAACAGCCATGTCATGTTGAAACTTAGAAAGGGTTATCATAACTGAATGCGTATACAAAATTTCGTATCTGTGCTGTTGACTGTTTAGGAGTCCCATCATTGGGAGCCAACCCTGGGTGTAGAATTAGGTCAGGCTTACCATAAAAAACGCATTGTCATCGAGACTGAACCATCATGTAAATTTTTAACTTCATATTATAATACTTAAGGAGCTCCCTGAATTCGCCATGGATCCCATCATCAGAACAGGATTTTTATAACAAAGGGACCAATCTGTGATATTCCAGTCCTTTCAAATAAAAAAGAATTTTCCAAATCAATTCATAAATGACGGAGTTTTGAGATAACAAATATTTTTTTTAAAATACAACCGAATTGATAACCTCCTCCTTTTTTAAAGTTGGTTAAAAAAGAGCCGGTGGCATTATGGCCAGTGACAGTATGGCCCTAATGTCACTATAGCGTCATGGCCATAGTTACAGTAGCGAGAGTAAACATCTCTATACTGGTGGGATTTTTAAAGCAGGATTAAAAAATGGTCTTACTTTTTTAAAAGTAGGTGTAACTTCTTAGACCTGGACTATTAAGCCTGGATCTTAGGCCTGGACTATTAAAGAAGATCTCAGGAAACGTATAGAAGCATTCAAGATGTGGGCATACAGGTGCATGATGTAGATATCTTGGACTCAGAAAGTCACCAACTAGAGTTGTCAAATACAGCGGGCGAACCCGTCACCTCAGGAAGTTTTAACGATTAGTCGTTCTGTCTTCCTGAAGTGAGCGCAGAAGACTTGGACAATAACAGTCCACCGCCAAGCTCCGCCACAAACCCGTAAGAGGCCAACGCCTTAACCGCGAGATAGCCAGGAGTGTTACTCAGCGGGCTTACACTCACGCCCTTACTTCCAATTGCGACCAGATTACCCCAGTCTCTCGATTGGTTCCGAGTTAGAGGTCGCTTGAGCGGTCCTCTCCCTTACGAAGCGGTGAAACGGTGTATACGGAATCTATCGCGGTCCACGGCATCCTTTACCCGGCTGTTCGCCCAGGAACGGGTAGCCGATGGTCGGTTTAAGAGCAGTCGCCGTAAGGTCCGCGAAACAGTACTGCTTCCAGACTCCCCCGACTGTTAGTCAGAGTGCGCAATCGATAGGCTTATGCCGCACGGTGCGCAGACCGTCCAGGAGCGCCAGAAGGTTGATTCCTAGAGGAAACTAATTCTAAGGCCAGAGTCGTACCCAGGCTCGCACTTCAAGCGTGGATGCCGCCGGATGGGTTTTGACCCGTGAGTGTGACCAACCCTGAACAGAATGGGTCTTCGTGGCCAACTCAGCAGGGCTCCTTAGCTCCCTCAGAAAGTCACCAATGGGTTCTACGGCGTGTCGGCCAAAAACGCTAGGTATGGCGCCATCAAACAGCGCAAAGCTGCATACCAACAATGTGTTATTGCCTAAAGTACGCTTGACTAAATATCAAAAAACATTTTTATATATTAGTTTTAAATTGTTCAATGCTTTGCCGTCATCGACGAGAAGACTTGAGATGGCAGCATATAACATCTGCTTGAAAAATCAGTTAGTCAAACATGCCCTTTACAAACTGGACTACTTTTATGATATTGCGTCCACAATTGCTTGATTATAAATAACCATATTACGACTATACTTTCGCATTAAGTTTTAGATTTTATTGACATTGTTTTTAATTACGCATGTTTCAGAATTTTTCTTTGTCATTGTATTGATTATTATTTATTGTTTGATTATTGATTATTTTGTAAATTTGACTATTTTTAAGTAATCACCTCTGATTACAATTATTTATTTTTTTCCTTTCAATTAATCAAAGCGGTTTTATCATCCGGTAAATTATGATTATAAAATTTGACATGTTCCTCAGTATTGTGAAATGCCTTTATGGAATGAATAAATGATGATGATGTGATGATGACCTTGGTCACGTGCTTAGGCCAGACAGAACGAACTTTTGCAACTCATTATGGTGGGAAAAGTTGCAGGGAAGAGGAGACCTAGGCGTAGACGTAAATCTTAAATGCATTGGGATTACGAGTGTCGCCGAATTGTTTTGCCTGGCGAAGGACAAAAAGAAGTATGCAGAGCTGACTGCCAACCTTCACTAGTTGGAGAGGCACCCTTAGAAGAAGAAGATTAGCATTGGATTTCCCGCGACCGGCCGCGTACGCGATTTATATACCCCTGTTATCAATTCATTGATTGCTATTATCTTTAAAATTCATAACGCTCATAACAAACATGTTCGTTAGTGGATCTTGTCTAATGTTTTCGACTTTTCAGTACTTTAAATTGTTCCTGATTTTAAGTTTAAGTGAAGTGTATAGTGGTTCACCAAGAGCTGCACCATTAACTGATAACTATATGGACAATTTCGGTAAACATTGTAATATAATTTTCTTATCATCAAGATGCAAATAAATTACTTCATTGTATTTATAAATAGCTTTAACCGGTCGGATGCCTATAATACCTATAGGCACATTGCATCCTTTGACAGATCCACGCGTAACCATTTCGAGTGAACGTTAAGACTTGATGAACAACAAAATCCATACTCAAACTACGTTAACAGCCTAATTAAGAGTCCAGCGTCTTACCGTAAGACACTGAGAAGTGCAACTAACCGGCAATCCTCTCGCCCTTACCGCTAGATTTAAACGAACTACTCTATCCTCTAGTCTGGTCACAGATTCGAGGTCGCTTGCCCGGTCTCTATCTGTCGTAAGGAGTAATTCATGATCGAATTTATTTCGCACCGTGGCGCCTTTTGGCTGTCAAGCTCACACGGGATCGGGTGGCCAACGGATCGTTTCTACGAATAGATGACGTCAGGTTAACTACCCCCACTAATTAGGAAACGTACGTTTCCAGACTCCCCCGGTTATTCGCCGGATTGCACAGTTGATTGGCTAACCCGCACTGTGTGAAAACCGCCCAAGTTTCGCCTGAAATGGTCCCCCGGATCAGATCCTTCGAACCCAACTGTGAGTTTACATCGGCCCTTCCAGGTTAGTGATCCTGGAGGAGGCTACTGGATGGGATCTGAACCGTAAATGAAACCGACCAAGAACACAGACAGGCCATCGGGCCCAAGCTGCACCGAACCGTTAGGAACCTGTTGGGTTAGTTACGATTTTCAGCACATTGTCAAGCATTGTCGATTGTCAAGCATCGTCGGTGATTTCATTGTAGGGCTGATTCATTAGCCAAGATTTTAGAGTGTCTTAGCCTATTATTCCGTCGCCAATGGGGACAACCTCCTAATAACAGGCCTTGCAATTAACATCATAATAACATATCAAGTTAAATGAGATTTTACATGAAACACAATTGCAATATGTACCTACGTAGGCACTTTTGACATACTGAACTTGGCTCGTTTGAAAAATGACGTAATATTATTAATATTCACAGATATCGACACCAAAAGTTTTACACTGACTGCTTTGAAGAAAGTGTTGATCGACGTCATAGATGAAACATCGGAACATATTGACCATACTGAGGAAGATTACGAAATCGACAGTCAAGTAAAAAGAAGTTACATTTATTATTACCATCTGGGAACCAGAATTTCAGGTATGCAACTATAAAAATAAGCAAACCATTTTAGAAACATTGAAATATATTTTTAAAATATTAAAATAGCCAAATATCAGAAAAATATATTTAAAATTCTGATCTGTCAACATAAATTTATTTATTTATTTTATTTTTATTTAGGAATTAATTACTGTAAAACATTGATTTTGTTACAAAAATAAAAAAATAACAGGAACCGCATGGAACCTTTTGCTTATTTGATTTCCCACCAATTCTTCCGAATTAATTAAAGTTGCTAAATCACTTAAAATGAAAAATTCAACAGACCTATGGAATATATCCACCAAAATCCTAAAGAGTTCTGTAACCGTAATATATTACATTACATTACATTTTCGTCTTGTCCAATTGACGGCTAAAGACCGCTCTTGGACGTGTCAAAATAATTGGGTTATGTAGTAAGTTTCGTTACTACTCTTTACTGAACATACATAGTTAGTCAAGAATTAACTACTAGATTGTCAAACTATAATTATAAATAATCAAAATAGAAGCTTAATATTTGAAGCAGCATATTCAAATTGTCAGTAAAATGTTAAACATTCAAATTAAATCTACGTTATGCATTTTAAACTAAAAGTACAGATATAAGACGATATAAAATAATCAGACAATTTGGCTCTACTTTTTTAAGTAATTTAAATGGGCACAATATTTGAAAAATCATGGCCCTCAAATTCGGCCAAATTATAGAAAGGGCCAAATTATCAGCATTCGGCCAAATTATCAGCATCTCCTTGATGTTTTTTTTAAATTTTATGTCATCCAGCTGTTTAAATTTTGTAGGGAGTAGATTATAGAATTTAATGCTAAGGTACAAGTAGCTTTTCTGTACTTTTGCCAGTCGTATTCGGGGTACGCATAAAAGGGAGCTACCGCGGGTATGATGCGAGTGAATGTCTGCATTAATTGGTGTTTCTGTTAGGTGCTGTCTAGCATACATTAAACACTGGTATATGAATCTCGCACAATCTATCTTTTATATTTAATTGATGCATGGAACATGGATTCTTTCCCACCGAAATGAAGATGGCCGAAGTAGTGCCGATATTAAAAAAAGGTTGCCCTGAAACCAGAGATAATTATCGACCCATATCTCTTTTACCAGTTTTCAGGAAAATTTTTGAAAAATTACTTCTTATCCGACTTGTTAATTTCTTTGCTGAAAACCAAATCCTGTCTAAAAACAATTTGGATTTCAAAAAAATCTCTCTACGCAAGATGCAATCGCCAGTCTAATTAAAAAAACACTACTTGGGCTAGACAATATGAAAAAAACCGTAGGCATTTTCTGTGACCTCTCTAAGGCTTTTGATAGCGTAGACCACTCAATTCTAAAAATTGGAATACTACGGCATTAGGGATAAGGAACTGAAACTCATGGAATTTTATTTGCAAGAACGCACTCAGATTACGCAAGTCGAAAATAGCAAGAGCGCGCCACAGAATATCCGCAAAGGTGTTCCTCAAGGATCGATTCTTTGACCTTTTTTCTTCCTCGTCTATATTAATGACATCCCAGAGTGCCTGAAATCCGTAGATGATGAAATCATTTTATTCGCCGATGATACTTCACTTCTTGTTAGCGATAAAAATAAAGACCTTTAGCCCAAAGAATAAAAGAAACAATAGACAGACTTAGTATATGGTTCCAAGTTAATAAACTGTCACTTAACGTAAATAAATCAAAATCAATATGCTTCTCTTTGCGGCCCTCTGATTATAATGAAATAGACGTATACTTTGGGACTGACCAATTAGAAAATGTCTCCTTCACGAAATTTCTCGGATTAGAAATTGATCAAAAATTACAATGGTCTGATCACTTAAATGATCTCAGTAAAAAAATGTGCAGTGTCAAATTCGCCATTAGAAAGATAAGAAGTTTATGCGGTTTTGAAGCAGCTAAATCCGTTTAGTTTGCATATTTCCACTCCCTAATAACGTATGGCCTACTGTTTTGGGGAATGGCACCAAACTCAAAAAGAATTTTTCTCCTCCAGAAAAGAGCGGTACGCAGTTTATATAGAGTCTCACCAAGAAGTTCTTGTAAGCCGCTATTTGTAAAATCAGGAATAATGACTCTATTTCCTTCTTACATCTACCAAAATATTATGTACGCTCGTAGACACCTAACAAAAGCTCCGGTGAATAGTGATTTTCATCATCACGATACGAGGAATAAATCCAATCTCCACATAAGCCGACAACGACTTAGAAGTGCGATACAGTTTTATACACCAAAATGTGTCCTTCTATAATAAGATTCCAGAGCAAATGAAAAGCCTCGGAGAGGACCAATTTAAAAAGATAATTATACATAATTAGGTAAGAAACCCAATTTATGGTATAAGGGAGTTTGAAAATTCTGAGTTTATTTTCCATGTTGATGATTAACGAAATGCGTAAAGTTTTAAACATAATTCTATTATGATAGCTGACATTCTAATTTTCATATAATTTATTATACATCTATTCATTTAAAAAAAAATACGAAAGCATATTGCTGGATTGACAATAAAATATATATTTTTGATTATTATACATAAAATTTGAATTTCTATTTTAATATATTATACTCTCTGACTCTTAAATCACATTAGTATATTTTGATTATATGTATGTAGGTAATATTGAATATAATATTACAGCCATGACAACTATCACGATAGTTATGTTTTTATTAATTAAATTTTTAGCATTTAATTTTGTGACGCATCCAAGTGTAGGAATGCCTATCTACTGGAGTAGTTGATTGTATTGTATTGTATTGTATTGTCACCCAACTGGGCCTATCCCGTTATAGGGTGGATAGGAATATACGTGTGAGAGGACTAGTAGCATGTTTGACGAAATTTCCCTATATGCAATTTTTAAACATTGCTTCTTCATATTGGGGATAGTTGTTGGGCATTTTGGGTTTTTGGTATAAAAATGACCACTGATATTTTGTCAACTTCACTTTCGGTAATATATGTTGTACTTGTGACGGGTATTATGACTATGGCGACTTAGTGAAGTTCGTAAATTACAGCATTTTCTTTAGTATAAATTAAGCACTGGTAGGCATATTCTGAGGTTTTGTAAAAAGTGGTCCACTCATCTCTTAGAATATTTCGCAGGCACATTTGTTCGACAGCATGCGAGTAAATTTCTTTTGAACTCGTTTAATTATATCGCTGTGTATATTGTAAAGCGGATTCCCAATTACTGATCCCATACTCCAGAACCGATCTAGTCAATGATGTATAGATCAGTGTCAGGGATTTGCTAACCAGTTAACTTTAAATATGTCTAAAACGATCTTCTTAAATTATAACAGCAATGAATATTTCTAAAAATTAACTATCCGGTTAAAGTTGCGGAATCAGTTACATTCCTTTGACTACCACAGGACGAAACAGAATTCCACAACAGAAACAGACGAGGCGATTCCAAATTACTGATCCCATACTCCAGAACCTATCTAGGCAATGATGAGTGTTAGGGATGCTAGTAGTGTAGGGATATGCCAGTAGATGAGTGTTAGGGATATGCTAACCAAATATCCTTAAATATGTCTAAAACGATCCTCTTAAATTACAACAGCAAGGAATATTTCTAAAAATTACCTATCCGGTTAAAGGTACGGAATCAGTTACATTACTCTGACAACAACAGGATGAAACAGGATGAAAAGATATCCTGGAACGTGATCTATTGATTGATTTTTAGAAATTGAGGTTTTAGTGTGAAATTAAAGGTATTCTAAATCTGAATGAAATATAACGAATTTAATATTCACGAATAAAAGAAGACGATCCGTGCTTGAAACTATGATATTTTTAAGTTCAAAAAGAAGTAAAATGAATAATTAAAATGACAAATTCTGAACTTCCGGCTCCCTATTTCCGGAGCACTTTTACCTTATCCCTCGGCCTGCCTTCTTAGTGTCCTGGATTATATATATAGATACAATTAAGCAGTCGCAGACTTTTTTATAGATCTCTTTTAGGCTGACGTTTTTATTTAACATAGTTTTCATACCAAACCGTCAGCGCACGCCGATAAAGCATATCACCAGCACATTTTCTCCGACTTGTATAATAAATATCGTGATTTCGTATTGAAATCTAATATTCATCACAATAAAATATAGCCTATAGCACTACTCGATAATGTAGCTTTCTATTAGTGAAAGAATTTTCGAAATATGATGACTAGTTTTAGAGATTACCCCTTACATACAAACTTACAAACTCACAAACATTACCTCTTTATAATATTAGTACAGAGTATAGATATGTACCTCGATGAAAAATAAACAAATTATATAAATATAATTAAATCTGTTTCAGGAGATAAACAAATCGTAGACGATGTCAAAGGCTGGAAGTTCCCAAGGCAGAACGCAACATTTACTATTGATTATCCATCTGCGGTAATCAAACTAATTATTTAATACAGAATTCATAGTTTTACTTAATAATATTAATGTAGATTGTCACGATTTCACCCCCGCTGATTTATTTTTTTATTTATTTGCAGAAAGTCCCTGCGGAAAACTACATAATAACATCAATTCGCGTTGTTATTAAGCAGAACAATGAAACCAGCCTAGGATTCATTACAGACGGTTCAATTTTATCAGAGTCAATTTCACTTATTTTTATAGCAATTCAGACAGATAATGTTGTTTATAGACTTAAAATATATGGAATCAAAAAAGAAGATATAGAGATAACATAGAAACGGTTTTACTTTTTTTCCGAAAACTCATAGCGTTGTATACCTATATTAACATTTATTATACATATGTAAGACCAATTAAAAGTTTTCACAATTAAATTAAATATTTTGTTACGGCGCAAGAGGATGATATAAAGTATTTCTAAATAACTTCCGGAGGTCTGAAACGATTTAAATCGAGATGTCCCAGGAAGTAACTCTGGAGTCTCTCCACTCTATTTAAACACGCTTTACCTTGCAATGTATGTCTAAGGTGACTGTGCCCTCTCTGTATATACTGGAATGTTGTGAATTCATTAAAAATAATCCCGATATCTACTCCTCACGAAGAAATGTACATTCAAGGGCTACGAGGAATAGAAACCTCATAAATTGTCCCTTGGTGAGGACAGAAATGTGTAAAAAGAGACCTGAGTTCTGTTGTTTTAAATATTTTAACGCTATTCCACAAAACATCAAATCAATGCAACAACCATGATTCAAACAGACATTAAAGCACTAGCTCAAAAATAAATGCTATTATAGCGTGAATGACTTTTTAAACGATAATGACGAATAAATAATATAAGATATTTTTATTGTAATTCTCCAACATTTTAAACTTTAAACATTTATATTTATTTCTAGCTCTAAATCTGACAAACCGTAGATAGTCTAATAATTCCAGATTGACATTTTAATTTTAAAATAAACTGACATTTGATTTATATATAGTAATGGAAATTTACTAAATTTGTAGATAATAGTTTTAATTATTATTTTGTTAATACCTATGTCTAAAACGTAATATTTTCGGATTTGTTTTCCTTCCACTGCGAAGTGTACATATTTAATTATAGATAAATACATATTGTACGCCTGATTGGTAAACTGTATAGCACATATAATAGTACCTATCCATTTTGTACGACCTACTTACAGTTCGCAATGAGGAATTATTTTTATTATTAATATTATTATTAGTATGTATGTTTGTTTAGGTCAAATCTTGCAAGCTGAATTAAAACCACTTCCTCAAATAATATCCAATTGAATTGGTTCAGTTCCGATAATAATGCATTTTTATGATAAGTATGACCTGATTCTAAACCCAGGATCGGCTTCCGTCGAGGATACTCTTCCACGGACAACAGCACCGACAAACGATTTGTATACGCATTCAATTATGATAGCCCGCTCTAAGTTTCGCCACGACAGGGCTTCTGCACCCAGGGTTGGCTTCCAACACAGAAACGAAATTTTGTATACGCATTCAATTATTATAGCCCGTTCTAAATTTCACTATGACATGGCTGCTGCACCCAAGGTTGGCAACCGACGAGGGGACGATTGACAGCACAGAAACGAAATTTTATATACGCATTTAATTATGATAGTTCTAAGTTCCACTATGACACGGCTGCTGCACCCGGGGTCGGCTCGAGACAGAGCATTTTAATATTATCTTGTTTTTAAAAATCTGTTTTTACTATTATCTTATTATAGATTGTATCACGTATATATGAATAGAGGCCATCCAAAGAAAATTTCTGGACTACATAGAATATAAATGTCGTATACGTGATCCAGACTACTATTCTATAATTTGGCCGAATTTGAGGGCCACGATTTTTCAAATATTGTGCCCATTTAAATTACTTAAAAAGTAGAGCCTTATTGTCTGATTATTTTATATGGTCTTATATCTGTACTTTTAGTTTAAAATGCATAACGTAGATTTAATTTGATTATTTAACATTTTACTGACAGTTTGAATATTACGATAAATAATTTTACTACGTATCTTTTCGAATCACTAACTACTTCAAATATTAAGCTTCTATTTTGATTATTTATATTTATAGTTTGACAATCTAGCAGTTAATTCTTGACTAACTATGTATGTTCAGTAAAGAGTAGTAGCGAAACTTACTACATAACCCAATTATTTTGACACGTCCAAGAGCGGTCTTTAGCCGTCAATTGGACACGACGAAAATGTAATGTAATGTAATATTCTCGTTGTATCCGCCATCATTTGCTGCCATTGGCTTTGCGAAGAAACATAGCTGACATCTCACTTTTACTACGAATTTTAAATGGCTCGATTGATTGTCCTGAACTACTATCTAAAATATCTCTCCGCACTCCTAGCCGGGCACTTAGAAATAGGGCACTTCTTCCTGTACCTGGCTTTAAAACCAAATACATGTGTATTTCTTATTTTATAAGGGTATGCGAAACTTTCAACACCCTGAATGCTGACATTGATATTGACCCCTTTTTCACGAATATAGATACTATAAGGAAGCAGGTTGTAGGGCGATTTTGTGATGACCAGGCTTAGCATTTTCTTCTTTTATTACAGTTGTCAACATGTTTTCTACTGTACAATTTAGTATCTTCTTGTTTAATATCTTCTTTATGCTTAATATCAGTTCTAAATTCACGTTATTATTATTGTCATTATAAGTGGTAACCTGTAAATGGCTCTAAGCTTCCTATTTTTGTTCACTACAAAATTGTTTGCTGAAGTTATCCTTAAGAAAATAAAAATAAAAATAAAATATATTGAGGCGACCAAATGATCGACTAGTGTTGGAGAATGCTGCACACATATGTGAAGTATAAAATCTTTAGGGTTCCTCACGTCACTAAAATTTAGTGACGTGAAAACCATTTAATGGTTTTCACACTCGTTGGATGAATTTAACATTTTGTGAGCTTTTCCGGTAGCAAAGTCAATATGTTTATAAAAAACCATGTTATTGTGTAATATCAAACCCAGATCGCGCACCCTAGTCTGTTCTCTCAAAGGGATATGGTTTAGTTTCTATATGTGACCTGTGAGTAAAAATAAAAGTATAACTTTCAACCCCCTCCCCCCTCTCCCCCTCCCTAACCCCTTCCGCCCCCTCCTCCTCTCCCCTCCCCTTCCCCACTCCCTTTCCTTACCCTCTCCACCCATCTTATTATTATGACCACCCGTTACTCCACCCGTTTATTATTATGACATCCAACTTTATAGACTATTGACTATTATCTAATATCCCCCCCCCCCCCTCTTACTAGCGCCTCTTGCCAGTCACTGGTTCTGAATAATATTTTTAAAATACATATTTTGAAATCGCTTTTTTGTTTTGTCGCTTTTAAATATTCTATTTTGCCTTTCAATAGTCGGAATTGCTATTTTTTTTTCTCTCTGTGTTACTCTCTATTGTAGGCCTTGAAATTCAATACAAATATCTTCGCCGCACAAAATGTAACCCCACTTTTCGAGTATAATTATAGGCTATGGTCCTATGGGTGATTGAAATTTGAAAAGGGTCACTCTGAAAGGAGTTTAAATACTATAATAAGCGGGATAACGAAACCAGCTCTTTATGTACGACTATGTTCGCTATTGTTCGAGTATATCGTTCCTAACCTAACATTCCCAAACGCTTTTGAAAACAAAAAATTGGCACTCTTGAGGGAGACAACGGTTCGCGGCGACGGAGAAGATGGCATTAAGGCATATTTACACTGAATCTGTTACTGACTTCAAATTCAAGACAAGTCAGTGCAGACTCGGTACTGCCATCCTTTAAATTGATTTTAAGTCAGTACAGCGCTGAAGCATCAGTGCTGATGTAAATATTCCCGCTATATATTTTGAAGTCAGTCCACTTCCCTCGCGACTTGCACCAGCGGTACTAACCTTGCATAAACACCGAAGTTGTAGGGTGACGTCGCGTCGTCGTGTCGAAAATTTTAACTACCCAAAATTACGAGTTTCGTACGTTTCTTTTATTGAAATTTTATTTGAATGCCTTTCAGCATACACTTCCAGACCCCAGTAACCTCGCTCGTTGGAGCTTTGCCGAGGATAGTTCTTGTCCCCTCTGTAGCAATACCCCTTGCACAGCTAGACACATTCTAGCTGGCTGCAAGGTGGCCTTAGATCAAGGACGGTACACTTACCGCCATGACAAAGTTCTCGCTGTTATTCGCGAGGTAATTAGTCTCTCAGTGGCTCGTGCCAACAAGGGTTTGACAGTATCCTCCAAACCCCCAATACAGTTTGTGCGGGATGGCTCTAAAGGCAAAAAACATTTAACTACAAAACCTTTCTCAATAATCGAGAAAGCTACAGATTGGATTCTGGAGGTTGATTCGGTCTCTAAGCAGTATAAATTCCCTGAAAGTCTCGGATGCACAGCCCTCCGTCCAGATATAACTCTTTACTCTCTATCTCGGAAGGTGGCTCTTATTGTAGAATTAACTGTTCCATGGGAATCAAATATCCCAAAAGACCACGAGTACAAATTAAATAAATACCATGATCTTGCAAATGCCGTAACCCGGAACGGCTTCACTGTTCACCTTCACGCGGTGGAAGTTGGCGCTCGTGGCCTGCCAGCTAAATCTCTATTTCACCTCTTTAAAGATCTTGGCCTTTCCAGAAAAATAATCAACTCTTTCTTAGAAAAATTATCTAAAACTGCGATTTGCGCATCTCAAATTCTATGGCTTCGAAGGGGGAGTGAATGGGTGGCAAGGTGAACGCTCACATGTGGCAAGACAGCTGTCCTAAACCTACCACAGCCGGTTCGTAAGTCCGGAATCCACTGCTCACCCCCCAGAAGTGTAAAAAAATAGTATTATGATGGGCCCGACTCCGGTCGGTGAATTCCATGGCAGCTCCGTTTGTATTTATTTATTTATTTATTTATTTATTATATTCTCGGCTGTAGTAGAGCGGCGTCGACTACAGTGGGCGAACCCGTCACCCCAGGCTGGTCAGGCGTCACCTCGGTCTGTAGATATGTCACCAAAAGCGAAAATTAAAAAATGATAGTGCCATCTGCTGTATTTCCGCGCGAAGGGGGGGGGAGCGGGAGGAAAATGATTGTGTGAGGGGTGAAGGGTGGGCGGGAGAAGGGGGCAGTTGGTGGGGGGGTGAGGGGGTTAGTTGAGAGTAGGGTGAGGGGGTTTAGGGGGAGATAAGGGGGAGAGAGTGGGAGAGAGGGAAAGTTGGGGGAGGGGGCCGAGGATGGTGGCGGCGGGGGAAGGGGGGGGGGTTAATGGCGGTTAATGGGGATTGGGGGTTTAGGGGTTTTGCGGGCGAGGGGGTTGTCTGCTTGCCGGGAAAGTCCAGGGGTGACACAACCGATCACTTTACTCAATTTAGTTACACAATTAACAAATTTATATCATGTACGCGTCGCTCATCGATTGTTGCTGTTCGTTTTCTCCAAGATGTTGGTAGCATTACTGATCGTAGAAATATGCAAGGCACCGCAAAGTAATCGAATTATCCAAAGAATTATTTGTACATGTATAAAAAGTCTGTTTCCGTTTATTTATGAAACATTACTGTCAATAAAATGACCGTCGATCTCAACGGGTTTCAGCTAGTTTTAATTTGTATTCCTAAAATATTAGTATCATCCATCTCTTCAATGCATATCCCATAGAGATGGGTGCAAATATAGACAAAACTCCATCGTAACTAGAGATGCCGAAAATAGAGGGGAGACTCAACAACTGAGGGTTTCATTTTTGATGGTATTGCGGCTTTGTGTTTCGTGCATTCATGTCAAATGACACGGTTCAAGATTGTAATGGGGCTAGCCGGTCATTGTGTCCAATTTGTCATGCGACCACTTTTAGGTGGGAAAAAATGGGGTGTGCGCTGATCTACTGCGCGTGATTTAGCAATGCTTCTCAAACTAAAGAGAAATATTTTATAGGAAAGAGTTTTTCAAATAATTGATATAGTCACAGAAAGACGCTTACGAGGGTACGGTCACGTCCAGCGACGCCCAGATGATCACATGGTCAAGCTTGCGCTAGGCCTGCCAACGACGAAACGTGCTCTTGGAAGACCATTTGTCACCTGGTTGACGACGGTTGAAAAAGACCTGAGAGAAGCTCAACTCGACGCCGACACAGCACAAGATCGTGCTCAGTGGAGGAGAAGGATAAAGAAGGCCGAACCTAAGTAAATGGGACAGGGTCTAGGGAGAAGAAGAAGATGAGTTTTTGCGCTAGATTGCTTGTGCTTACGCTAGATTCACCTACCGCATCCCAAAATATCATTAATATCCTGAACATGAGCAGCCGACGAATGCTTCACCATTGATTATATATGTGATTAGATTGCTAAACCGTGTAGTATGATTTGGCAACCCTTCTGCGCCGGCGAAATGCGGGTGGCGTTGATAGCACTGACGGCGAAGTTTCGCCGTCAGTGTGTCGTTAATAGCAATTTATTATGCCATAATAATAACATTGATAATAAATGGTTTCTATAAGGGACTGTTTGATTATAAAAACCTAATATTTAACCCTTCGAGTAGCGGCATAATTTCATGGCAGACCGCGGCAATTTATTGGAATTTCTTGCAATATCGCCGCGCTCGACAAAAAGTACTATAACTATGGAACTACTATAGCAATCATAAAAAGAATAACTTGAATCTCATTTTGTAAAATAATTAGATGGTTATGAATAAATATGAGAAAATCGAAAAAGTGAAAAAAAACTCAGCATTTCTAACTTGTACTTGTCTTACGGAAAAATACGGAACCCTATTCAGAAATTGTAAATGCTATCGTGATCTTTATTAGATCCTCTATCAAAGGTGATATTTTGTTTTTCTTATTTGCATACAAAAATGATTAGATATAAGCTCATAAAAACCAATAAAAATTTTGATAATTTCACTCGAAAAAAAAATTATGATGTGTGACAATGGAATTTTACAAGAAATGAAAGAAGAAGAAATGAAATGAAGAAATGAAATGAAAATCCGCGAAATGACGCGCGAAATTATTCTAGCGGCCGTCTATGTAGCTATGGTAATAATAAGATATTTGGTATGGATTTTAGGATGCGTTCGAATTAGAAAATAATATTACTGTGCGCTCCGGGAGCAAGCCGCCAATTTTGCTCGTTACGTAGTCAACGGTGTTCTGATGTGCGACCAAATTTGGTCGTTACGTAGCCGAAGGGTTTTAACCAATAATAACATTCCATTATCAGTGACCTATATAGGATGATCATATCACATAAATAATACGGGGAGCGTAGAATGCCATATATTTATTACACTATTTAAACTTTAAAGCGTCGAATTAATATGGATTGAAATTATATAGCAAATTAAAAGTGACGTTTTAAATCAGTTAATAGTAAAAACACATTTTTAAAAACAAGCTTTTTCATAAACAAGCTCTGCCCCGGGCCAACCCTGGGTGCAGCAGCCATATCATATTGTAACTTAGAACGGGCTATCATAATTGAATGCTATACAGAATTTCGTGTTTGTGCTGTTGACCGTTGCAAAGTCCCCTCGTTGTAAGTCAACTCTGGGTGCATCAACCCTATTGCTGTGACACTTAAAACGGGCTATGATAACTGAATGCGTATACAAGACTGCGTTTCTGTGCTGTTGACCGTTGAGCAGTTCCCTCGTCGGGAGCCAACCCTGGCTCACACTATACCCCAGACAGTAGCTTCTCTTAGAACAACAATTAAATCAAAGAGAATACGTCACGAGTCGTAAGGGCTTGTATATGGTCGCCAGCTGCTCGACCTACGCAGATATCCGAACGATCGAAAACATCGCCAGCATTTACCTGGCCGTAATGTTAAACGTTCGCGTTCGTCGGGACGTACCCCTCTGCCCACATTCATCGCACCCTCTTCTGGCAATGCCCTGTAGCTCGACAGTAAAGCTACTGGTTGGTATACTGTGCCTGGGTGCAGCAGCCATGTCATGGTAAAACTTAGAAGGGGCTATCATAATTGAATGCGTATACAAAATTGTGTGTCTGTGCTGTTGACCGTGGAAGAGTATCCTCGTCGGGAGCCGATTCAGGGTGTATAATCAGGTAATGCTTACTTATAAAAATGCATTGTCATCGGAACTGAACCAACATGTAAAATGTCAACTTCATTGGATAAGAGGAAGTGGTTCTAATTCAGTTTGCAAAATTTAACCTAAACAAGCTAACAAACATTGCAAGATAAATGAAAGCTTGTAATTATAATAGGTGTGATTTCAAAATTGTATTATTGCATTATTTTAAAATTGTATTATTTCAATTTCAAGACGAAAAGTTATTGTAATACTACTAATGAGGTGGCCTTACTATTTAAAATCAATGCGTTATCTTATCGGCGAAACTTGAATGATACTCTGTGCCTCTATAAAATAATGAATGTTATATTCGATTGCTCTGACCTGATGGGCGAGATCAATATTAACGCCCCAATGAGGACCACACGCCAATTTGTTTTTGTTTGTTTGTTTATACTCTTTATTGTGAAAATGTCACAATGGGCGGGTTTATTGTCATATGACAATCTCTTACAACCAACCCTACTATGACGTGTTGTATGTATGTGTGCGTGTAAGATGTCTGTAAGTGTGTGTCTTGTTATTGCATTCGATCGACAGAATTGAAAATGCAATTCCGTTAATTTGATCCCAACGGAAAATGGTGACCCAGCCGGGAATCGAACCCGGGACCTTACAATGTAAGATCAGGCGACCTAACCACTATGCCACCGGGACCTATTTCGATTGCCGCGTTTTAAAACTAATGCACCAAGGAATGGAGTACTCACAGGCAGCTGTGAGCTTTATAATACCCATTAAAATGGTATTGATATATTTAATAATTCCATAATCACTTATAAATACTCCGTAAATCAAACCCTAACCGATACAATAAACTGACTCGTATTAGCTATTTTTATTGTTTATTATTATTATATTTTATATACGCCCTTACTAATATCATACACGCTCACACTCCACCACACCCACACTTTCAACACGCTCCCACAAACATATACACGCACCCTTAATACTATATATAGACTCTTGTGTAGTACTAAAAAAGAAGGTACATTAGTTTTATTAAGTAGTTTTTTTTCCGTAACCGATTTTATTTGTTGTAAATCTGTATTTTTTTTATATTGTTACTGTAATACTGTGTGATTTCTCAATAAAGAATAAAGAATAAAGAATTGTTGTTTGTTGTTTATTGTCAAAATGTTACTGTATTATTGTTTTATTTCAAGACTAGCTGCGCCCCGCGGTTTCACCCGCATGGTGATGGAAAATTGTGATAATGATGATAGAAAATTATATATCTTTATAAATTATAGCCTATGTGTTATTCTGATGTGTAAGCTATATTATTGTAAAGTTTCATCAAAATCCATTCAGCAGTTTTTGCGTGAAAGAGTAACAAACATCTATACATTCTTACAAACTTTCGCGTTTATAATATTAGTAGGATATTATATCGTGTAGGCATGTTTAAAACGCCGTCTGTTGGGCTACCGACATAAGGGAGCATTATACAATGCATGGAACTATGCGTGCCATCTACACGTTGCGTTTCATAGTGAAAATCTAGCTGTCAACACTTAGTATGACATTGAGCAATCTGATACCCTAAATTTAGACCTATATTATTGGTCAAAGGCATTTTACTGTTTTGGGCCCCAGGGCATTTAACCTATTAGAAGATGAAATTAAAACAATTCAGACTAAAGATTCCTTTAAGAAGCAGAGCCATATGTGGCTAATAAATGAAGGTCGTGAAAAGAGCCACAAATTATTTGACTGTCTAGTATAATTTTTATTTTTATACTTTTTTTATTTTATTTTTTTTATTTTACTGAGTAGGTATCTATCAATCTATTTACCTACTATTATTATGATTTCGATTTTTATTTATTTACTCGATAATTTTATGATTATAATTTCAAATACTTCTTGATGATATTTAAATTTATTTTTTTGACATGTTTATGACAAAGACGTAATTTAGATTTTTTGTTTTTTTTGTGTGTGCACTGGTATAATATTTCCTGGTACACCTGCCTTAGTACACGCCTAGGCCTAGTTAGGCGGTGTTCAAGATGCTGCAGTGTGCTCTATTTTTCTCTACTGGTCCAAACACATTTTTTTTTGTAATGCTGCAGGAAATTATATTTTGTGCTTTACATTTAATAGATAAATAAATAACTAAATAAATATAATCAATGCTTCTACTGACACTATGAAAATAATTAAAATACTACTTACAACCATGTTCCGTTGTACCACGCTGATCGTTTGTCCGTTCTGGAACCATTCTTGGCTCCGTCGGAGGACAAAGCAGTCAGAACTACGGCCAGAGTCAATGGTAACTTGAGATTAATGCACTTCCACTTCATTTTTGAGACGCGTTCTTGATTTAAACATAGCACTTTGTACGCAATCACTTCACATTATCCACGCTTAAGATTTCAGGAGGAACCGATTTTTTCAAACATACCTGCAACAAATGTAAAATATCTTCATTATTGCGAAACAAAAGCATTTTATACTGTCTAGATATGTATTAGATGTCAGCTTTAAGGTACATCTTATAAAATAACACCGCTACTCAAACATTCACGGCAAAAATCAAGCGCTGCCGATGTACTCTTTATAACACCGGTAAATTACACAGCGAGGAGATCGCATCTATTGTTTAATGTGCCATACCACCGTACAAATATTTTTGTAGACAGGCCAGTGGGAAGGGTTATAGCTCTTCTTAATTCCTTACCCACTGAAATAGATATCTTTTGTACATCCCTTTGGCAGCTAAAAAGGCATCTCCCTGCTATCTCATGTTTATCATAATCTGTCTTTTATTTAGTTTTATATTTTTATGTTTTTTTCTTGTTCAATGTTAGCATTAATTTAGTTATGTAGTCATTTATTTTTAGACTTACACTCCAGCTTTAATATTCAAGGGCGAATTGGATTCATCTGTAATGCCCTTGAATGCTATTTGAAACTAATAAATAATAATAAATAACAAGTTCAATCCAAAAAAAACTTTAATCGAGATCATACTTTTCTTTGGCCGAAATTATCCCATTTACTATTTATTCAGGAGTGTCTATAAATTTATAGTAATATTATAAAGAGGTAATGTTTGTAAGTTTGTATGTTTGTATGTAGGGGATAATATCCAAAACTACTTATCCGATTTCAACAATTCTTTCACTAATTTATTTATTTCATAAGCAAATCAATATAACAGTTTATACCAATCCGTTGATATGCAATATAAACATAAATATAAAAAATAATAGAATACTTACAAGTACATACACAACATGTTTAAATAAGCATTAAATACAAATACAGGCATTAAGAATAGAGAAACTTGCAGACTTAGAATACATAAAGCGTGAAAACAATTTATTTTATTCTGACATAAACAAGTATCGCAATGCCCACACCTTGAAGAGATGCGGGTTCGCTGTAAAAATATCAAGGTCTGACGCTGTCGAACATAGCGCATTTATGTGCCGCAAAGCTCGGGTAAGCAGACTCCACCGACTTAGGTTGGTGCGCGAGGACGGCTCGGCAAATAGATTATGATTGCGAGCACGATTATAATTGTCCGGAACAAAGAGACATATAAAGCGTAAGAAACATTTTAGATTTTTTTCCAACATGATCCTAATGATCCTGATGTGGATTCCATATAACTGCATTCGTTTCCATTCTACTTCTCACAATTGAATTATGCAATGTATGCATAACCCGTACATTTTAGAAATGCTGGAAAGCTAAATTATCGAGTAGTGCTAAACACTATATTTTATTGTGATAAATATTAGTTTTCAATACGTTATTTGTAAATCGAGTCGGAGAAAATGTGCTGGTGATTTGCTTTATCGGAGTGCGCTGACGAAACGGTTTGGTATTTTTGAAAACTATGTAAAACAAAAAGTCAGCCTTAAAGAGATCTATAAAAAAGTCTGCGACAGCATATATACAAATTTTATATTTAAGCTACAATAACTGATTTTATGACACAAACAATAAGAAAAAATACTCTTTAATCATGAAATAAGTAACGCGAGCAAGCACCTCGAAATACCTAGCGGGGGCTGCGCGGCGGCGACTAGCCCAACAAGGTCAGCGTTCAGCGGAAGGCGAAGAACAAAAAGCGAACAGGACGTCTTTTACTATATATCTAAAGGTAGTGTCTAAAATGGCAAATATACGCCACCCTACTCAAATTAGCAACTCGATTCGAAACTTTACGCGAAGCGAAGCCGCGGGCAACAGCTAGTTAGATAATAAATAAATACAAACGGAGCTGCCATGGAATTCACCGACCAGAGTCGTGCCCATCATAATACTATTATTACACTTATGGGGGGTAAACGGTGGACTCCGGACTGACGACCGGCAGTGGTAGGTTTAGGACAGCTGTCTTACCACGTGTGAATATGTGAACCTTGCCACCCGTTCACTCCCACTTTGATGCCATAAAATGTGGGATGCGGAAATTGGGGATTCAGATATTTTTTCTAGGAAGGATTTGATTATTTCCTTGAGAGACCAAGATCATTAAAGAGGGGACACAGAAATTTGGCAGGTAGCCCAGAGCGCCAACTTCAACCGCGTGAACGTGAACAGTAAAACCGTTGCGGGTGATGGCATATACGAAAACATAGTATTTATTGTATTTGTACCCTTGGTCTTTCGGGATATTTGATTCTCATGCATCAGTTAATTCTAAAATAATTGTCATATTCCTAGATAGAGAGTAAACAATTATATCTAGAAGTAGGGCTGTGCATACGAGACTTTCAATGAATTTATATTGCTTAGAGTCCAAATCCACCTCCAGAATCCAATCTGAAGCTTTCTCGATTATTGAGAAAGGTTTTCAAGTGCATGGTTTTTGCTTTAGAGCCATCCCGCACAAACTGTATTGGGGGCTCGGAGGCTATTGCCAGACTCTTGTTGACACGAGTCCCTGAGAGGCTAATTTCCTCGCGAATAATAGCAAAGATTTTGTCATGGCGGTAAGTGTACCTTCCTTTATATAAAGGCGGCCTTGCAGCCAACTACAATATGAGTAACTCTGCAAGGGGTATTGCTACAAAGGGGACATGAACCATACGCTGAACAGCTCAAGTATGAATATTCATATAATGAATAGAACATGAACTGAAGCTGAACTGAAATATATGCTGTAATTTAAACATTGCAGGTTAACATGTTACTTATTTACTGGATTTCGAAAAACTCTAGATAACTCAAACATCCTACAGAGACCTTTAAAAAAATTGTTGCTCTATATTAAAACGTATCCTTAAGAAGTGCAGATCGTTATGGACATAACACATAACTATGCATATGCAGTATCTGTTGAGTCATAGGGTTTTATAGAATAAGGTCTTGTTTTAAAGCATCTGTCTCCTTTGTAATATTTTAAATATTCACACCCAATATTATACTCTGAATAAATCATATTCGTGTTCAACGAGCAATGTTACTGGGTTTGGAAGTGTATGCTGAAGGGCATTTAAATAACATTTCAAATAATAATAATAATAATATACTCTTTATTTGCACTTAATAATGTTACAAAATGGTGAGCTTGGAATGTCTTATAACTAACCTAATCACAGTGGTACATGCGCGCATTGTGGAAATAAAGACGAAAATTTACGTTCGTCTTCATAAAATACTGAGGGAATTTCAGGAAATTGGGAGAGGGAGAAGAGAGAAAGGTAAGAACTGGTTACTTCTTAGAAAGGTAGTATTCTTTGAGGTGGGTATTAAATGATGAGAAAGAAGGCGAGTTACGTGTATTATTAGATGCATACATTTGCCGGGAGATCGTTGCAGAGTCTTGCACCATGGATATAGAAAGAGTAGGAATAAAAATCAGTATTATGACACGGATTTTTTAGGAAACTGTCAGAGGCTGACCGAAGTACGAGACCGTGGGAACTTAATGTTTGAAATATCTCGTGGAGATAGGATGGTGTTGATTGGGAGAGTACACGATAGAGAGCAAGTATATAAACGTTTCTACTTTAGGGAACTGGAAGCCACTTGAACTGTGCCCTTTATTCGGACACGTGATCATACTTACGTAGACCGAAGATGAATCGTATGCATACATTTCGCAAACTTTCAAGTTTATTGAGTAGTTCCTCTGATAAATCGAGATAAGCCCTATCTGCATAGTCAAGAAAAGGTAACAGGAGAGACTGTGCACAAGATTTCTTTGTGTCAATATGAAGAAATCCAACCCGGGGCGTTTTCACTTGGTAACACTTGGTTTCGTATACCATATATGTATAAATCATAAGTCATAAGTCGCTACATGTCATACGTACGAATATAGAGTGTAACATGTGTATACCGAGGCTTGAACCCGCCCTAAGCAGAAACCAAAACACGGCCCAGCCGTCGACTTACGGGCCGTTAAGTCCTCACTTATTAATGTTTGCATTTTGCCGGGGCTTCCATGTTTACGGCTAACGTAAATTATACGTTTAATCTCCGGATTACTAGCCATTGCGACGCGACGAGCCACATATTTCTACATTCACCGGCTGTCTCATAGCTTTTGCGACACGAGTGCGACACTCTCTGCGACAAAATACCGCTATCGGGGGATACTTTATAAACATGAAAGCATGCCTTCTTCTTCTTTATGTGCCCTATCCCCTGTGAAAGTTGGCCACCATTCTGACCATTTGGGTTGCTAATGGTTCCATGCAGCTTGCGCTGGGTCGGCCAAATTATCATCCACACCAAATGTCATCTGGCTTGCCCGACTCACGGTTAAACTCCTATCTAAAAGATTTTTTTCAAAAATTTAGGTGATAAATGCAAGAAAACGGCTATTCCAGAGACGCCTTAGTACCCATACGCCGGCTTTTTGCAGATTTTTCACGTATTTTTCAGTTTTTTCAAGGGTCGCACTCAGCGTCTGCGACTTTGTACAGAAATATTTCAGTTTTACGACAACACGTTTCAGTAATCGGTCTATTTCCCTGAAAAACTTATTAGGAGCATATGTGGAGAAAGGAGGTAGTCGCTTTCCCTGCATTTCACTCCGATTGTAACGTCATCGCTAAAGTGGGTCATCAATACAATACAATACAATATAATCAACTACTCCAGTAGATATGCATTCCTACACTTGGATGCGTCACAAAATTAAATGCTAAAAATTTAATTAATAAAAACATAACTATCGTGATAGTTGTCATGGCTGTAATATTATATTCAATATTACCTACATACAGATAATCAAAATATACTAATGTGATTTAAGAGTCAGGGAGAATAATATATTAAAATAGAAATGCAAAGGCAAATATGTTGAATAATTAAAAAAAATTGTATTGTCAATCCAGCAATATGCCTTCGTATTTTTTTTTAATGTCAGCTATCATAATACCATTATGTTTAAAACTTTACAATCAACTTGGAAAATAAATTCAGAATTTTCAAACTCCCTTATACCATAAGTTGGGTTTCTTACCAAATTATTTATAATTATCTTTTTAAATTGGTCCTCTCCAAGGCTTTTCATTTGCTCTGGAATCTTATCATCTCATAAGCAATTTTTGTTTCGATGAAGTCTCTATGTTGTAAGTAGTTCCATTATTATTGGAAATCATAAAATCGCTTTACATGAACTCTTTACTTAATAAATAATAAATAACAAATGCTTATGTATTGTTCCCTGTTAGAAATAGGATATAATGAATAAAAGATAGGAATGAATAAATGAAGAAAAAAAAGAATTGAAGTTCACTATGTCTTAAATACTATCGCCCCAGAACAGATATATAATCTAGTGGGGTGATAAAATCGCAAAAAACAAATGTGAAAAATATGTTTTTTTTATCTTTTTTTTTTCCCAAAATCTATTTTTTGTACTATTGGATAACTTTATAAAATAAAATAAAATTTAAAAGCATCTTTTAATGACGTAGTGATAAGCCGGACTGTAACTTTAGTTAGGTTCCTAATGCTTCCGTGCAGTTGGGGCTTTATCGGCCAAACTCTGTGTCATCTGGCTTGCCCAACTCACGTTTCAACTCCTATCTGGCAGCCTCCTCGTAGAGGGACTTACCGTATCGGGGCTGCTGTGAGTTACTACCACGGCTGTAAACCATCTGGTGTTTTGCCCGAACCGAGAGAGGGCGCTCATCGATTTTATCTACGAAATTAATATTCAGAAGAAATCGGTCCTTGGCTACTTGCCGGGAAGTCTTGGGGTGAGATAATAGATTTTCTATACTATATCTTTTGGTTTCAATATAGGTAATTTTAATATAATATAATTATACCTATACATATTAAAAACTCGATTAGATTACTATGTTTCACTCTACTACCCACGCGAAGATTCACTCCACTACCGCCTTGGGGATTTTGCAAAAACTTCTCTATTGGGACATTTTCTCTGTGTTTCACGGTTGATATAAAATATATAAAGAATGAGGAGCGATGTCTCCGCCCTTCAAGGCAATATCTAGGGTTTATTAACTTGCACTAGCGTGCCCTAAGAAGCCTCTCTTCAAATTTCTACATTCGATGTCGAGTTAGCGATTAGTCCCTTCGTAAGTCGTTCGTCTTGTGCACTTTTAGCCTCTTTATCGACGAACATAGTAACTTTCTACTAAGCCACTTGTATTGACAGCTTACTATGTGCGCGCGGTTCGGCGCGCGTCTACGAACCGCGGACTACGGAAGTGCTTGGCAAACAAACACTGCAAGTACTTGCTCCACTACTTGACAAGCTGCGAGGCAGAGTACCTCGCGATTGCCGTTTTACGTGTACTGCAAACGACATACCGATATATCTATCTACTGGATAATATAGACCGAGAGTCAGTATCTAATATTCTGATAAACAAGCAAATATATAAAAAAAATAATGAAAAACAATACTGCTGTCACAGAAAGTGAATTATTGTATTTATAATAATTTTTAATACGGTTTTCTTAATGAAATATTTTGGGTTTATATATTTATCCATGTATCGTATTCTTCTCTTTCTTCCTCAGCCTGGTTTAGTCCACTCCTGGACTTAGGCCTCTTCCTTTTTCTTCCATGTGTGTCTGTCAGCTGCTGCCCTCAGCCAGTTCGTCCCGGCTGCTTTTCTGATGTCGTCCAGCCGTCGTAGTTGTGGTCTCCCTACGCCTCGCTTTGTGGTTCTTGGTCTCCACTGGACAAGCCTCTTCGGCCACCTCGCGTCATCCTGTCTTTGCGACGTGACCTGCCCATCCCCACTTGTATACACATGTATCCATTTGTATGTATGCATTTGTATGTATACCCCCAAATGTATGTATACATTTATCCATGTATACACATGTATATTTCTGGGTTGTAGTCAATTAGACCTATCATTTGACACTAAACACGATATATTTATGTTATTTAATTTACATTTGGACATTTGGACATTCGGACAACTACTTACTTGATATTTAGATAGTTAAGGTATTCTATGACACTTGATATGACATAATGATTATAACAATATCATACGCTTCTAAATCGGTTTAAGCGTTTGGAAGTTGGGGTGGAATATAAAAACGGAAATGAATAGATGAACCCTGAATAAATAAATTACACTCCTTTTTGTTGGCCAGTCATGTAAAAATAAGCCTAGTTCGTCATAAATTTTATGTCGGATTCTTTGAAAAAACCTTTTTTTGATTTCGACAACACTTGCCTCCTTGAGTCCTGGGATCTGAACCCCCCCCCCCCCCCCGAAATTATATATATTTAAAAAAAAACAAGCTATATAGGTAACTATTATATATGTAGTATATACTTTTAAATTGACTATTTATTGAAATGATTCACAAACCAACTTTCCCTGTTTTACTTGATCGGAACATTATAAATTGATTGGAACATTACAAAATTAGGTCGGTATACTATCACTACGAGCACTACGAGTATACTACCACTACGAGCACTACGAGTATACTACCACTACGAGCACTACGAGTAAACTACCACTAGGAGTACTACGAGTATACTACCTCTACGAGCACATGAGTATACTACCACTACGAGCACTACTACTATACTACCACTACGAGTATACTACCACTACGAGCACTACGAGTATACTACCACTTCGAGCACGAGACAATACCGCCGGTCTGTATACAGACGCCGCGCTCTAGCTGTATCTACTATGCGTCGACTCTCCTTTCTTCTATAGAAAAAGGAAGATTTGTCTTGGTAGTATTTGTTTCTAGGTTTGTGTTTAATATCCCCCTCCCACTAGCTAGGTATCTTCAAAATCCAAATATTGAGTTATCTTCAGCGGCTAAGTGTACAGAAACAATGCTTTCCTTCTTAAACAAATGCCAAACCGGAAGAAAAAGAAGATGAACTATGAATTTACATTCTTAAACAACTTTCTAGATGGTTTGAAAAATCTGAAAAAACATGTTAGAGGTTTTCAGTTCGAAAGTTGAAGTCCCTCGTCAAACAGCTAAACAAACCAAAAGAGATAATACACCCCACAACACCCTTGAAAAATATAATCGACGATCGATATTTTTACAACACTTTGATCTTTGATCAAAGCGTTGTAAAAATATCGATCAAAGTGTTGTTGACACTTTGATCCAAGGAATTAATGAAAAAAATTGGTATAAATAGAAATATTTTGGAAGCGTTTGACATTGTACTGCCCAAAAACATTAATCCCACTGATTTCAATAAGCTGAATTTCCTGAAAATGTTCTATGAAGATAAAGTTCAGAATTTAATACAGATCAAACTAAGCTAAACAAATAGCAAAATTATAAATATGCTATATTTGTAATAAAACGTCATCATGACATAAAGTGTTTTTAATATGGGGGTATAATTACTGATTTTTATAACTGACAATAATTTTATATAGATTCATCATAATTTTGTACATATTATATTTAAAAAATATATTAATACTTATAGTAGTTATTAAATACATAATATGAAATTTCATGACTATATGAGTAATGAGGTTTGAAAAATGCAATTTATTGAAGGTGGTTCAAGAGATTTTACTCGTGCAAAGATTTAATGCATAATACTACATGACATTTTCAATGCAAAACTGTCCAAAATTTGATGTAGAATTTAGGTTGAATGCAGCCTTAAATTGCACCATTTTAACTGTAAATTTACAAAATTATCCGGCAGAGATCACCCGTTCCTCTCTCTCCCTTGGGGAATATGGGATACTTCCAAACCCCCTCCCCCCCCCCACCCCATGGTAGACTTCCCCGAACTGAAATCCTGGCCACGCCAAGCTCTTCCTTTTCTCTCACTTTTCCCTCACAATGTACTCTCCCTTAAGATCCGAGACACAAAAATGCGCAGGTTCTGCCAAGGCGCAGAGGAAACTCCCCTGCACCTCATATGCGAGTGTGGCCCGCTGATGCGTAAAAGATACACCCACTTGGGTGGTCATTACCTCCAACCTGAGGAGGTTAAACAATCTGACGCCAAAAGCCTGTTGCGGTTCTTAAATGACAAGAGGCTTAGCGCAGAACTATAGTAGGTGGCGAACACAATAGACCAGCAATGGTCGCAGTGTTACAAGGCTCATAAAGACCTTAGAAAAGTCCCACACAACAAATAAAAAAAATGTCCTCTCCTTTGGCATTATTAGTTTTAAATAGAGTAGTAGTAGTATTTTAAGAAGACAAACTAATTTGTTTAATAATCTTTATTTTCACAACGGGCGCATCTACCAATGCACTGTGATTAGGATATTCAAATGTCGCAATAAGCTCGCCTTTTTGTATTTTAATTTTTAACTGCAAATAAATAATAATTTTTCAATAAGAAACTATCAGAAAACACCGAGAATTATACACTTCAAAAACAACACAACGCGATAGCGAATATGCTATCGCTGCAAGATGTCACTTTATAGTGCAGTCACCGAATCAAAAAAAAAAAGGGGTCAATCTCGGAATGAGAGATAATGAGCTGGAAATTCGTATAGGTACACCTTCAGTTTAGCGTTCTAAATTTTGTCTTTAAAGTCTCATAAAATCTTGTGTCTGGTCGTAAATTTAAATATCACAAATGTGTATACGGTCAAATGTCAAATAGTCATTTATAGAGAATTATTCATTTATAGATGGCCTAATAAGTTGCTAATAATCACCCTGAACAATGCTATCAGCGTCACTTGCATGTCGCAAGCACAGAAGAGTTGCCAAAATATACTATAGCCATTAACTTTATATTGTAATTACAATTGTTTTTCCTATTGTTTTTGTATTTGTATATTGTATTTCTTAATCTTCCATAATTATTTATATTACAATCTTTTCTTATTTTTGTTTTTTTTTTTTATTTTATAAATTTGATTATTTACATTACAAGCATTGATTATCAAAGATGGATTATAATATAAAAAATTATATTGACCATTTCTATTGCGACATTGTTATTGATTTTATATTTTTTATAATCATAATTTTACTGTTTTATAACCGACTCTTCGTTTTTATATTTTGACTATCTGCAGTATTTAAGCAGTTCCAATTATTTTAAAAAGATCTTAAATCTTTATTTTTAATTGAAATATTAATTGTTTTACAATTAAAAAACAATGGTCGATATTTAAAAAATATATATTATACCACATAAGGTATAATACCAGTTAGGTACTCAAATTGACTATACCAAGAGTAGGGATTCGTACCAACTGGCTTATTTTAAATATATATATATATATATATATATATATATATATATATATATATATATATATATATATATATATATATATATATATATATATATATATATATATATATATATATATATATATATATATATATATATATATATATATATATATATATATATATATATATTTATATATATATATATATATATATATATATATATATATATATATATATATATATATATATATATATATATATATATATATATATATATATATATATATATGAAATCAATGCTATAGCATTGAGGAACCTAAAATCCATATAATCAACGCTGTCAAAAAAGATTAAGACTAGTCATCAATGGTAAGATGCACTGTGCAAACCCTTTATTATCTAGCACTCGCCATACAGGAAGTAAACAAATATTTGAATACATTTTTTTGTTTAATATTAACTATATTAGTAAAATATTTTTTATCTACATAATTTAACTTTTTGATACATAACTTAACTCATTTTGTACTATTATTATATATGTGTTTTTTTATTATTGTTGAATATCTAATATCTATGCAATCATGTTGTAAAAAAATAAATATGGTACGCCTAAATATAGGTAATATGGCAGCTTGTTCGGCATTGAATAAATTGTGAAACTCTATATTACTAGACCTCAACCATAATAAAACAAATTGAATTTGAAATATGCATTATAGGTACCTACCTAGACCTCAACCATAATAAAACAAATTGAATTTGAAATATGCATTATAGGTACCTACCTAGACCTCAACCATAATAAAACGAATTGAATTTGAAATATGCATTATAGGTGTTTGAGCCAGATTTTGGATACATTCTAATGATGCATTGTATTAACTGTAGAAGCGAAATCCGAAAACGATAATCGTTGTCACCCGTATTTACGGTAGCTGCATATACGATGAAGTGAGCTATCATTCGCGTACGCGTTGAATCGGATATATCGAGGGTAGCTCTCTCGGTTCTTGCGGCAGAAATAAGTTTGGTGGAATAAGTTTTTGCACGAAAAACGCATTTTACGGACGTTTTGTCGAGAAAAGGTTTTCTTGTGCTTCATTTTCACTTCTCGAACAGTTTGGTGAGAAAGGTGTGTGGCAACCTGGGAAGTGAAGCAAAGGTACGACCTAATTGACGTCATAGAGCAGTCCAGACCAAGGAATATTCCAGAAACAAGGCGAAACAACTAGGTGAGTAATACAGTTATACCTTGTATTTGTTGGAGTGCATCTAAAGTCTGGAGAAAGCCCCTGGCTGAAACAATAGGTATACCTACCTTTCCCAAAAATCTAAAAATAAAGAAAGCATTACTAGATTCGATCATTGTTATGCTTAAGAAAAAAGACTCGGACGTGCAATATTTCGAGACAAAAAAAACTTATTTACGTACAAAAAGGAAAGGAAAAAAAACTTACTTTTTAAGATTGTTTAAAAAACTAAATTAACCTACCACCACATTGGCGCTTATGTATTATTTAAACAATATTAACATAACCTACTAAAATGTATGGGCTTGAAGCTTCTTTGAATACCTATATTTCGCTAATTTATTGATACCGAAAAAAGATTATTGATTCGGAATCAGCGTGGTGAATATAGTCGGGTGACGTTTAAAAATCCACAATGTAGAACAGGCTCTCATAATGCATTAATACCCAAATATGTGTTCTTTATATTAACATTATTACTACTTTATATAATTAAAAGCTACCCTCTCCGGCACTAGTTTTAAATGGTAAAGGTACCTTCTAACATCTTGCTACCTACTTAATGTATGCAGGTATCTGGTAATTTTCAATATATAACAAAATAAGGAGGGGTATCACCCTTAACCCCGAATCCCATAATAAAAATGAAAGGTGTAATAATTGACGCTGCTTTAACTATACATTTTATACGAATGGTTAGATAAAGATCTATAATATCAACAGTGTATTCACTCTCCAGACAAGAGTTATACGTGCGATAGTGGGTGAACACTTCCCAAAACTAGGGATATTGACCGTACATGCGATTTTTGCTCAAGAAGCTCTTTGCGAATTCTATTGCAATAAGAGCTCGGCCATATCCCACGAGGAAGTACATCAGCATGACACCAGAAATAAAACCCATTTCCTTCAACCGTTCGTAGCACGTACTGCCCAGTTCCAGGCGACTAGTCGATACACAGGCCTCAAACTTTTTAATAAATTGCCTGATTAACGGTTGTCACTTTTCCGCATTAAAACTACCCACCGAAGACAAAACAGCTAAATCTAACGCCAGCACGATATGTACTCAAACTTATTCAGACATATATAAGTTCGACAGGTAGTTTTGATGCGAAAAAATCAACGATCATTCATTTCATATACCGCTCCAACTTATTGCTCTGTCTCGTTCGGTTGAACTAAGTACCAATTTAAGTTCACGAAAAAAAGCAATCGGGCCCATTGTTTGCTATCATTTTATATTTGCGTTACTAAATAAATTAAAAAACTTTTTTTTCAGTTTTAGTAAAAAATTGGTAAATTTCGAAATGTTTGCAATTTATTTATTTACAGTTTTCTTCAAACTTTGACTTCAAAATTGAAGAAAGCTTATTTCATTTTATTTCTCTATATCGATTATGATCCATGTTGTCCGATATTATGATCCATGCTCGGAGGAAAAGCCATTTTGAGATTTTTTACCGAGCATGGATTATATGTAGCTACAATATATATATATATATATATATATATATTATATATATATATATATATATATATATATATATATATATATATATATATATATATATATATATATATATATATATATATATATATATATATATATATATATACATATATACATATATATATATATATATATATATATATATATATATATATATATATATATATATATATATATATATATATATATATATATATATATATATATATATATATATATATATATATATATATATATATATATATATATATATATATATATATATATATATATATATATATATATATATATATATATATATATATATATATATATATATATATATATTGTGGTGTTTATGTTTACTTCCGTCTTACCTACGGTCTTTTTTTGTTGTTTAATTTTTTAAACCACTTTCAAAATGTAACTTTTGAATAAAATCCAGCCAAACCCTAGGCTTACCTGCTGGTGATTTTCTTATGGTAAATTTATGTGCAACTTATGTGGCCATATTAACCATATTATTATATAAGAACTGCAGTTGAATTAGTAAGATTAGTCAGCACAGAGTCACCCGCTCGATTACAAAAAAAGACGTTCTTAATTTTATTTTATTTTATTATTTCATACATAATTATAAAACACCAAGGTCATACCAAGTAATGGTCATACCAAGTAATGGTCCGAAGAAACAACGACTCACATTCACATGACCATGCTCAGCGCATACCCAACTAGGCCAAATATAGCCTGTATCTAGGCATACGACTTATTTTCTGACTTAGGTGGAGAAGCCTAACTGATATAGGTAGTCATATAGATACATATACACGTACACACATACATATACATAGATACACAAATATATAAATATAACGATCTAAATATATTATAGTATTATTCTTTTGCATTATATTACAATATGGTACATTTTGTTTAATATCTTATATCATATTATATAGTATAATAGTTGTTATTCAGAAATATATATATATATATATATATATATATATATATATATATATATATATATATATATATATATATATATATATATATATATATATATATATATATATATATATATATATATATATATATATATATATATATATATATATATATATATATATATATATATATATATATATATATATATGTATATATATATATATATATATATATATATATATATATATATATATATATATATATATATATATATATATATATATATATATATATATATATATATATATATATATATATATATATATATATATATATATATATATATATATATATATATATATATATATATATATATATATATTTGTAAGATATGACTTGCAGAAGTTCGTTCTCTGTCCTTGAACGACCTATGTCGTCAAGAAGCCATTTTTTTATATTTAATTTTTAAAAAATGGTATTTTCTATTTCCTTTATTTTGTCATCAAGACGGTTGAATATTCTCGGTGCTATATAGTTGATTTGTCTTTGGGCAAATGAAGAATTAACTCGGGGAACGGCATAATTCAGACCTGCAGATGCTCTTGTAGTTCGGTGTTGCTGGCTTCGTGGTCGTAGGTTCATGCTAATATAATATATATATACGTAGGTACTGATTCGTATCTTTTATACGTATATTTCACTTTCACTTTTTTTCAATCTATTTTTATTTCTTTTCTTTTGTTTTTTTGTGTTTATTTTTTTTTTTTCTTAGAGGAATTTGATTAAATAAACCAGGTATTAGCCACTTCAAACTTCTTTTTTTTAATAATGTTGCGAAAAAGAGGGACAAGTAGCCGTTCATTTTGTATCTGTTTAGTGTTATGTTTATGTTGGACATAAATTCTGAATTTTTCAGTCGAAATATTGAACTGTCATAAGTCGAATTTCGTCGTGTCATTTCGTCTAATAATATTGGTAACTATGTTTTTATACTATCATTTACCTAATTTTAAACGTCTTTGACTACTTATCGGTATATAACTTATAGCAGAATCACTTAAAGGTATTGTAATATCACCCTCAAGGACCCTCAAGTGCCTTTAGACTGTAACTGAGCCATGAAATTAATTTTATATCTACTTATGTAATAAGAAGGTTATTTATTTTTACCTAATCGAATACTTACCAAAAACGCCATGTCATATCCATTTTCAAAATCAGTTTTTGGCCAAACCTTATAATCTAAATAATAATAATAAAGTAGTCACGCTTTCACTTAAAATTTCCGTAGACTTTTAGAAGTATTTTAAATGAAACAAAGGTTTGGTTTAATTAAACTGACAGTTAAAATTAACCCGTTACACGGAATATATTTCGCGATATTTTTGGTACAACTAGTACACGGATAAAGCGACCGAACAGCGGGATGTTCGACTTAGCACTAACTTAGTTAGGGAGATGAAGTTATGGATGGGGTCCAATGAGAAAGCGTTGCCAGACGGTCGATTTTTAATGGAAGGCGTGTCGGTTAACCCTTTGTATCATGCAGTGGTACAACATTTTGTTTGTACTGGTGCAACATATATCCTACTAATATTAAAAACGCGAAAGTTTGTATGTACGTATGGATGTTTGTTACTTTTTCACGCGAAAACTACTGAATGGATTTTGATGAAACTTTACAATAATATAATATTATACTTATTCAATTCAATTCAATTCAATTCTTTATTGAGAAATCACACAGTATTACAGTAATAATATTTTTTTAAATGTATGCAGATTTACAAGAAATAAAACCGGTTACGGATTTCAATAAAATTACATTAATTACGTTTTTTTTTTAACTACTTAATAAAACTAACGTACCTTCAATTTTATTTTTTTTCAATTTTAGAAGTGCATAAGAGTCGAGTATGCAGGGTGTGTGTATGTGTTTGTGGGAGTGTGTTGAGCGTGTAAGTGTGGAGTGTGAGCGGGTATGATATTAGTAATGGCGTATATAAAATATAATAATAATAATAATAATAATAATAATCAATAAAAATAGCTAAAAACCAAGTCAGCTTATTGTATCGGTTAGGGTTTGATTTACGGAGTATTTGTAAGTGATTATGGAATTATTAAAGATATCAATACCATTTAAATGTGTATTATAAAGCTCACAACAGCGTGTGAGTACTCCATTCCTTGATACATTAGTTTTAAAGCGCGGCAACCGAAACAGGTCAAGTTGGCGTCATTGGGGCGTTAATATTGATCGCTCCCACCAGGTCAGAGCAATCGAATATACCGTTCATTATTTTATAGAGGCACAGAGCATCATTCAAGTTGCGCCGATAACATAGCGAATTTATTTTAAATAGTAAGGCCGCCTCATTAGTAGTATTACAATAACTTTTCGTCTTGAAATTTAAGTATCGAACGAACTTATTTTGGATATTTTGCAATCTGTTAATGTGGACCTGATAATAGGGAGACCATATTGGAGAAGCAAACTCAAGGTGAGATCGAACAAACGCATTGTATAATACCTTCAATATTAATGGATCGGTGAATGGTTTCGATGCGCGAATTGAAGGGCTGAAATTCTAAAGGGTCTAAGTGCCAAAAAATCTCAAACCGATATTTTCACGGAAATACAATCAATGTGCCAAGCCCAATGTCGTATAAAAGAGTCTAAGTGTCTAACTCCGCCCCACTACTACACACAAGCTGTTAAAGCAAGGAGCGGGTCTATGTTCCACTATGCGTGTGCATCGGAAAGGCGAGTGTGTGTGCTCTGGCGCAAGCTGCGACCGGTACGCGGCGGCGCCGTCTTTTCTATCGTTCAGTGGCAATTAACAAGTTTATGGAGATGGACGTTACGCCGGTGCCTTCGACTTCAGACACACATGTTGCGAAAAATCGGAAAGAGAATGTGAAAATTCAACGGAAGAAGCGTCGTTTGTGCGGGGAGGAGTATATAACATCAAAAAAGATTAAAATTCCAAAGAAAACGCTGAAAGAGGTTAGTATTATTTTTTAATAATCATTATTTAATAACTTACAGTTGCGTAGCATCGTTGGGCAAATATACGCGACGTTTCGTCTGTTAGTAATTAAATAATGTAAGGTGGTTTTCATTCACTGGATAATGTGCTTCTATTTAAAAACTATATTATTATTTCAGGTTGCCTGCAAGTGTAAATTTCATTGTGGGCAAATTTTACACGAGAGGAGAGAAACCCTTATGATGGAATACTATAGAATTGGAGACGCTATTAAGCAAGGAACATATCTTCTCGGGCTCATTCAAATAACTCCAGTTGGAAGAAGGCGACACGGTACATACACCAACGCTGTAGACAGTCGCAGACAAACATCAGTAGCTTATACTCTGCCAGACGGTACTGGGAACCATGTCCAGGTATGCCGTCAGACTTTTCAAGCTGTTTTTGCCATTTCGCATAAGAAAGTCCAGACTTTGGTGGAAAAAAAGAAGCGCGGAGAAGTGATTTTCATAGACAAGCGGGGATCCGGAAACAAGCCCAGAAAATTCACTGCTGAAATTTTCGAGATAGTACTGCATCATATTAAGTCTTTCCCTTCTCAAGAAAGTCACTACAGTCGACATGAAACTCAAAAATATTATTTAAGCCCCGATCTTAATATTCACCGTTTATACCTGGCATTCAAAGAAAAATACCCAGACTCGCCTGTGACCTACAGATATTACTTTACAACCTTCAAAAAGCATTTTCCCTATTTGAAGTTTGGACGCCCACGAACAGATACCTGTTCAAAGTGTGATCTTCTTCATGCTAAACTGAAATGCTCTGAAGGAAGACAAAAAACTCATACTGCTATCGAGCTAGAAAACCATCACCGTAAAGCTGAAAGTGCTCAAAATACAATGAAAGCGGATTCGGTAAAATCCCAATCCCCAACGAGCGATACGTTGACAATGGCTATGGACATGCAACAAGTCATTTTTATACCGACATTGACTCATAGTCAGATGTTTTATAGCAGACAGCTCTCGTGTTACAACCTTTGCGTTCATATTGCTGACAACCAAAAAGCATACATGTGCCTCTGGAATGAATCATATGCCGGAAGAGGAGGTAATGAAGTTGGTTCTTCACTGTTGAAGGTTTTAAATATAATGTCTGCCAATACTTTAAAAAAAAAAATAGTAATTTGGAGCGACAACTGCATAGGCCAGAATAAAAACCGGATGGTGTTATTTATTCTTATTTATTTAGTTGCCAATGGCGTGTTCGATATCATAGATCATAAATACTTGGTCAGTGGCCACTCTTTCATGTCATGTGATCGTGACTTTGCACAGATAGAACAGAGAAAAAAAGTGGTCAAATGCTATGAACCTGCAGATATCGAAAAAATGATACGTGAATCGTGTCACAAAAACCCATTCGAACCTATAACACTGGACCAACATGATTTTAAAGACCTCAATGAAGCCTCCACGGAGTTCCTGAATACAACAAAATTGAAAATATCAACTGTGTCATGGATAAGAATCCAGAAAAACCGGCTACCATATGTTGATTTAATGCAATCTTTCAATGATCCTATACCTTGGGACACCATCAACATTTTTAAAAAGGGAAAAATGCCCTCTCAACTGAAGGATATGGTACTTCCAATATTGCCTGCCAAGAATAACATATCAAAAGAAAAACTAATTGACCTAAAACAGATGATGCCGTATATACCTGCTGAACACCAACCATTTTATGATGATTTGATCAATAAAACAGAAGCTTGATAATACACATTTTAAAGGACTGTTGTCATGTCACTTAGACCCTTTTTATTATTATTCAGTTACCTACATAGGACATTTCAGGACTTTGGAACTTTAATACTTTTTCTTTAAATATTTGTTGGTGTGAGAGGTTGGCGGCGGAGTCTCATGACTAAGAATATAATTTTCTTTGTATTTCAATTGAAATAAATAATAATTTCGACAAAATGTTTGTTTTATTCAGTTTTTTTGTTATATCTCGACTTTAACTTTTTGGCACTTAGACCCTTTAGAATTTCAGCCCTTCAATTATGAAGCCAAGCATTCTACTAGATTTTTCGGCAATAGCTGCAATATGAGCCCGAAAGCTTAATCTGTCATCTAAAACTACACCCAGGTCCTTAATAGAAGTGTACGTCGCGATAGGAATGTCATCGATCTGATATGAATAGTTAATCTTGTTTCTATGTCGCGTAAAGCTTATGTGGAAACATTTTGCTACATTCATTTTTATCCTGTTTTTGTTACAATATATTTCCAAAGAGTCGAGATCCTTCTGGAGGAGAACACAATCGTTTTCAGATTTAATAATTTTATATATCTGTAAGTCATCTGCATACATCAGGAATTTTGAATGTTTGAAGCATTCACCGATGTCGCTAACGTACAGAATAAAAAGTATAGGTCCTAAATGTGATCCCTGTTGGATACCAGAAGGTATCAATTCACATTGTGACATAACAGAACCGATGGAGATGCAATGCGACCTATTTTTAATATACGATACTAGCCATCTGTAAAGGTCACCTCTTATACCAATAGAGTAAATCTTTTTTAATAATATGTCATGATTTACGAGGTCGAATGCTTTGGCAAAATCCGTATACACCGTGTCAATTTGTATTCGATTGTCCATATTCTTATTTAAATACTCCGTAAATACAGCTAAATTAGTATCGACTGACCTGCCCGGGAAGAAACCATGCTGTTCATTATTTATATGTTTTTTAATGTATGTAAGGATAGAATCACATATAATTTTTTCATAAACCTTCGCAAATGTGGATAATTTTGAGATAGGCCGGTAATTTGATACATTTGACTTGTCTCCGCTTTTGAAGATTGGTGTTACCAATGCATATTTCCATAGAGAGGGTACAGTGCCTGTTCGCAGAGATTTTTTATATATAATATTGAGAGGTTTAGATAATGAGTAAGCACAATGTTTAACGAAAAAGGCAGGTATATTATCGTACCCTGCTCCTTTGCTGGCATCTAATTTTAAAAGATAAGCTAGCGTCATAGTTTCCGATATGTTCACATCTGTTATGGGCATATCATTATGATGGGAAAGCGCAGCTTCATAGTCACATTGATTTGGGGAATGTTCATAGACGGAGTTGAAATAATTAGAAAATAACTGGGCTATATCATTTACGTTACTCGCGGACAGATCATTATAATGCATAGTCTGTGGGAAAGCGGGACTTGACTGTTGAGTTTTGACATAACGCCAAAAAGATTTTGCATCGTTTTTTATATTTTGCTGAGTCGCTTCAATATAATGATTAAAGCAGTTTTTCGTAATAATTTTCTGTCTAGCGCGTAGGATGGAAAAGGATTCATAGTCTAATGGGTTTTTATATTTTTTCCATTTGCGGTGGTACAGTGATTTCTCCTTAATTACGTTTATAAGAGGTTTACTATACCATACGGGGTAGCCATTGCTATTTATTTTTTTAGAAGGAATATGATCTACGATAATTTTATTTAAAATTGAATAAAATATTTCCACGCATTTATTTACATCCATATCAATAAAGAGAGCATCAAAATCATGACTGTTAATTATTTCGTTTATATCTGTGTAGTTGCCTTTTTTGAATAATCGAATGGTTCGAATTTCAGGACAATATCGGAATAACACATAGGCGGAATACACATCAGAATAACACATAGGCTATAATTTATAAAGATATATTTATTATGGTTTTCTATCATCATTATCACAATTTTCTATCACCACGCGGGTGAAACCGCTGGGCGCAGCTAGTATTTTTATATAAATCGCAAAACTGACTTTACAGCATTAGACGAATTATAATAAAGTAATAGACAGCCTTAATAAATTAATAGTTTAAAAAAACACTAAAAACACGCTTTTATAAATGCACGTAAAAACCACATCATCAGACCTTGAAACCTAATCGTGGTCAAAGTTCATTCCAAGACTTTTCTAGCAAGTCCAAATACAGCTATGATACAATGTTCCATCATGAAGTTCCAGTTCATATCTTCCAGCTCCATCCAAGGGCGGTCCTAGCCTTACATTTTGGGGGGGGGGTCACAGTTATGGGCTTAAGGTTTGGGGGGGGGGTCGCTGTTATGGGCCATGAGATTGGTTTAACGGTTTGTAAATAAAACAAAGTTCCCATTTATTATACAATAATTTATTTATGGAAACAAGTGTATTTGCATAAGGAGCTTATTATAAGCCATATATTTAGGATTTGGGGGGGGTCATGACCCCCTTGACCCCCCCCCCCCTGGGACCGCCCTTGGCTCCATCATCAGATCAGTTCGACAGTACCATATTATTGTATTGTCATCAGAACTACATACAGCTGCCAATTTTCATGACGCTACGATCCTTGGAAGATGGTCAAGTTGGTTACCTTATATTCCATTACATAGTTACATACAGGTCGACCTAATAAAAGCGTGTTAAAAATAAGTCAGCGGTGGGGGGTGATGGGGTCAGGACATGCGTATTTAAACTAAACATAAATTTATATTAAAAATTATTCTACGTAGACTATATCTCCATCCTACTAATGAACTTTATAAGGAAGCTAAAGTCCTTGATTGTAGGCAACTTTTTAAAAACTTCCCTCTTAAAGCTATTTTTGGACAATAACTCAAATTTAGGAATAATTCATAACCGAAAACCAACTGGACAAGTTTTAGAAAATAGCTTAATAATACCTAGGATGAAGGATCAGTCTACTCTAGACAACGGCGACTGCGACGTCACCGAAAAGTCGGGTGCTACAAATTTCACGCGGTAAATTCGTTTCTATCCTATTTATAATATTCCTATGCCACTTGGTGTTGATTCTGTGAAGTCTTGCCGGGAAAGTCTCGGGTTCTACAATCGACTTTTTTATTTATTGTTTTTGTTATGATAGTATATTTCAACTTCGAATGGAAAAGTAATGAGGAATCGCCCGCTTAGACCGAAGTATGAAAATGGCATTTTATTTTATTTTTTTTATTTTTATTTTATTATTGGGAAACAAACAGCTTTTACAAAACATTGGGTACAAAATTATTAAGTTTCAAAGATAATGCTAATAACATGTTTCCACATAAATATTAATCATTTAAACACTTAACAGTTTTCTATGAAAAATACGCTCACATGAAAGGAGGTGGGAATTGGGAAAGGGGGAGTCATATAAGTAAATACAATTTTATGTAAATACACGTTCCATAACGTATACATATTATTGTCATACATATTATTTAAATATATTCTTGAATACATATTATTAATATTATATTATATAGTGCGATTACAATGATACGTCAACACCGTCATCTGATAGAGCATCCAGAGAGAGTTAGGCTGACATCAAGATAGGTCACCCTTCGGCCGGATATATTCTATATTAAATAAGTTGGCAACTCCGTTCGCGGAAAGGTAACTCGGTCCGGCGGAGAGGTTTGATACAAGTTTAACTTCAAGCAGTTAAGTTGATATGTTCCACTAAGAGCCATGTTTCTCAAACAGTAATTACAAGTCGGGAGGGAAATGATTTATTTTTAAAATCTAGAAAAATATAAAATACGTAAATGGGATATTACTTATGTTTTTATATCTTTACATTATTCCTTACTTTCATGGTTCCGGATTCGATTCCCGGCTGGGTCACCATTGCCGTTGGGATAAAATTAACGGAATCGCATTTTAATTCTGTCGAGCGAATGCAATAATAATAAATTAATAGTTAAAAAAAACAATAAAAACACGCTTTTGCGCTATGATACGATATTCACATACACACGGCTATGATACGATATTCCATCATGGAATGTCAGTGCCTATCTTCCGGCTTCATCATCAGACCTTGAAACCTAATTGTGGTCAAAGTTCAATCCAAGACTTTTCTAACAAGTCCAAACACAGCTATGATACGATGTTCCCTCGTGAAGTTCCAGTTCATATCTTCCGACTCTATCATCAGATCAGTTCGACAGTACCATATTATTGTATTGTCATCAGAACTACAAACAGCTGCCAATTTTCATGGGGCTACGATCCTTGAAAGATAGTTAAATTAGTTACCTTAGATTCCATTACATAGTTACATACAGGTCGACCTAATATAATCGTGTTAAAAAGACACTCACTTAAACACAATTGTTACACGTACACATACATATAAGCACTTTATAGTAGGGTTGGTTGTAAGAGATTGTCGTATGATAATAAACCCGCCCATTGTTAAATTTCATAATAAATAGTTGAAACAAACAAACTTGTTTCTTTTTAGTTACATTTCAAATTAATCTTAATATTGAATTTATGTTGATTTTACTAATTTTTTATTTTACCAATATTTATTTTAGAGTGTGCAAACTGTAAAAAAATCGGTTGTGTCACCCCAAGACTTTCCTGACTAGTATCCAGGGAGGTGCGAAAAAACAGCGACATTTTTTACTCTAGTACCCCAAATTTGTATGGCAGGTACCCCAAACGTTGGTCGTAAGTACCCCAAAAACTAATAGGTTCTTCCGATGGTTAACAGAAGCTTCTATGCCAAATTTTAACTTAGACAGATTAAGCGTCTGGGCGCTATCGCGGAAACAATTTTTTCGCCGGGAACCCCAAATTTGTATGGGAGGTACCACAACCGTAGGGCGTAGGGACTCCAAAAACTAATGGGTTCCTCCGACGGTTAGCAGAAGCTTATATATCAAATTTCAGCTCAATCCGATTAAGCGTCTGGGCGCTATCGTGGAAGAATACATACATACAGACATACAGACATACAGACATACAGACAGACAGAGATCGGTCTGGAAATAGTCTCAATCGTCTCAGGGAGTCTCAAAATATATATTCCCATCTTCATCGCAAAATTTTTTTTTAGCGCGATCACAATACTTTCCTTTCCGATAGGTCGTCAGGAAAGTAAAAAAATATTGGATCGATTCTTACATTTGTTATTTGTTATTACGGTTTTATACATAATTTCGAAATAACATTATATTTCTACATTACGACACGATAACTACCGTAACGCCAACACCGCTACGCGTCATGTTAATTCAAACGTGTGGATAACAGTTCCAGTTATACACGAAAATTTTCGTGTAAGCGTTTTCGTTGGGCGGCACAACGCACCGTCGACGACAGGTCAACATCCACCCCCGCTGATTAAAAGATAGTATATTTCCATAGTCTCTACACCCCTTCCGTAACTAGTTAGAGTGCACAACCGATTGGCCGATGCCGCACGGTGCGCAAACCGTTTAATAGCGCCGGAGGGAAATCCCCCAGGGAACCGATTCGCCAGCCGTGAGGCGTG
Organism: Micropterix aruncella; assembly: GCA_944548615.1. Classification (NCBI taxonomy): domain Eukaryota; kingdom Metazoa; phylum Arthropoda; class Insecta; order Lepidoptera; family Micropterigidae; genus Micropterix; species Micropterix aruncella. The sequence continues at coordinate 3,806,055 of OX155972.1, read as the reverse complement.
AGACGCGAGAGTCCTACCGTCCCTCACACGGGAAGACTCCTGAATAGGAGCTGAATCGTGAGTTGGGCCGATCCAAAAACACAATGGATCCGATGGCCCAAGCTACACGAAACCATTCGCTACTGCTCAACGCCATAGTACGTCTTCGAAACCCTTCTGAGCCGGCGACATGTAGATGCCGCTGGTAGCTTTGTCCGGCGAAACTAATGGCAATTTATTTAACCGTCTATTATGACATTGATGATTAATGTTTTTTTATAAAGGACTGATTGTTTATTAAAAACCCATTATTTATCCAATGATAACAATAATAACATTAGGTACAATATTAGTGCCATCTATCGCCTTTTTTATATCTGCCGATTACATAACATAAAGACTACGGAGAGAATAAATTGAGGGGTATAAAAGCAAAGGTGACGGTGTCCACTTAAGATGATTTCGAGAAAATCACACTTTTAGTACTACGCAAGTTTGGATATAATATTTTATGGAAAATATATTTTTTTATCTTCAGTATATTGCCAGTAATATTTTGAGGAAATAATAGGAGTCCATTGCTAACAAAAATGTAACTAATTTTGAAAAAAAGTAATGGACAGTGTCACTATTGCTAATAAATATAGGACAGTGTCACTTTTGCTCCGCAAAAATAAAAAAAATATGGTATATTATACTACGTGGTTCTTTTTAGCCCTACTTTTTGACGAAAACAAACGAACTTTCAACTAACCTTTTTACACGTTCCTTTGCACGTTTCCACTGTTCGGGATGTCGTCCAAGTTTCCTAGCATCGCTGGAAGGCACTGGAGTCACGGTTTTTTCCATTTTTTCCACAAAAGTAATAAATAAAAGCAAAAAACTACGAGCACAACCGCCACAACAAGAGCGATGTCGTCGTATTGACATGACAACAAATGAAGCTAACGTGATTGGCTAAAACGGACAGTGGTATTTTTGCTTCCCAGTGACATACATTTGCTGTGGACTTGGGCGAATTTGCACCTAAAGCCGTGTTTATTAGTCGATTTTAAAGGGACGGAGTTACTTTAGCCGACGAAACTTAAAATGAGTGTAAAGATAAAAACAAGCTGAACAAAATGGCATAGATAACATTTTTTTTTTCATTTTGTGGACACAGTCACCTTTGCTTTTATACCCCTCAGATGAGAATGCCAACAACAACTGTGTAACAAATTAAAATTGACATCCTTGTGTAAATATTATTAAAATAATTTCATTAATATAAATTCATTTATAAATCATTGTTTTAATTATTTACAACGTCTATTGATTTAAGTCTTTTTTGCTTAAAAATTTATTGAAGAAACACTGTTTGATCCGTGTGCCATCATATAAATAAGAACGCTCTCGCAACTTTATATTTTCGTTTTGTTCTGTCTGCTTGAAGTGTGATTTTCTACACTCAACGTATTAACATTCTTCTTCTTCGATGTCATTCTCTCTTGTAATATGGTATCGAACTCTGGGGTCACGCCACTGATTGTGATCGTTTTCTAGTCATATAAAAAAACCTACATCACATGGAAATGATACTGTCCGTCGGAAAGAACTCGGCGGATGTCCACATCGAGTGATTCCAATCACCACTACCCATTACCATTGGTTATATATAATACTAGCTGACCCGTGCCCACTTCGTTGGGCGGTAAAACTTTTTACCTGTGATGAAATTATGAGTGTGGCTCAATTAGTACTGAGTGCTATGATTTATTTCCTAACTGCCAAAAGAAGGGTTATATTTTTACTGCATTATGTATGTATGTTTGCATGCCAATTTGACTATAATACCGTTATTTATGAGTGTCTTCTTGTGAGTGTCTTATTTGTGAGCGTATTTTATTTTTTACTCTTTATGCAGTAAAAGGGAAATTATATGCAGTCAAAGGGAAAAATCTTTTGTTTTAAACACTTGAGACGATAAATTCACTTATTTTGATAAGAATTCATAATTGTTGATAATATGACCAATAAACATGACCTAACGATTTAAATTATTTTTTTAATATAAAATACTACCTTTTGTGACTTAAATATAAAAGTTAGACATATGCTGCCTTTTTTTGTAGGAATTATCAAGCTCTACAACTTTTCCCTAGAACTTAATCATATATCTCTCTATAGTTAGAGCCGTTTTCGTTCGTCCGTTTTTTCCGACTTACTTTGGAAATCCGACTACCACGAAAAAGTCTTTTCATTTTTCGGATTAATATATAGCCTATGACACTCACAAATAACGTGGCTTTCTATTGGTAAAAGAATTTTCAAAATCGGTTTAGTAGATCCAGAGATTACTTGTTACAACCTGCATTTCTTTTACCAATAGAAAGCCACATTATTTGTGAGTGTCATATGTAGGCTATATATTAATCCGAAAAATGTAAAGACTTTTTCGTGGTAGTCGGATTTGCAAAGTAAGTCGGAGAATAAGCGGTCGAACGAAAACGTTTCTAACTAACTCTGCGTTTACGATGGTATATGATTGAGTTCTAGAGAAAAGTTGTAGAGTTTGACAATGCCTACAAAAAAAATCACTGGCAGCATATGTCTAACTTTTATATTTAAGTCACAAAAAGTAGTTTTTTACATTTTAAAAAATATTTAAGTCGTTAGGTTAAAATATTTAAGTCGTTATTATCAACAATTGTGAATTCTTATCAAAATAAGTAAGTTTATCGTCTCAAGTGTTTAAAACAAAAGATATTTCCCTTTTACTGCATATAATTTCCTTTTTACTGCATAAATGGTTAAAGAGATTATACGATATAGGTATGGAACCGCGACCGTATCTCGGGTTGGAACTTCTGAAAGACAATATATTTTGGTACCAAATAATAACATTACATCTAATATGGTATATATATATAATTAAAATTAACATAATTTATTCAATCATAACCATTTCATTCGCTAATTTCAAACCCGGTAATATAGCCAAATTGGCATGCAAATTCATACATACATATGCAGTAAATATATAACCCTCCTTTTGGCGGTCAGGAAATAAATCATAGCACTCAGTACTCACCGAACCACACTCATAATTTCATCTCAAGTAAAAATGTTTACCGCCCAACGAAGTGGGCACGGGTCAGCTAGTACGCTATATAATCAATACCAACGCGACGTGTGATTTTATAATTACTATTAATGTCGCTAGTTGTTTAGAGCGACTGACATCAAACATGGAATGTTCTTTGATCCTCACTCAGCACGTATACGCGCTGATTTCACTCATTACTTGTTGGGTTTGTAAAACGATAAACGGTAGATTGTCGTATAACAACTTTGCCCCACTTTTTACTATCCTGGCTCAGTAACTAATGAGAACGGAAAGTATTGTGAACGGGAAATTATTTTTTTTGAGATGAAGACGGAAATATCACAATTAAGACCATTTCCATACGGAAGTATCTCTATGTATTCCTCTTCGATAGTGCCCAAACGCTTAATCCGATGGAGCTGAAATTTGGCAGACAGGTATTATTTGGTCATGGCGAAAGTTTGTGGTTGAAATCGGTCCACCGAAAGTGCACTATTTTAATCTCGAAATATTGGACTTACAAACTTGAAAGGACAATGGGCCAAAATGTATGGACGCTGGGCCCACCTCTCCTATAACAATAACGTATTTACCATTGGAAAGATCAATTTATCTAGGCTATTTATAACTACTACAACTAACCTCAATTATGAGCCGTTTGGGCGTTTGAAGTTCGGAATCTTCAACCCTTCGGCTACGTAACGACAAAATTTGGTTGCACATCAGAGCACCGTTGACATCGTAACGACCAATATTGGCGGCTTGATCCCGGAGCGCACAGTAATATTATTTTCTAATTCGAACGCATCCTAAAATCTATACCAAATATCTAATTATTACCACATAGACGGCCGCTAGAATAATTTCGCGCGTCATTTCGCGTATATTTCTGGTAAATTTCCATTGTCAAACATCTTATTTTTTTTTTTTTTCGAGAAATCATCAAAAAATTTATTGGTTTTTATGAGCTAATATCTAAATATTTTTGTAAGTAAATAAGCAAACATAAGTATTAAATTTGATAGAGAATCTAATAAAGATCACGAGATTATTTACAATTTCTTAATAGGGTTCCGTATTTTTCCGTAAGACAAGTACAAGTTAGAAATGCCGAGTTTTTTTTAAGCTTTTATCGCGGGCCTGCCAGCGCTGCGACCGAATGAAGAAATTTTTTAACGAATATTAATGATTTTAAACTGATAATTACCTACGTCTAAACGAGTACTGCTTACGATTCGAAAAAAATATATGTTAAACAAGAACATTTTCCTAATATTCTTAGCTTTAAATATTTTAGATTTTGTTTATATTACATAGTGTAATTAATTTGTGAAATTAGGTCTAACCGAACACAAAAACGACTACTACGCAAATACTATCTGGAGTATTATTATGAAACCTGCACCATTTTAAAGATAATTTAATTATCTATCTTTTTATCTACGATTTTTTTCGAATAATCCGGCTTTTTTGCTTTATCGATTAAAAAATTCGTGCGCGGCGCTCTATCGGAAGACGTATAAATTATTCCGAATAATTTGCTACAGCAGCCGCAAATGATTCGGAATAATTTCAACGTTTTCCAATAGAGCGCAGTTATCTGATATCAGAAAAAATAAAATAAATAAATAATTATAATTGCATAAGTTGTTAAAAATGCTATGCAATAGCTTTACCGCGGCAGTCCCCGAGTGCCACACGTATTTTTTTTTCACTTTTTCGAATTTCTCATATTTATTCATAATTATCTAATTGTTTTACAAAATGAGATTTCAATATACTATACACGAAATTTCAATGCGATCATTGCACCGTTGTTCTTTTTATGATTTCTATAGTAGTTGCATAGTTATAGTACTTTTTGTCGAGCGCGGCGATATTGCAGGAATTCCAATAAATTGCCGCGGTCTGCCATGAAATTATGCCGCTCTTTAAAGGGTTAACTATGGCTAATTAATTATACGAAAACCCCCATGCCAATTATATATTTAAAATATATTATTTGCAGTGAAGATCCATAAAAGATAGTAGGTATATTATGATGTACGGTCACTGGGAGAACCATGTTGGCCATCTGACCTTAGCATATTACCTACTTACATCCGTCAAGAAACAGAGTAGGAATGAAATCATGAGACACGTTACAGAGTTGAAGCAACATATCCCAGTATTACCATTTCAAATACTGCTGTCAAAGTCGAGCATTTTAAGGAATATAGAGATTGTACTCACACAGCGTATGTAGTTTATCGTTTCGGGTATTCTGAGGCGGTTTTGTTTAAATAGTTATTTAAAATAATAAATTAATAGTTTAAAAAAACACTAAAAACCCGCTTTTATAAATGCACGTAAAAATATACATTTTATACAGGCACCTATGTCAATATTTACAGTATTTACACTCAATATTTACAAGTAAATATATAATAGGTTTGTTATAACCTTGAAACCTGATCGTGTTCAAAGTCCATTACGTGACCTTTCTCACAAGTGCAAACACGACTATGATACGATATTCCATCATGGAATTCCAGTTCCTGTCTTCCGGCTTCATCATAGGACCTTGAAACTTAATCGTGGTCAAAGTTCATTACAAGACCTTTCTAACAAGTCCAAACACGGCTATGATACGATACTCGATCATGGAATGCCAGTGCCTATCTTCCGGCTTCATTATCAGACCTTGAAACCTAATCGTGGTCAAAGTTCATTCCAAGACTTTTCTAACAAGTCCAAACACAGCTATGATACGATGTTATATCATGAAGTTTCAGTTCATATCTTCCGACTCCATCATCAGATCAGTTCGACAGTACAATATTATTGTATGGTCATCAGAACTACATACAGCTGCCAATTTTCATGTCGCTACGATCCTTGGAAGATGGTTAAATTCGTTACCTTAGATTCCATTACTTAGTTAGTTACATACAGGTCGACCTAATAAAAGCGTGTTAAAAACAATGTCTGGATGTGTTAGGTGCACCAGGGGATATAGGTAATTAGCAATATTTAATAGAATATAATTCAGAAACGGCTTATAATAGTTATACATAAAGAGATCTTTCCATTGGTCTTCCATTCTCTTCTGGTACCCATATGCCTAGTTGGGCCGAAATCACGTATACTTGTAAGCTACTTTATTAATATTTAAATTCCCAATACATTTTAATCAAATATTAACGCCATCTGTTAGCGCTTGGACCAACCCCGGTCGAGAAACGAACCGCTCCGCCCGAGATGGTTGCGATGGAACCTAACCGGGTCGTCCGCCAACCGAGAGAATATCATCGATTTTATTTATGAAATTAAAAATCGTTTTATCGAGTCGTTCTCAAACTGTGACATACAAATACCTAAGTAGGTACTTATATGCGCGTTTATCACATTTTCGATTCCTTGTTCTATTAGGATTTGGATTGGATATTGCTTTGGATTTGTACTGGAATAAATTACTTCGTATAAATGCACTTTCCTTCTGAATCTAATGACATCTAAAACACGTTTTGCCGTGGTAGTTCGCCATAAAATAAGATCTTTACTTTCGAGCGTTTACTATTTATTGTTGCCATCTGATAGGTATTTATGTTTGCCATCTGTTAGGTGATAGCTGAACAGCGAATTAATTATTTTACGGGGTGCTATCTGCCGGGCAATAGTAAAACTAGATGCGCAGTGTATTCTTCAAGGTGGTAGTTGGCGGTACGACCGATAGATGACGCTATAGTACTTTATTATTATTTTTTTGTGAAATCATTGCAATTAACATATTGATTTAAATTGTAACGTTTATATGTTTAAATTGTAGAGTATTTTATATTAGTTATCTCTAAGTATAGTAATTGTACGTATAGAATAGAATGTACCTAGCATGCTGTGGGAGTTTTATGCGACACGCACAGTAGGCCCTCCAACTGTACTAACAGTGGGTATTTCAATAATAACATAAATAACAAATTATTCTGTAAGGTTACAATAGTTTCTATAAGGTACCTTATATAAACACAGGCAATTCATCATTTACGAAAATTCATTTTGAAAAAAAACATTTAACCTTGATGTTTCTAATTGTTGGTAACTCCAATGTTAAGGCATTGATTATAATATGGTTTAGGGTAGGTAACTACAAATAAATCAAAATATTAAAAAGTAGTTCATTATAGTTTTTCATTATTCCTACTACAGTTTACCTAATTTTAGAAAGAGATAGTACTGCTTTATATTGTTAAAAAAGCTATTACGGTGCAATTATATATCCCGTACGTAACTAGCTTCACGTCTGCGCAGAAATAATGGATCCGATTGCGTTTCTCCGTGAACTAAAATAGTTGTTCAACCGAACAAGACAGAGCGACACGTTATAACGGAATATGAACTATCGTCGATTTTCCCACACCAAAACTACCTGTCGAACGTATAGACGCCCGAATAGGTTTGAACACATTTCGTGCGATGTTAGATTTAGCTGCCTATCTAAGGTGGGTAGTTTTAATACGGAAAAGTGGCAACCGTTCATTTCACATTCTGCTCTGATGTACTGCTCTGTCTCGTTCACATGAACTAATTTCCGAATTTACTTTTAACCTACCTTTGGCTTATTATTCGAAAAGAAGGCAAAAAATCGTTGGTTTTAAGCTATTGCATAGCTTTATCGCGGGCCTAGGCCAGCGCGGCGACCGAATGAAGAAATTTCTTAAGGCGACGACTATTGTCAACGGCTTTGGGCGATTGGGCGGAGCCAACGCGTGATAAGAGAACTGGAAATGCCGCGCGCGCCGAGAGCGGCTTGTAGAGTGACCATACCTACGTACGAAAATAGTGTACCTTCAAGATTCAAAGGTATTAAATAAATAAAAGTACGTATTGTGAAATAATAATCGGATTTGTATTGTAATCATTTTATTATTGTTAGAAAATTTGGTAAACAAGAATTACGTAATTACGTAAACAAAAACGCCCGCAATTAGCAAAAAAACATAGCATAAAGGTAATAAAAAACATAGGATAATGAACTAGTCGATCCTAGGCATACGAGGAATATGATCATTAGAGATCCCTCTTATATAGTTAGTGCTATACAGGGGCGCAAATAGAAAAGGGATGAGGAAAAAAAAACAAGAAACGAAAAATGACGATTTTGAATGAAGTCAATAAAGACGAAGACACGCTTCGTAATCAAAGTCCTGGTATAGTTGCTGAATCGGCAAAAGGTGTTGTGGCACTGCGTCTCTGGTCATCATTTTGGGACTGAGGCCTTGTGAGGTGGATATTCATCCCCAGTCGAGAGGGTCCTGTCCGGCTCCCAGCCATTTATGCACCTGGAACAGAATTGACAGTTGAAGAGAAAATGACGAAAGACAATTTATATGTTTAGAAATATAGAGTAGAGCTGTATACGAGCTGTATAAGAACGATTTAATTTGGTACCTGATAGCTGGTAGGTGCGGTAGAATTGACGGGTAGCCTCTCTTGTACTCAACCTGGCGAGATTGAAGCTCGTTTTGGCTGCAGCCCTCTCGAATAGATGATACCGCAGCTCATCAAGGCTCTGGATGTCGTATTCGGGGTTGCCACTGTACAGAGAAACTACCAAATCTGGTCCCCTGCTGCTGCTATCTCATCAGGTGTAGAGGTGGTGTCAAGAGAAATAGCAGCTTTCTTTCCGAGGTCCGAGTGTTTTTGGAGTATGAAAAACATTTTTATCTTCCCTTGTCCGAAGAAGCAAGATGCCGAGTCACACCCACTGAAGGTGTGGATGAAAAGAAAAAAATACGTGTGGCACTCGGGGACTGCCACGGTAAAGCTATTGCATAGCATTTTTAACAACTTATGCAATTATAATTATTTATTTATTTTATTTTTTCTGATATCAGATAACTGCGCTCTATCGGAAAACGTTGAAATTATTCCGAATCATTTGCGGCTGCGGAAGCAAATGATTCGGAATAATTTAAACGTCTTTCGATAGAGCGCCGCGCACGAATTTTTTATTCAATAAAGCAAAAAAACCGAATTATTCGAAAAAATTCGTAGATAAAAAGATAGATAATTAAATTATCTTTAAAATGGTGCAGGTTTCATAATAATACGCCAGATAGTATTTGCGTAGTAGTCGTTTTTGTGTTCGGTTAGACCTAATTTCACAAATTAATTACACTATGTAATATAAACAAAATCTAAAATATTCAAAGCTAAGAATATTAGGAAAATGTTCTTGTTTAACATATATTTTTTTCGAATCGTAAGCAGTACTTGTTTACACGTAATTATCAGTTTAAAATCATTAATTTTCGTTAAGAAATTTCTTCATTCGGTCGCCGCGCTGGCCTAGGCCCGCGATAAAAGCTATGCAATAGCTTAAAAATGTCCGGTTTTGATGTTACGTTGAAGAGGTGATTCTGGAATAGATCACATCTGCAGCATTGTGTATTACACGTTTCTTGAAATAAAACGTCACGATGGCGTGAGATCCCAGTGAGGATTATAAACAAGTCCATGTCCTCGCCAGCGTCTAACACTATATCATAGGAAGAGACAAAAGTGACAGCTGTAGTGATTATGAGCCTGTCAGCATCTTCCTTAGCATGCATTACCCGAATATGTTAAGCTTTTCCATTCTCGTTTTCAGCAGGTCGGTGAAACGAATTTTACTTTGTCGTTTAATAAGAAATTCTCTTGTGAAACCTGAGCCTTAGTATTTTTATCAAATATTATTTCCGGAGATTTCAGAGCTCTTCGTGCCTTTTTGTATAGGATCTGTTGGGTATCCATCGAAAACTACTGCCACGATTGAACCGTAATAAGCAGTGGTGCACTGGGTGTATTTGTCAGTTATTGAAGCAAATGATGAGCTTCGACACACGTGTGTGGTGTGTGTGCGTGTGTGTGTTTGTGCATGTGTTGGTGTGTGTGTGTGTGTGTGTGTGTGTGTGTGCGGTGTTCGTGTGGGTTTTTCGATTGGTAACTGAATTTAAAACTCATCAAAAATCAGTACTTTTTCAGCAGCTATACTAGGACTTTGATCATGAAGTGTGTCTTCGTCTTTATTGACTTCATTCAAAATCGTCATTCTTCGTTTTTTGTCTGTGTTTTTTTTCTTTTCTTTTTCCTCTTCCTTTTTCCTGTTGCGCCCCTCTATAGCACTAACTATATAAGATGGTTCTCTAATTATCATATTCCTCGTATGTCTAGGATCTACCAGTTCAGGAAGCATGCAATCTGTGTAGAACTTAATCAACTTATTTTTCATTTTAGTTTCCCAAAAGGTGCAATCCTTGTAAATTAATTATATTTTTACAGGAAACTTATCCCCAGACCAAATACCAAGCATACACTTAGATCTTCTTGTTACATGCAATTTCCTCTGTATTTGATACCACCAACTATGTTCTTTGTTTATTATATAATTACCGTTCTGTATTATTTGTAGAACGATATCTTTTTTTCATGAATAGCTTTTTCTAATCCTAGTTTGTAAGCTGTGATTGGACATTTTATTTCAACAATTGTATTTTCATCAATGATACCGTCTGGTGACGCACCAAGAAATGGTACTTCCTCACCAAGAAAAAGTCCACTCGGGTCTATTTTCACATTCTCTTGTTTTGACAACTGTTTTTTTGCAATATTTTCATTGTCCGAAATTATCGAAATTTAACCGAAATTCCGAATTTCAAATGTCAAAATGTCAAGTGCGAAATTCGAACTTGAATGTTAAATTCGTAATTCGAAGTAGAATGTCAAGTTCGAAATTCGAAGTAAAATGTCAAGTTCGAAATTCGAAGTAGAATTTCAAGTTCGAAATTCGTAGTAGAATGTCAAGTTCGAAATTCGAAGTAAAATGTCAAGTTCGAAATTCGAAGTAGAATTCCAAGTTTGAAATTCGTAGTAGAATGTTAAGTTCGAAATTCAAAGCACAATTTCAAGTTTGAAATTCGAAGTACAATCTCAAATTCGAAATTCGAAGTAGCATTTCAAGTTTAAAAACTGACAAATTTAAAAAAAATACTGTCTTTACCTACAGCGTTACAAAATCAGTCAGTGAGTCAGGGATGCGCGTAACTATGTTATAAGTAGGTTTATTATTATTACTACAAAATTTTTGGCTAAAAACCACAATTATCTTTTTGCAACAAAAACAACCCCCTCCAACCAAAGTATAATTTACGTCATACTACGAAAACCCGAATTAAATTTTGTCGCTTTATGAATGAATTTAGTAAACCGATGGTTCAACTTATATTTGTACTTCAGGTTTCATATATAAATCGGCCCTAAATCGATTTTCAAATTCAATATTCAAGTTTGATATTTGATTTCAAAATAATATTCTGATTCCGATAGTTCTGATAAAACTTTAAAGTTCTGATAAAACATAATTATTGTTCGAATTACACTAAAATCAAAATATTAAATTAGGTATGCATTTACCTGTGAGCATTACCTTTTGATGTAGTTTTGTTTACCTACACTGTTTACTCACCTCGTCTGTGAATTTACATCTTCAGAATTAGTGTTGTTTCGTATTCGCCTAAAATGAAAACAGTAATAACGTCAGTTTATAAAATAAAAGAAGTAATTTATTTTATGTGTTGATTAGTTAAATTGTTGCACGAATCCTATTCGTGTGGTCACCCCAATTTGACGTCAGGCAAAGAGCATCAGAGTAGACAAATGGTAATAATATACACGTAATAATACACTAATACACGTTACTTACCTTAATAATCTATTTTTCTCTAATATACTGCGATTAAGTTTTAAAATTTTTGAGTTTCTGGCCATTTTGTTTTTAATTAACGTAATTTTTTCGTTCGGAGCGCAGCGTCAGCATCCACTCGTGACAGTGGTCGCTGTCGTACTGAGTGTCGTCGCCGGCGAGGCCCGCTTTATAACTCGCGTACCAATTTTGTTCGAATAAGCAAAATCGGATATTATTCTTTGACTTTTCGAAAAAAATCACAGATAACAAGATAGATAATTAAATTATCTTTAAAATGGTGCAGGTTACATAATAATACACTAGATAGTAGTTGCGTAATTATCGTTCTTGTGTTCGGTTAGACCTCATTTCCCAAATTAATTACACTATGTAATATAAACAAAATCTAAAATATTCAGAGATTAGAATATTGGGTATATATTCTTGTTTAACATATATTTTTTTCGAATCGTAAGCAGTACTCGTTTAGACGTAATTATCAGTTTAAAATCATTAAAGTCGTATATCAGCGCCTTAAAACTGCTAATTACGTCTAAATGAGTACTGCTTACGATTCGAAAAAAATATATGTTAAAAAATACGTGTGGCACTCGGGGACTGCCGCGGTAAAGCTATTGCATAGCATTTTTAACAACTTATGCAATTATAATTATTTATTTATTTTATTTTTTATGATATCAGATAACTGCGCTCTATTGGAAAACGTTGAAATTATTCCGAATCATTTGCGGCTGCGGAAGCAAATGATTCGGAATAATAATTTAAACGTCTTCCGATAGAGCGCCGCGCACGAATTTGTTATTCGATAAAGCAAAAAAAAAACGGATTATTCCAATAAAATCGTAGATAAAAAGATAGATAATTAAATTGTCTTTAAAATGGTGCAAGTTTCATAATAATACGCCAGATAGTATTTGCGTAGTAGTCGTTTTTGTGTTCTGTTAGACCTAATTTCACAAATTAATTACACTATGTAATATAAACAAAATCTAAAATATTCATGGCTAAGAATATTAGGAAAATGTTCTTGTTTAACATATATTTTTTTCGAATCGTAAGCAGTACTCGTTTAGACGTAATTATCAGTTTATAATCATTAATTTTCGTGAAAAAATTTCTTCATTCGGTCGCCGCGCTGGCCTAGGCCCGCGATAAAAGCTATGCAATAGCTTAACAAGAACATTATCCTAATATTCTTAGCTTTGAATATTTTAGATTTTGTTTATATTACATACTGTAATTGATTTGTGAAATTAGGTCTAATCGAACACAAAAACGACTACTACGCAAATACTATCTGGCATATTATTATGAAACCTGCACCATTTTAAAGATAATTTAATTGTCTATCTTTTTATCTACGATTTTTTTCGAATAATTCCCTTTTTTTTTTGCTTTATCGAATAAAAAATTCGTGCGCGGCGCTCTATCGGAAGACGTTTAAATTATTCCGAATCATTTGCTACCGCAGCCGCAAATGATTCGGAATAATTTCAACGTTTTCCGATAGAGCGCAGTTATCTGATATCAGAAATAATAAAATAAATAAATAATTATATTTGCATAAGTTGTTAAAAATGCTATGCAATAAGCTTTACCGCGGCAGTCCCCGAGTGCCACACGTATTTTTTTTAATTATTTTTGTATCGTAACATGTACGCGAAGGTACATGTTACGCTTTGTTGCGTTTGTGCGATAGTGGCCCCGATTGCGTTTCTTTGTGGACTAAAACTTAAATTAATTCAAGCGAACGAGCAATACGTTAGAGCAGAATATGAACTGAAATTAATTCAAGCGAACGAGATAGAGCAATAAGTTAGAGCAGAATATCAAACGAACGATGGTCGATAAAAAATACCTGTCGAACTTATACCTACTCGTCCGAATAAATTTGAACACATTTCGTGCGGTGTTAGATTCAGATGCTTAAGCTTTGGTGGGTAGTTTTATTGCGAAAAAGTGACAGCCGTTCATTTCACATTCCGCTATAGCGCATTGCCCTGTCTCGTTCCCACGAACTAATTTCTGATTTTAGTTCACGGAAAAACGCAAAGAAGAAAGTCTCGGATGCACAGCCCTCCGTCCAGATATAACTCTTTACTCTCTATCTCGGAAGGTGGCTTATAGTAGAATTAACTGTTCCATGGGAATCAAATATCCCAAAAGACCACGAGTACAAATTAAATAAATACCATGATCTTGCAAATGCCGTAACCCGGAACGGCTTCACTGTTCACCTTCACGCGGTGGAAGTTGGCGCTCGTGGCCTGCCAGCTAAATCTCTATTTCACCTCTTTAAAGATCTTGGCCTTTCCAGAAAAATAATCAACTCTTTCTTAGAAAAATTATCTAAAACTGCGATTTGCGCATCTCAAATTCTATGGCTTCGAAGGGGGAGTGAATGGGTGGCAAGGTGAACGCTCACATGTGGCAAGACAGCTGTCCTAAACCTACCACAGCCGGTTCGTAAGTCCGGAATCCACTGCTCACCCCCCAGAAGTGTAAAAAAATAGTATTATGATGGGCCCGACTCCGGTCGGTGAATTCCATGGCAGCTCCGTTTGTATTTATTGTAAACCCCCTGATTATCAGGATGACAACAACGAAAGAGTTGTGACAGCCGGAGAGACGGTGGACGGCGTGAAAGAACGCATCGGGTCGATGGCCTTGCAAGCCAGACCCGATTATATATAAAGCAAAAAAGAAAAAAAAGGAAATATGCCCCCAAGCGGCCTATCAGGGGGGGAGAATTCCCGCTACCCCAGTTGAAACCCCAAACAACGACACGGCTAAAACGACACCGGACCTTGCTTGCCCTATCTGCGGGAAACAATATAAACGATTAGCATGGTTAAAAAAACACATTGCTGGGCACGATGATAGCGACGCTGCACTTCAGTGTCTTAAACCGTCGCAAGGAGTCACGGACAGAGTTGAACCTCACATGTCCCTTGACTCCACATCTGCCCGCAGTTTGTCACCCGACCGGTCTCCTCTACCCGCGCAAATCGTATCCTTCCCTCCTCTAAAATTCCCTTCACTTGCGAAAGAGGACTGGGAATTTCATAATAATAATTTAACTTCTATTCTTGACCACTCTGTGAACCGTAATGCCCCTGCCAGCGTCCAGCTGTCGTCCTTCCAGGTGGCGGTCCATGAATACTTCTCGGGTGTTTACCCAAAATCTACCCATGTCGACCCGGTTCACAGAGAAAATGCATTTAAGGCAAAGCTCCGTAGGCAAAAGCGGCTACTTCGTCGCCAGTTACGTGAAGCCAAGAAAGCCGGGGATAAAACCCTCTGCCACAACTTCTCGCGCGCGTACCGCTCTATACTAAAACTCATACAGAGCGTAGCAACGCAAAACGACAAGCGCAAGGCAGCATTTCTCAAATCCAAAGAGGAAGCCCGGTTCGACAAAAACCGTTTTAACTACAGCAAAACGGTTTTGTCTGCCGCCAAGGGAAAAATCCAAATCCCGGAAGAAATGGCCACGGAATATTTTTCGACCACGTATGAGGACCCAATGCGGCTCCATAATTACAGCCCTCCGCCGGGCATTACACCTCCGCCCCTGCCTACGGTAGCTTTTGCTTCTCAACCTCCATCTCTAGATGAAATTCTTAATCAAGTAAAGAGGAAGCCGTCGGGCTCTACTCCGGGTCCCGATGGTATTCCCTATTTAGTATACAAAAAATGCCCCTGCCTTCTGCAATATTTAGGATCCATCTTCCGAAATATATGGAATAGCGGTGTAGTCCCACAGAATTTTGGCCGAGCGACAGTCATCTTAATTCCGAAGGTCCCAGTTTGCACCGGACCAAAGGACGCTCGGCCCATTGCTCTCACAGACACTGTGGCCAAAATCTTTTTTAGCATAGTCCACACAAGGATGAGCGAATTCATGCACCGGAATGAGTACCTTGGAGTATCAGTTCAAAAAGGCTTCATGCGTGGCGTCTCGGGCTGCCTCGAGCACAATTCTCTCCTGGCTGCTGCCATCAAGGATGCGAGACAGCACGAACGCCAAATCAATGTATGCTGGCTCGACCTAGAGAATGCCTTTGGGTCAGTCCGACACAGTCTCCTCCACTTTGCACTCCGCTGGTACAACTTCCCACCAGTCGTGCGTGACATTGTAGCCTCCTACTACAACTGTCTGACTTTCCATGTTAAAACGCAAGAATGGACTACCCGCTCTATACCATATTCAATTGGACTATTTCAGGGCTGTTGCCTCTCCCCGACGATTTTTAATATAGTTTTTAATATACTGCTGGAAAGCCTGACCCAGTTTGACAGGAAGTGGGGCTACCGTTTTAAAACAGACGGCCAATACACCTCGTCGTGCCTCGCTTTTGCCGACGACCTAACTTTCATCACCAGAAGCCCCAAGCAGCTTTCCCTGCTATTACAGAAAGTGGAGTTTTTCTGCGACTGGTCAGGCTGTATAAAAGTGAAGCCCTCCAAATGTTTTTGCCTTGGACTCGCCCGCATGGGCACAAAATTTACATCCTATGACCCCAAATTGGTCTATAAGGGCTCTAATATCTCCCTTATAGACCCAAACAATCATTTCAAATTCCTCGGCAGAAAAATCACCCATCAGGGAAAAGACGTCTCGGGCGATCATGTTATAGAGCATTTCAAAAGTTGCCTGGCGAAAATAGATGCCTTGCTAATTTCTGGCCCTCGTAAGGCCTGGATCTATGACAATTATCTAACGTCACATTTGTCATGGCCCTTTCTTATTTACGATTTTACCAAAACCCAACTGTCCCGTCTAGATGCGCTGGTGACAGCTAGTTTAAAATCCTGGCTGTCCTTAGCCAAACCAGCTGACCCCTCGACTCTCTTCAGGTCCAAACAAAATTTTGGGCTAGCGCTTAAACTGCCCTCTCTGCTCTACGCCAACTCCAGAATAACCAAAAATTCGATTCTGTGCAATTCCAAAGATCCGGCAATATCGAAGCACGTAATAAGTGGCCGTAGTGATTCAAATGATCTACAAGCCCGCGTAGACTTCCACAAAAAGTTCCTTACTGGAATCAGCCAGAATGGCACTGGTCTGGGGTATGGCAGTACAACCACGAGCGACGTGGACTTGAAGAAGTCTCTTTTGCGGGGAGATTACGACAGCAAGAGTATGGCTCATGCTATTGGCCTTCAATGCCAGAATGATTGGACAACAATTGGGGACTTTTGCATTCCGCCTCCAATGCACTGGAAGGTAATGCTCTATGACTGGACGCCAGAGATGCTGAAATTTTATTTGAATGCCTTTCAGCATACACTTCCAGACCCCAGTAACCTCGCTCGTTGGAGCTTTGCCGAGGATAGTTCTTGTCCCCTCTGTAGCAATACCCCTTGCACAGCTAGACACATTCTAGCTGGCTGCAAGGTGGCCTTAGATCAAGGACGGTACACTTACCGCCATGACAAAGTTCTCGCTGTTATTCGCGAGGTAATTAGTCTCTCAGTGGCTCGTGCCAACAAGGGTTTGACAGTATCCTCCAAACCCCCAATACAGTTTGTGCGGGATGGCTCTAAAGGCAAAAAACATTTAACTACAAAACCTTTCTCAATAATCGAGAAAGCTACAGATTGGATTCTGGAGGTTGATTCGGTCTCTAAGCAGTATAAATTCCCTGAAAGTCTCGGATGCACAGCCCTCCGTCCAGATATAACTCTTTACTCTCTATCTCGGAAGGTGGCTCTTATAGTAGAATTAACTGTTCCATGGGAATCAAATATCCCAAAAGACCACGAGTACAAATTAAATAAATACCATGATCTTGCAAATGCCGTAACCCGGAACGGCTTCACTGTTCACCTTCACGCGGTGGAAGTTGGCGCTCGTGGCCTGCCAGCTAAATCTCTATTTCACCTCTTTAAAGATCTTGGCCTTTCCAGAAAAATAATCAACTCTTTCTTAGAAAAATTATCTAAAACTGCGATTTGCGCATCTCAAATTCTATGGCTTCGAAGGGGGAGTGAATGGGTGGCAAGGTGAACGCTCACATGTGGCAAGACAGCTGTCCTAAACCTACCACAGCCGGTTCGTAAGTCCGGAATCCACTGCTCACCCCCCAGAAGTGTAAAAAAATAGTATTATGATGGGCCCGACTCCGGTCGGTGAATTCCATGGCAGCTCCGTTTGTATTTATTTATTATTAGCGGACGTATCGCGTACGTCCGTATGGGTAGGAAGGTTAAGGCAGAAACAGACTGAGCCCACTTACGGAATGTATGCAACGCATTATGTCTTCTGGACCACCGATATTCGATGATCTGGACCCTTGAATTTGCATGAAAGCAGAAGACTTAGATAGAAACATACTTGTCATATGCAACGCTATGACACGCGTACCACGCAACCTCGACTGCGATCTCCATATCGGCATGGAAGGTGGAATCTGGTTACAGTAGGCTGTTCCACGCGTAAAACCAGTGTTTCTAGAACTTACTTTTGCAACTCGTCAGACACACATAGAACGTCGGTACATGCACAGAGAAAAGAACCAGTGCATGCGTTTATATTTGTTTGTTTACGATTAGAAAATGGGCGATGAATATCTTAAACAGGAGATCTTTCTTATGTCACATTAAAAATTATTATGAATCTCCTGAAATTGTACTTTTTACATGCGGAAGTACACAAAGAGTCCTTCTTCTTTAATATATTTCAATTTATGCATTAATATATCATATTCCCCAAC
This sequence comes from Micropterix aruncella, assembly GCA_944548615.1. NCBI lineage: Eukaryota > Metazoa > Arthropoda > Insecta > Lepidoptera > Micropterigidae > Micropterix > Micropterix aruncella. Next base: position 3,787,550 of record OX155972.1, on the reverse strand, counting down.
CTTTTTTCTTTGTCTATTTATCTAATGAATTCAATTTCTTTTTTTCTTAACTTTTTTATTTTGTTACTGTGGTGCAAACATGGTAATTTAAAAATAACAAACTGAATTAATCGTGATTGAACTCAGAACCATAAAGCATATTGTACAGCGGTTGTACTAGCGCTCCTTTTGAGAAGTGACAACAGCTTCTGATGCCATATACAGGATGAGTTTTTTGTTTGGGACACCTTGAAGTGGGGGAATTAGTAAGAGTATATAAGTAACTTTTGTTTTTTTTTTTTTTTAAATAAACACTCAAGGATTATCAAACATTTATTAATTAGTCAAGAAGAAGTAAGACAGTGGACTGTCCTTTGTCCGCTAAAATCTTTCACATTTACTCCATGGGTGACAGAACCACCTAATGCTGTTAAAACTCCCAGGGGCGACGGGCTCACCCGTTGTGTTTGACACCCCCAGTTATGGTACGCCATAGTTAAAAAAGCATACGTTAACACCTCCGATTTTGATAATTTGAGGTCGATTGGCCAGATAACTTTCAAACTAACTAAATGCTTCAAAATTAGACTTCGCTCATTGGAAGACGGCACTCCAGGAAGAAAGCAACAGCACCCACTGTGCTCCGTATGTCGTGTAGTGTGACATGCGCCGCTGGAGTCTGAAAGGGAGCGGCGCGGGAGAGAGGGGGAGGGGGAGTGCGTAGAGGAGAGCCACTGTCGGCGGCGCTGGCTCGCCTGCCGGTTGAGTCCGCTCACCGCTGCACCATGCGGCCCGCCCAATCGATACCCCCGCAGCCGACGGCGACGGACATCACGTGGGCCACTCCAGCCAGACACCCACCGACCCACTAGGCAGCGCTTACGTACGATACTCCGGGCACCAACGTACGATAGTGCAAAATTGCATGAATACATAGGTGCAAATAAAAAATATCTATATACAGTACTTCCTTGATATAACCATTGATTACATAGCGAATTAGATTGCTTAACGACTTACTACGATTTGGAAACCAGTATTTTACTACTAATCGCAACATGTCGATTGCACTCATAGTTCCTAGACATTGATTATTATGTTCAATATGGCGACTTTCGTGATATGAAAGTATGGCTGCGCAGTATAGATGGCGCTTTAAACTCGCCTATACGGTATAAAATAATAATATAATGACAAAGGATTTTTTTAATCATTGCTTTTATTATTTTGATATTATTGACATGAGATGTTATTTTTTTAATTTGGTATACTGATTTTAATGCCTAATAATTACTAATAATTGCGATCATTGAGGCATTCTATCTATCCGTATTAGATGGCGTACAATAGATGTCATTCTATCTCTTCGTATTATTTCTGTGATATAATCAGACTATATATAAAAATGCGATAGAGGGAACTAATAGTTAAATGTTCATATTGTTTCGATTGGTTGAATTATTAGTTTTTTATTATCAATCAGTCATTATTAAAAAAGACATTAATTATCAATATTATTATAGATGGCCGAATAAATTACTATTAGTTTGTGACCGTCAATGCTATTGGCGCCACCTGCTTTTCGCCGGCAAAGAAGGGTTGCTAAATCGTTCTATGGAGACCTCAATATAACGATTTCCTCATTGTAACGTTTGTATTTTTAAATCCCCTTTAATTTACCATAAAACCCAATTCTAAATCTGTGCATACTTGTATACTTAACTTCTAATTTTAAAGCAAACAAAAAACCTCTTCAAATTTTATTAAATTGGGGTTACACTGTATTTAGTCGTTCTGGCATATCTGTGCATACTTGCATACTTAACTTCTAATTTTAAAGCAAACAAAAATGCAGATTTTTTGGCCAAACCATCGATTATATAAGATATTAGATTGCTCATTACCATAGTACGTTTGGACAATCTTTCTGCACCAATGACATACATGTGGCACTGACTGCGTTATCCGGTGAAACTAATAGCAATTCATGTTGATGATTGCGACGATACATTTCCCCACACATAGACGAGACAACGAGCTATACCAGTCCATTGATATTTATATTTTTTTAATAAGCAAGTTGAATATCAACCGTGAAGTACCAATACCTAACATAAACACAATTTTACAAGAGACGTGAGGAACAATATTGGTATGATTTTGAGTAAGTAAAAGTATGAAGTTAGCAGTTTTGGCCATTAAAATTATAATTATTATGAATACAGGAGGTATTTCTAACCACGCTTTGGCATCTGTATGACATGGCACTAAGTTACGATTTTTTTATATAAAAAATATTATTTTGCTAACAATATCAATATACAGTCGTCTCTCGATAATCCGGCAGATATCAGACCTGGTACTGCCGGATTACTGAAAACGGTGATTTAAACGCCAGAAACTATGTTTTATTGTATACATATTATATAGGTATATAATACTATTATACACTACATTAGTACATACACGCGATTGAAGTGTTAACATAAGCTAAAAATAAAATAAAGAAAGAAATTAACTTACAATACACTACTACTGCAGTTTTGTATCAACAGTCTACGTTGTTCCATTGAAGTGGAAGGAATAAAATAATTTTCTTTTTTCATTTGCTTTTCCACTATGACACTAATTAAAACCAATAATGAATGCCATCTATTAGTCTATCTGAATATTAAATTGAGTAATTATTACGTATTGAAACCTATAAACCAAATTAAAAATTGACATCTATATGTAAATAATATTCAATAATAATAATAATATTTATTTATTTTATTTATTTATTTATAGTATTACACAAGTTCGTTTGTACAGTTTACCATATCATGTTGATTCTTGAGGAGATAGGGTAAGTTTTCGAACCTTGTAGGAAAGTTTTCGAACCTTGCTTGTCAACATCTCAATGTGCTTTTGCCAACGCAGCATATTGTCAATTATTATTCCGAGATATTTTACGTGTTCTGTCCTTTCCAGGAAAGGGCAGTTACATTGCTTTGTATTTTTACATGAGTGAATAGTTACGGTATGATATGGTGATGGTTGTCCTTTATTATTATTACTAAAAGTTATATATTTCGTTTTTTTTATATTTAGGCTAAGAAGGGATTCATCTAACCATTCACGTACTTGATTAATACCAGCATTGGCTGCACAGAAAGTATCCCTCCAGGTATGCCCATCAAAGATAATGACGATGTCATCAGCAAAAGAAATGGTCATCCCCACCAGATCGCATAATTTATTTATGTAAATGAGAAATAAAATAGGCCCGAGAACACTACCCTGAGGAACGCCAAATGGCAGGTCTTCCGGTTTGCTGGTTACATTATTAATGGTGATAATTTGTTTTCTATTTTGCAAATAGGTCTTAAACCAGTTGAGTGTGACATGCTGGATTCCAACTTCCCCCAACCTCCGAACGAGCTTATCGTGCGAGACCGTATCGAATGCCTTTGCGAGATCCAAGGAAACAGCTATGCACTTTTTATCCTCATCCACATTGCAATTAATAATACGTGTCACTTCTGCGATTGCATCAGTTGTGCCAATTCCTTCTCTAAACCCAAACTGGTTATTAGATAAAAGATTGTTTTCTTTTAAATATTTCAGAACACGTTTTTTTGCGACGTTCTGTATAATTTTGGATAAGGTGCTTAAAAGAGAAATTGGCCTATAATTATTTATATCCATTCTGTCACCACTTTTAAATATAGGAACTACTTTAGCGCATTTAAGTGCTTCAGGAAATATGCCCTGCTTGAAACTATAATTGACTATGTGTGCTATGGGACCACTTAGTTCATTTTTTGAGTTACTATGAACTATGATTTAAAATTCATTTTGTTATTGTATTATTATTTTATTTCGAGATAGGCTCACGTATATCCTAACTAAGAAGAGGCGTGTTTAGAGCGCCATCTATAGTGCGACGCCATTCTGTCATACCACGAACGCCGCCCAATTGAACATCTTTATGTAAATAATATTATAATACAAAAATATGATTGAAAAATTCTGTGTAAATAATGTTTTAAAAAAAATATCCTCCAGAAATTGTCCCCTTACTACTTCAGTCGGGGAGATATTATCGTACGTACGATTATGGAAGGAGATGTAATCCTCGCTAGAGCGAGGGAAACTTTTCTGGCGGTCGGTGTACTTCAGTCAGTCGTCCGGCAGCGTCGCAGCCGTGAGTACGTCGCGCCGTGGAGCGGTCCCGCCGCCGGGATCGACAGTCGCACGCTCGTTCGTTGTTTTTCGTGTTATGGTGGAGTATCATGTTGTTGCAATGAATTTGGTGCCAGCGGTGATGGAGGCGGCCGCGATGCCGTGGTCGGCGCTCACGGAGCTCCTGCCGCCGCCGGCGAAGAAGAGCAGACGGCTGCACCGGCCGCACCTGTCTGTAGTGACGACGACGACAACATCGGCCGCAGCTGACGACGTCTGTCACGTCTCGCGTCTCTACCCCGAGCTGCTCGCGCTGATCTTCGCGAAGCTCGACGTGAAGGATCGAGGGAGGGCCGCGCAGACCTGCTGCACCTGGAGAGACGCCGCCTACCACAAATCCGTCTGGCGAGGAGTCGAAGCCAGGCTCCATCTGAGGAGATCCAGCCCGGCGCTGTTCGGATCGCTCGTGCGCAGAGGGATCAAGCGCATCCAAGTGCTCTCCCTGCGTAGATCCTTGCGCGACGTCGTCGTCGGGGTCCCCGATTTAGTATCCCTAAACCTCAGCGGGTGCTACAACGTCACAGACATTGGGTTATCCCACGCGTTCGTTTCCGACCTCCCGCACCTGAAAATCCTAAACTTATCACTCTGCAAACAAATCACCGATACGTCCCTCGGGCGCATAGCGCAATATCTCAAAAACTTAGAAACTTTAGAGCTGGGCGGCTGCTGCAACATCACCGACACCGGCCTCTTGCTGATCGCATGGGGGCTAAAGAGATTAAAACGCTTAAACCTTCGTTCTTGCTGGCATGTCAACGACCACGGAATCGGACACTTAGCCGGGTTAAATAATGAAACCGCCGAGGGAACCCTATCCTTAGAACACTTAGGCTTGCAGGACTGCCAGCGCCTAACAGACGAAGCTTTAAAACACGTTTCAACAGGATTAACAAACTTGATAAGCATAAACCTATCGTTCTGCGTGTCAATAACGGACGGAGGCTTGAAATATCTCGCGAAGATGCCTTCTCTACGAGAAATGAACCTGAGAGCTTGCGATAACGTCTCCGATATAGGAATGGCGTATCTAGCAGAAGGCGGATCCAGGATAGCATCATTAGACGTCTCCTTCTGCGATAAGCTGGGCGACCAGGCCCTGATCCACATATCTCAAGGCTTGTTCAACTTGAAATCGCTGTCTTTAAGCGCGTGTCAAATCTCTGACGACGGTTTGGACAGGATAGCGAAAACGCTACACGAACTAGAGACCCTAAACATAGGGCAGTGCCACCGAATCACAGATAAGGGACTCCAAAACATCGCAGAACATCTCACACATCTAAAATGTATAGACCTATACGGATGCACGCGAATAACGACATTGGGACTTGAGAAAATTATGAGGCTACCCCAACTTAGCATACTTAACTTAGGACTTTGGCACGTGAGGTGATCGTGTAACTGTGATCTCTGTTCGTAAGGTGGCTCACCGCGTTTTTCTTCATGTCCCATGCGTTTCTAATATATTGATGTTTAATGACTAATTTTTTAGTTACTGAAAATAATAAGCGAACTGAACTTCATTTGCAACGCCGAAAAAATCTATTAAAACAATGAAAATCAACTTAAAATTGAGTTTTCTAGGAACAAATGCAGGGTTACGGGGACGAACGATCAATGTATTTTTTTTTTCAAATTTTTGGTAATTCCATTTTAAAACTGTTTTGTCTGCCAACCAAATATTGTTGAGTTTCTAAAAAAATTTAAAAAAAACTTGAATTTATACCTTATTAAAAAAGTATCCTATTTAAAAAAATAAAGGAATATATGCAGCATATGAACCTTTCTCAAAAATAGAAATACCTACTACTAGAATCCATCATTGTAACGTGTGATAAAAAAAAGCCTGGAATTATTGCAGTATAGGAACCTTTCTCAGAAATCGAAAAAATAAAGAAATACTACTAGATTCGATCATTGTAATGCTAAATGTGAAAGAAAAAAGCTTTGGACGCGTAAAATTTCTAGACCAAATTTACATACAAAAAAAAGGTTTTTTTAACTCAGTTTTTAAGGTTGTTTAAAAAAAAATAACCTAACCTACCGAAATGTATGGGTTTGGCGCTTTTTTGAATGCCTATATCTCGCTTATTTATTGAGGCCGAATAAATATTATTGCATATTCGGAATCAGCGTGGTGAACATAGTCTGGTGACGTTAAAAAATCAACAATCTAGAAGAGGTTCCTATATTGCAATAGTTCTAGAAGAGGTTCTAGAAGAGGAAGAAGAGGTCTAGAAAATCTAGAAGAGGTTCCTTACTGCAAAAGCGTCGGAAAAGTAATAGGTATGTCGAGACAAAAATATAAAAAAAATATATTAAAAAAAACGTTTTTTTTGTCAAATCAGGCTTTGAGATTGTTTTTAAAAAACTAAACGCTTTTGACACTTTTTTTAATGCCTATATCTCGCTTATTTCTTGAGACCGAATAATGATTGCGGATTTGGCATCAGCGTGGGGAATATGGTCGGGTGACGTTTAAAAAAATCAATAAGGAAAGGTTTCTATAATGCAATAATACCAATGTTATTGAGATTATATATAGGATTGAAAACGAATTTGCAACGTCGCCGAAATATCGGGTGCTACAAACTTCACGCGGTAAATTCGTTTTCTATCCTATTTATAATGTAAAACAACCGCGATGGTCTTCGATTTCAATGTAATTGAGTTTCTTAAAATATTACATTTTACTTGAATTTATAATCCATTAAAAAAGTATCTTATCTTAAAATAAATAAAATTGACATTGGTTGCTCTTCTACGTAACCCTTCAAATAGTACCCAAAACTAATATATTCTAAACGCGAAATATATGCAGTTTATCTAACTCTGCTATATATTTTTTAAAATACACAACCTACCGCCATGTAGATGTTTGACGCTTCTTTAGGCCGGCAATACACATCAGATTTTTTCTATACGATAGTCGGATCAGACTATCGGAAGGCGCTCTTACCATATATTTGTTTTAAATTTCAATACACGTCCGATATACATCGGAGTCGAATATACAAATAGAGTTGTCAACTACAACGGGCGAACCCGTCACTTCAGGAAGTTTTAACGATCAGTCGTTCTATCTCCCGTGAAGTGAGCGCAGAAGACTTGGACAAAACAGTCCACCGTCAAGCTCCGCCACATGCCCGTAAGAGGCCAACGCCTTAACCGCGAGATAACCAGGTGTGTTACTCAGCGGGCTTACACTCACGCCCTTACTTCCAATTGCGACCAGATTACTCCGGTCTCTCAATTGTTTACGAGTTCGAGGTCGCTTGCGCGGTCCTCCCCCTTACGAAGCGGTGAAACGGTGTATACCGAATCTATCGCGGACCACGGCATCCTTTACCCGGCTGTTCACTCGGGATCGGGTAGCCGATGGTCGTTTCAAGAGCAGTCGCCGTAAGGTCCGCAACCACCCCCGCTCTATAGGAAACAGTACTGCTTCCAGACTCCCCCGACTGTTAGTCAGAGTGCGCAATCGATTGGCTTATGCCGCACGGTGCGCAGACCGTCCAGGAGCGCCAGAAGTTTGATTCCTAAGGGAAACTAACCCTAAGGGCCAGAGTCCTGCCCGGGCTCGCACTTCATGCGTGGAGGCCGCCGGATGGGTGTTGACCCGTGAGTGTGACCAACCCTGAACAGAATGGGTCTTCATGGCCAACTCAGCAAGGGCCCATTAACTCCCAAATGAATGTTCAAACAAGTGTAGGTATGGTAAGAGTGCCTTCCGATAGTCTGATCAGACTATCGGATCCGACTATGGTATAGAAAAATCGGACGTGTATTGCCGGCCATATTATATTGTATTGAACTTTACAAACATGGAAATAACAGGCAAACCTCTTCTAAATAAAACGCCTATATATCGCTTATTCATAGAGATAAAGCAAAGATTTTTACAGATTTGGAATTCGTGTGATGTACCTATATATTATTTACAAAATCAAACAAAAAGGTGCGGCGCAGTTTTTTTCGCGCAAAGGCTGGCTTTCAAGCGGTTAATTGTCACTCCACTATATCATCACACTGATTCAGAGTCAAATCGTTGCTCTATCTCTATAAATAAGCGAGATATAGGCGTTTAAAGAAGCGTATCGCTATATGGAAGTAGGTTGCTGGTTTTTTTTTGTATAATAACGACTCATAAACACCTACATTGCGGAATATTAGGTTAGTGTTTTTTTAAAAGCTTCATAAACACCTATTTAGCAGTGGGTTTTGATTTTTATATTTTTGATCTTTAATATATTACAAACGCATAGGAAAAGTATACAACTGAGTCTCTACGAACAGCTTTAACTCTTAAAAAAGACAATTGTAACAAAAAATCTTCCGTCTCTTCTCTCTCTTTATTTTTCTTTAACGTTAAGTTTTAAGTCTAGCCGAAAATTAAGTTTTTGTATTGTTTTGTATGTGTATTTCTTATTGTGTTTTGGCGGCCGCCGCATACCTGCCGTCGTCCTAAAAACCGGTTCCGAACACGAAACCAGACTGGATCCCAAAAAACCGACCGCGCGTCGTCTCTTTCGCGCGCGCGCATTCCGTCCCTGTCGAACGGATGCAGACGACACTTAAGCCGGGTGTACACTGGCCGCTATTCTTAAGGCCACAGTATACAGACAGTAGTTTCTCTTAGAACAAAATTGAAATCGAATTGAGCGACTTTACGAGTCCTAAGGTTTCAAACATTCGAGAAATTCGAAATCGAAGACTATCGCGGTTGTTTGACATTATAAATAGGATTAAATACGAACTTACCGCGTGATGTTTGTAGCACCCGACGTTTCGGCGATGTTGCAACCGCAGTTGTCCAGGTTAGACTACCCTGTATACCCTGGACAACGGCGGCAGCAGCATCGCCGAAACATCGGACGCTGCAAAATTCACAAGATAAATTGGTTTTTAAACCTATTTATAATTCGAGAAATTTGACAACCTCCACCCGTTCGAGAGTGCGCTTACTGTTCTAACTCGGTATACTGTGGTAGGGCCAAAACAGGCGTATTGCTCTTTCTTCGAATTTCGTCGCTGTGCAAGCCGAACAAACGACTACTAAAAAATGAAGTATCGTTAGATATTTTTAAGCGTCTGATATGGGCAGCGTGGAAGATCGAAGAAAAATAACAGTTATGGAATAGCAGCTAGTTTCCATCTTGCTAGTTAATCAATTTATTTTTGAAGAAAGGGTTTTTGGGTTTATTTTACCGTAATAGTCTTGTTTTCTGTTTAAAAAAACCATACATCGTCGATCTGTATGTCAAACCTCGTACGCGCCAAAAAATCGAGTTTTTTTTGTTGGTGTAAAATCAATCCGAATTGTTCTGTCATGTCTAGAGAGCTTAAATTGCTTAGTTGTCTTGTAATTCTCATTGCAGTGGCATCTCATAGGCATGAATTGATGATTTTATTCAGTGATTCCTCTTACATGATTAGTAGTAATTGCTCTCAAACAATTTAACTATTTGACAGTTTTAATCATAAGTGCAGTAGACATATTAACTAATGACTTTTTAAAAAAAATCTCCATTTGCACAACAAAAAAAAAACGTCCCGTGAACAAAGTTATTCAGTTTTTTCCATGTCCTAAAAATAAAAAGTTTGTTTGTTGGCGTGTACGCGCTCACATACAGAGCGACGATATTTCATCTTTAGTAGATTTACCACGAGAAATTTTGGTTTTACAACATTTTTCACTTGTATCGGTTACATATTCACTCAATCTTGTAATATTTTTACACTATTATTACTTTTTGTTCTTCTACTCTTAGTAAAACAGCGTTTTTGTACCGCTCTTTGTACGAATATTGTGAATTTATTGTATAGAATATTATTAAATAATTGTACATTAAACGACGAGTCATCGTTATAAGTTGAACAAACTGTAGTTTTCTTTTTACTAATGTAAATAATAGCAAAACCGAACCGAGAGCGATGATCCTCTATTTGCAAGTTCGTATTATATTGTGCGGTTTTTTTAAAATAAATTATTTTAGACCAGTTGATAGGAGTTCCTACACTTGGTTATGTCAAAACTAATAAAAATAACAGGTATGATATTTAAATAAATACCTATTAAGGTATAAGATATGAACGTCGGTATTGCAAAGTATGAAACGTTGAACATCCAAGCGCAGAGTTTCTAGGTTATATAGAAGAAACAACATGCTCCAATATTTTCAATCAAAATTCTCACATAATTTCGTAGAATTTTCATGTGGACAATAGTACTAAATAATTAAACAAATATTGGATAATTTCACAAATTATCATACGGGAAGATGTTTTAAAGAAAAAACACAATACAAACAAATCAGTAATAATAATTATAGTCAATAGCCAATAGTTAGAAGAAGAAAAAAATCGCAATTGTAAAATAGTCAATAATAGAAAGAATAAGGAATAATTATAGTCAAGTAGGTCAATAGAGCTGCGATAAATTGATATTGTCGAAATCCTCAATGCTATAAATGGGGATTTTTGTCAAAATACCCTGTACCTTTTTCTTAAAGTGAACCTCCCCAAGGCCTTTGATGTGTAATGGAAGTTTGTTGTAAAATAAGTAAGATTAGCAGAGAAAGCTATTCCAAACCTTACTCAGTCGCACCTTAAAATGACGCAAGTCCTCTTTATTTCGCGTATTATGCGAATGAATATTTGAGTTAGTCGAGGTAGCCTCGATATTTTTTCTCGTATACATAATGTTTTGGTATATATATATATACGCGGCGTACAAAGTCATGATACCAGATTCGATGAAGTACCTACTGCTTGCAAGATGTTAGCGAAGATATTGAGAACAGATTTCTAATCGCTCGTTTTTGTAGGCGAAAGATCCTTATAACATTTGCCGCCATTCCACAGAACATGAGGCCATAACTCAATAGGGGATGGAAATAGGCAAAGAGGAATAGGTTTGATCGCCGCGAATGTAGACTACATGCGTCGTTCCGTGATCGTCAGGTTGGACCAAGTGATGATTTGAGTTTCTAATTATCCAGAAATGTAGTGCTTGATTTACTTATTTATTTAATTATTCATTTTTCTAAAACATTCACTTTGCTTACAAAAATAGCAGAAACCAAATGGCAAAACCTTAACCTCGGACTAATTCGATTGTCACCCAACTAGGACTACCCCGTTCTAAGGTGTGCAAGGCTCTAATAATACAACAAATTATTTAAAGATAGTCAAATGCTCATAAAACTAAATTGCCTTAAAATGTGGTCCTAAAAATATATCGCTATTCCATTATAAAATTTTCATTAAAATTAAACATAAAATTCAGTTATATATAGTCAGACACATATAATTGACTTAAAACTAAAAAAAGTACAAGTATGTGTACATGCAATTTAGAGCCTTTTATAAAATAAATAAATCCTCCCAATTAGACAGGGCCCGGTGGCATAGCGGTTAGGTCATCTGATCTTACTTTGTAAGGTCCCGGGTTCGTTTCCCGGCTGGGTCACCATTTTCCGTTTTCATTTTCAATTCTGTCGATCGAATGCAATAACAAGACACACACTTACACACATGTTACACGCATACATATAAACACGCCATAGTAGGGTTGGTTGTAAGAAATTGTCATGTGACAATAAACCCGCCCATTGTGAAATTTCGCAATAAAGGATTGAAACAAACAAACAGATATAGGTACACTTATAGGTAGTACTTATCGTTGCTTTGGGGAAGAACTGAGCTAACTCACGCCACTCTACTTTCGACTAATTGAGTTTTTAAAATTTCGTATTAACCAGAAAAAACATGTATATTTATTTTACAAAATTTTCTTATAAAAATAACACATTTTGACAAAAATACAGGTGTAATAATATTTTTAGGTTTTTTTTTTTGCAAAGCAGATTAGACGAGATTTTTGTGGATAATGGGCTCGACTGCGTTTCGTCGTAAACTAAAATCGAAAATTAGTTCGTGTGAACGAGACAAAGCAATACGTTAGAGCGGAATGTGAAATAAACGCTTGTCACTTTTGCGCATTAAAACTACCCACCAAATATAAATCATCTGAATCTAACAGCGCCCGAAATGTGTTCAAATTTATTCGGACGAGTATAAGTTCGACAGGTAGTTTTTATCGACGATCGTTCGTTTCATATTCCGCTCTAACGTATTTCTCTATCTCGTTCGCTTGAACTAAATTCACGTTTATTTTACAAAGAAACGCAATCGGGTCCTAATCACTTCATATTAGGATTATATTGTGTACTTATATAGGATTTATATAGGACATATAGGATATAGGTATAGGCTTATATTGCGGGGGTGATAGTGTTAAAAAACATAGTGCCTTTTTTTCATTCATTCATTGTTAAATACTATAATATTTATTTAAATGAATATAACTAACCGACTATTTTTAAGCAGATAAATAAGCAAAGAAATAAACCTATCAATAAATCAATTGACTAATAAATTAAATAGGTAAGTTAACAAGTAAATATATTAAAAAGAATCAAAAACACGACTGCCATTACAGAGAGGGAACTATTTTACCTATTTATAATTATTTTTAGTACCTACTAGTTTTTTTTATGGAGTAGGTATTTGTGGTTTATATATTTATCTATATAGTTAGATGTATGTTTTCGGAATGTAATCCATCAGACCTTTCATTTGATACTAAATACGATATATTTATGTTAATTTATTGACATTTAAACAAGTATATTTTAACATTTGGACAGTTTGGCTACCTTATGATAGTCGGGATGACAACGATTCTAACAATGAGCTCGAATGCGTTTCTTCGTGAACTAAAATCAGATATTAGTTCATGTGAACGACAGGTCAATACGTTAAAGCGGAATGTGAAATGAACGGTTGTCACTATTCCGCATTAAAACTACCCACTGAAGATAAAGCAGCTGAATCTAAGACCGCACGAAATGTGTCCAATTTTATTCGGACGGCTGTATGTAAGTTCGACAGGTAGTTTTGAAGCGGGAAAAATCGACGATTGTTCATTTCATATTCCGCTCCAACGTATTGCTCTGTCTCGTTCGCTTGAACTAATTTCAGTTTTAGTTCACGAAGAAACGTAATCGGGCCCAATATCACACACTTCCTAATCGGTTCTAGCGTTTAAAAGTTATGGTGGATTAAAAAAAACAGGCTTTCATAATTAATGCATACCGGATGTTTTTCCGAGTACAATTGCGTAGTTTTCTAATTTTCCAAAATGTTTGATTGGAATAAATTCGTAAGAACCAAAAACGGTTATTTAAAAATCGCTAATATTTTGTGGAGTGTAATAATTAAACACTTTGTATATTTTTTTTTGCTAAATTGATATTCCAAATATTTCTATAAAGAACAAAAAAAAACTAAACTATCAAATGATGAATGTCAACACTCACCGCGATAAACGGCGAGACGCTGCTTTCTCCATATATGAGAGTAAGGGGTCGCTGCACGTACCCTATGACACTCGGAAGGACAAAACGATTGTGAGAGACGAACTCTAAATGCAGTCGAGTCTCAGTCATATTTTTTTGTGAGATATTCCTATGTGTATAAAGAACATTCTGTAAAATTTTCACTCGTTTTCATTCAGTCCCTTTTTAGATATTGGCCTGTGAAAATTGACGTTACACGGTTTTCGGCCATTTTTGAAAAGCTCTAGAGAAAAGAAGTGCATTTTCAGGACTAAATCTTTTACTGCAGGTAGTTAAGTAAGTATACAACACAGGAATAACATATAATCAGTAAGTCTCGTTTCTGTCATTGAAAAATATGGTCTTAAAACACGATTCAGTGTAATGGCCCCATTTTATTTTATTTTAATTATGGGTACAGTGGTTTATGTTTTGGTGAGACAGTGTCGTAATTCAATTTTTTTACTAATTTTTACTAAAATTTTTTGGGACATCAACTTATCAATCGGCCGAGGGGCCGAGGCCTGAAGGGTTAAAAACAATTGATATTTTTTTCCGAGTTTTTACAGAAACAGTTTGGCTGATTTCCTGTATAACACCATAATTAAAAAAATATATTCCTAAAGTACATTTCATGCTTAATATAATGGTTTATGAATTATTTCAATATCTTTATAAATAGATTAGCAATTAAACTTTCCGCAAACCAAGTTCTTCACTAAAATTTATCCAACCGCCATTTTAAAATGCCTGACAGAAATAAAAACTATAGCTTATAAAAAATATTCGATGAGTGTATTGTCACTGTCTACCTATGTAAAATAATCCAGGGAAATAAAAAAAATTGAGCAACATTGCCTGGGTGATTTGAAATTGATTGACCCTGTCGTGAAATAATGCCGTCCTTCAAATAAAAGATACAATTGATTATCGCAGAGAAAATACTTAAAATAGTCGTAATAATATTATAATAGACAATAAAAATATGGTAAAAATGACAAGCTAAATGAAGAACATCACAATGGAAATTGTCAGTCAATTAGAATTCGTTGATATCACACAATTCTCTCATTAAGGTAGCCTTTTAATTTGGACTTAAACTGGGGTATTTTCCCTTTTCTACATACAGGATGAGTTTTTAATTAGTGACACCGGTGTAGTGGGTAAATCAGCACGACGAAGTAAGCAACTTTTAATAAATAAAATTTAAAAAAAAATCTAAAAAAAATGTTTTGAAAAAATGATTTTTGTATTTTTCTTTGTAAAATTTGTAAAATCTATTGAAGAAAAGTTTGAGAAGCGTTCAGTGCGCTGCGCCATCTAGCGGTAGGTAAAATATCTGTAATAAACAATATTAGCGATATTTTACCTACCATTGGATATCGCATCGTGCTTATAACTAAAAAAAAAAACTTTTTTATTTTCCCCAAAAATTTACATCAAAAGTTGCTTAGTTCGTCGTACTGATTCACCCACTACAAGAATGTCACTAATTAAAAACTCACCCTGTGTCATCTTTATATATTCCGGTTTTCGATCGTAACATACCATTCCAACGTAGTTTGGATCTCATTTAAATAATTCTAAAGACGGACGTGGTAGTATTAAATTATGCCTATCACTGAAAAAATAATAGTAAAATTTCTTTTGGATCTTCAACGTTCCTATATTTTTTTAATATCAACTTTATTCTTAGATCTATGCACCACTATCAATATTGAAGAATGTAACTTATCTTAGTGCTGACTTTTTTATATTTTTTTTTTGTTGTGTGGGGCTTTTCTAAGGTCTTTATGAGCCTTGTAGCACTGCGACCATTGCTGATATATTGTGTTCGCCACCTACTATAGTTCTGCGCTAAGCCTCGTGTCATTTAAGAGCCGCAACAGGCTTTTGCCGCCAGATTGTTTTACGTCCTCGGGTTGGAGGTAATGACCACCGAAGTGGATGTATCTTTTACGCATCAGCGGGCCACACTCGCACATGAG
This sequence comes from Micropterix aruncella, assembly GCA_944548615.1. Lineage (NCBI taxonomy): Eukaryota > Metazoa > Arthropoda > Insecta > Lepidoptera > Micropterigidae > Micropterix > Micropterix aruncella. The sequence continues at coordinate 3,771,952 of OX155972.1, read as the reverse complement.
GTGCAGGGGACTTTCCTCTGCCCCTTGGCAGAACTTGCACTTTTCTGTGGCTCGGAGCTTTAGGTTGTACATGTGTTTGTTAAGGCCACAATGCCCCGTGGTCGTGAGCAGAATAAGTTTGGTCGCGAGGAGAATAAAATAGAATAACTTTATTGTGCTATAAAAACATACATTATTGAATATTACACTGGTTTTATAAAAAAGACAATTTATGCACAAATGGCGGACTTATCGCTATAGCGATATCTTACAGTCAACCATTTGATAAAATAATTCCTAATTTTCACAGTACAATACACACAGAAGTAGTAAAGTTAAATTTAAAATCTTCTCTGTCGTTCCCTCATTACTGAGGATCGTGGCCACTAGGCAACAGTTTGCCTACGAGGCTCCTCCACTTCGACCTGTCTTCTGCATGGCGGGTCGCAGATTGTATTGACCCTTTTGTAACTTCTTTGATGAGGTCGTTCCATCTGGCCGGTGATCTGCCTCTGCTTCTTCTTCTCTCCACTTGACCCCCGGAAAGCATTTTCTCCAGATTCTCTGGGTTTCTCGTGGCAACATGACCGAAGAACTGCAGGACCCTTCTCATGCATACGGTGGAGAGTCTCACTTGGATGCCGAGTTCTTCCAGGACAAATTTGTTGGTGCGGCGTGCTGTCCTATTCCTAACATTTTACGCCAACACCACATCTCCAGTGCATCGATTTTGGTGCGTATCCGAGCCTTCAGGGTCCATATCTCTGATGCATAGAGAAAGATCGAGAAAACCAGAGCTCGAACCAGCCTGACCTTAGTCCGCTTGCTTATACCCCGATTCTTCCACAGCCTTTCTAGCTTTCTCATGGCCGATCTTGCCATCTGGCTTCTGCGTGAGACTTCCTTTTCACAGTTTCCGTCGTTGCATATCATGGAGCCCAGATAGACAAAGTCTTTCACAGCTTGAAGGTCACTCAGCTCGTTGGTGCGTTGCATGGTTCCAGTCCGGTCCACAAACATGAGTTTGGTCTTGCTGCGGTTCATGTGCAGTCCATACTCCTTGCTTTCCTTCTCCGCCCTGCGTAAATTTAAAATAAACTTATACAAATATATATCAGTAACTTATGGTAAGGTTGCCCAGGGAAAAATAAAGGAGATGACAAGGTGAGGTATTTGGTTAGTGGCTGTGTAAAAATAAATGTTTCTTCAACAACTTTTTGAAAGTATGCAACGAAGGTGCATGCCTGATAGAGTGAGGGAGACGACTGTAAAAGAGTGCGTGTAAACAGAAGAATGATGTATCGGAATGACGAGTGTGTTATCCCGGCTTGATCGAAGTGGAAGACCGTGGCCTCCCAAAGGGTGGAAATTCTCCTTGAGATAGGAGGGTGAAGTGGGGTTATTGAGTATGTTGTAGAGTAGCGACAACGTATGCAAAATTTCTTCGATCGCGAATAGGAAGCCAATGAAGTTGCTCTAGAAAGCAGCTGACGTGGTTAAACTTTCGTATATTAAAAACATACCTGAGGAAGAAATTTGCAGTCGCTCCAGCTTATTCAAAATAACCTCACTGGCATCTATATAACAAACATCACCGTAGTCAAGTATAGGCGTTAAGAGTGTGGACACAATCATTTCTTTATGTGATATGGGGAGAAATATTTGAAGCCGCCGGAGACTATGAAAACCATGGAAAATGCGACGACTAGTAAGTCGGTTAGTAGTACTTGGTTTACTTGATTTTGCCAAGAAAGATGTTGATCTATTAGAATTCCAAGGTTTTTAAGATTTTTAGTATATTCGTAAATTTTTCCATTAACATAAATTGGCGGTAATGATGAAGTACCTATCTATTTTTAAAGTCTATATTTAAAGTGATACACACTTTAAGAAAAAGTAAAAACATAGAAATTTGTTTAAAATAAGTTACTTGCAGTGTTTTTATATAATGCTCTATTTGCCCGCGTGGCTTCGTCGCCAAAAGTGACATTTGATTATTTTTTAACGCGATGTTGATGCAACATTTCGTTCACTAGACCGGCGCGACGTAGGCCGTCTTATAATGAGAAATAATCTCAACCAGTTGGCCGTGGAATTGGCACAAGGTCTCCAAACCGAGCTACGCCCAAATTCACAGACCTAACGACAGGTGCCGTATTAGACTAGGTACGGTTTGTAATTATTCCTAGCTTAGTTCAATGCCACAATTAAAATATAATAATACATATTTATTGCACCAAACTTTACACCACCATTAATAAACATCCGACGAACCGTCCAATATTCTAAGCTTAAAATCATCGATACGGACATTTCGAAATGTAATGAATATTTCGAAATGTAATTTGAAACATTGTATTATTTTTTTCATGACAATATATTTATAAATGATTAATTTTCATGAAAACACTTCCAATACTTACCCATACATACTTTATGTTATTTTCTCTGGCCACTGCTTTCGTCTAAATAGATCATCGGGCACGTACATAGGTAGGTAGGTTAAAAAGAACCAGACGAACCTTTGTCTGTGGACTTTTATTGCTTGCTGTGGTTTGTGACTTTACTTTCCCGACCAACCAACGGTTATGGAAAGTATTGTGAACGGGCTAAACTTTTTTTGAGATAAAGACGGGAACGCGTTTTGAGATGAAGACGGGAACGCGTTTTGAAATATCCAAATATCCGGTTGTATCACCCCAAGACTTTGCCGGCAAGCAGACAACCCCTTCCGCGCTCCAAACCCTTTACCCCCTACCCACTACCCCAACCCCAACGCTACATCCCCTCAACCCTCTCGCTACCCCCCCTAATCCCAACCAGTCGCCACCAAGCAAACCCCCCTTTCCCCCCAAACTCCCAACTCTCCCCAACCCCCCTTCCCTCCAAAGCCTCTTTTGCATCCTAACTAGATAAGGCGGGATTGGAACCCACGGATTGAAGATGAATATCAATACCACGGAAGAAAAAGAATATTTTCGACCCCCCTCCCCTCCCCCCTCACTGATAGTGATCGATTAATTCAGCAAATCTAGTACCTACATTTACTGTATATTTGTAGTACTTCCTTGGTCTTATAATGGCTATTTTGCAACAATGTTAATTTCTTGGTAAGCCTCGGGCGGCTCGATGTTATTATTTGATTAAAATGTATGTTGGTTTTTTTTGTGTCGCTTGTATGTTTGAGAGATATTGTAAATAACTAGGGTTGTCGACTACAGCGGGCGAGCCCGTCACCTGGAGTGAACGCAGAAGATTTGAACAAAACAGTCCACCGTCTAGCTGCGCCACAAACCCGTAAGAGGCCAACGCCTTAACCGCGAGATAGCCAGGAGTGTTACCCAGCGGGCTTACTCTCACGCCCTTACTTCAAATTGCGACCAGATTTCTCCAGTCTCTCGATTGGCTACGAGTTCGAGGTCGCTTGCGCGGTCCTCTTCCTTACGAAGCGGTGAAACGGTGTATACCGAATCTATCGCGGACCACAGCGTCCTTTGCCCGGATGGTCGTTTCAAGAGCAGTCACCGTAAGGTCTGCAACCACCCCCGCTCTATAGGAAACAGTAGGTACTGCTTCCAGACTCCCCCGACTGTTAGTCAGATTGCGCAATCGATTGGCTTATGCCGCACGGTGCGCAGACCGTCCAGGAGCGCCAGAAGATTGATTCCCAGGGGAAACTAACCATAAGGCCAGAGTCCTACCCAGGCTCGCACTTCATGCGTGGAGGCCGTCGGATAGGTGTTGACCCGTGAGTGTGACCAACCCTGAACAGAATGAGTCTTTATAACCAACTCCCCAAGGGCCCATTAACTCCCTAAATATTGCAAACAATGCGGTTTCGACCTCACGACGCATCTATGTGTTGAATTTAAAGTCCCTAAGCCCAATATTTTAAAATCGAAGTATGACTAGCGCACCGGTGGACCGATTTCAACCAAAATCATTTCAACTTTTGCCATGGCCAAATGATACCTGCATGCCAAATTTCAGCTCAATCGGCTGAAGCGTTTGGGCGCTATCGTGGAGGAATACACACACACACACAAACACACAGAAGTGCGTTCACAATACTTTCCTCTGGCAGGAAAGTAAAAAGGTAGTTATGAAAATATAAAACACCTTTCATGTTGCTTTTACACAACAGCGCGAACTTAAAAGACCCTGAATTATCCGCCAAAAAGAAAGGGTATTGCTGCGGGCTACTAACGGCTACGCAGTCTGTCGAGTTGTTTTATTTCTCTCTCTTTGCGACATTCCGTTGTATGTGAAACTATCTTATCCTTATCCATATACCTAAGTATACAGTGATAAGAAGCGTAGGTTTGTATATTATGTCCTTCCAGACACATTTTGATAACGCGTTTATCAGCCGTATTAAGTACATAAATATAGATTCCAACGTGATATAGTTTGAAGAAATTGTTATTCGCAATAACTAGAGTTGTCAACTGCAACGGGCGAGCCCGTCACCTCAGGAAGTTTTAACGATTAGTCGTTCTGTCTCCCTGAAGTAAGAGCAGAAGACTTGGACAAAAACAGTCCACCGTCAAGCTCCGCCACATGCCCGTAAGAGACCGACGCCTTAACCGCGAGATAGCCAGGAGTGTTACCCAGCGGGCTTACACTCACGTCCTTTTTTCCAATTGCGACTAAATTACTCCAGTCTCTCGATTGGTTACGAGTTCGAGGTCGCTTGCGCGGTCTTCTCCCTTACGAAGCGGTGAAACGGTGTATACCGAATGTATCGCGGACAACGGCATCCTTTGCCCGGCTGTTCACCCAGGATCGGATAGCCGATGGTCGTTTCAAGAGCAGTCGCCGTAAGGTCCGCAACCACCCCCGCTCTATGGGAAACAGTAGGTACTGCTTTCAAACTCCCCTGACTGTTAGTCAGAGTGCACAGTCGATTGGCTTACGCCGCACGGTGCGCAGACCATCCAGGAGCGCCGGAAGGTTGATTCCTAGGGGAAACTAGCCCTAAGGCCAGAGTCCTGCCCGGGCTCGAACTTCATGCGTGGAGGCCGCCGGATGGCAATTTTAATGTGTTGACCCGTGAGTGTGACCAACCCTGAACAGAATGGGTCTTCGTGGCCAAATCAGCAAGAGCTCATTAGCTCCCTAATATTCGCAATATACTGTATGAACCGCACAGGGTTTACTAAGTTATTATATTTATTTATTACTAGATGTGCTCGTCGTTGTCTGCTGATCTTGTAACTTTATATTAGTATTTTTTTGTATTTTTTAGTTTTTGTTAAGTATTAAGTTTTAACTTTACCGGCCTACGAACCGAGAACGAGGAAACGTGTCGCGAATTTTTTTTCGAGATTTTTACACTCCTCGAGACGATTACGACCATTTCTTTCTATCTATCTGTCTGTACGTATGTGCATAAGTTTGTGTGTAAGTATTCCTCCACTATAGCGCCTAAACGCCTCATCCGATTGGGCAAAAATTTGGGATGCAGTCACATTTGGTCACAGCAAGAGTTAAGGCGATATAATACCTCAGAAAAATATCCGAAATGGGCGGACACGTGAAGAAATAGGCGGGATCAATTTTGCAGGGTTCGACCAATAAAAATCCAGCGTCCACGTACATATTCCACGTTTGCTCGCACCGGTAACCGGGTGCATACTAAACTTCATATTGCAGCGCTAGCACAGAATAACTATCTTTGCACAGTGGTGGTATAAGGTTGTTAATGGCAAAGCATATTTAGCGTAACTCTCAGAGCGCTCTCACGTTTTAATTAATTGTTATTAATTTAGGGCCTAAATAAAAACAGCCAGTCAGAATTAACCAGTCAATTTACTGTAATTAAAATAAAACTCACTCACCGGTTACATTGTAGGAGTAATCGCGCCTGAAAGTTTTCGAAATCAGTTTAAAGCCTGAATGTCCAAGGCAATGATCAACTTTTTTGAGTCCAAATTGTAAATTGGTTCCTTATCGAGGGATTCGCTTAAAAAAATCTAAATTTGGATATTTTTTAAGTCACCCAACTAGGCTGTAGCCTGTTCTAAGACGGATATTTATATTGTTATTAATATTTGTATTTATATATTGTAATTAATTGTTATATCCACAGTATTTCATTATTATTTTACAATGACAACTTATTAGGAATTCTTTCGATTATTGACTATTTTTGAACATTTTTTTTTTAAAGTTATTGCAAAACAAAATTTCTGAAATTATGTTTTGCTACCTAACCTAACTGATTTTGTACTTTTATTATAATATGTGATTTTAATCGTTTAAATCAATATCTGTAGGTACGCTGTTTAGTTTTTTTTTTAAATATGCGCCTAGAATGCAGGTTTTGTGCGGCACTGAATAATTGTAAATCTCCATTTTAATACACAGTCACAATAAAATAAATTGAAATATAGTATTTAGGAGTTTACCTTTATTGAGGAACCTTTATTGAGGAACCCATTCGTAAAGAAGGTTTATTTTAATTGGCGATCAACAGCGAAATAAGTGATTCTATACATAATACTTAACCAAAAAAAACATTTAAAAAATGGGTTCCTCATTTTTTTAAAAAGGTCTTTTTATTTTATGTAGTTTTTATTTTTATGGCATTATTCTTTATATGACACACTAGCATTAAGTCCATAACTGTACACGAAGAGATAAAGACGGTGGATAAAGTCCAAGTTTTCAAAAGAATACTATCTAATTGGCTATCTAGTTGCCTAAGGTCAAGGATATATCAAGTGCTGAAAGTAATAGAATAATGAAATGTTTTTTTTATCAATTTTAAGTTTATTTTATTGGATTACCTAATTTAATTTTCTGACAACTTTAATGTTTTGGTAAGAATTTTTATTTAAAATTGCAATATTTTTATGGTTATTTGAATATTTAAATGACTATTATTTTATCCTCTTTTTTAATTTTTATTATTTCTGAATATTATCTTTAGTTATCTTTCCATTTATTGACTATTTAACTATCTTAAAATAATGAATTCTTATTTTATTTTAGACTACCTGTTGCCCGCGGCTTTGCTTCGCGTAATATCGAATCGATATGTTAATTTAAGTAGGGTGGCGTTTATTTGCCTTTTTAGACGCTATCTTTAGATACATAGTACATGACGTCCCCCCTCAGATGCAGGCTACCTATCTCGTAGATGTACGCGTCTTGTTCCTCGACCGCGTTACTAATTAAATGATATCTCTATTACTATATCACCTAAACACTTACAGTACATGACTAATTTTATCTCTATTTAACAACCGTGATAATGGATTAATTTATTTTAATAAGGATTCTTTTTTTATTGCTAATGTGTTTAAAAAACACTGCCTGTCTTTTTTTGATATAATAATATAAAAGCAGTCATTGTAGCATAAGTATAAAAGTTGGATATATGCTGTCGGCGACTTTTTTATATATCTCTTTGAGGGCGATATTTTTCTTATATAATGTTTTTACATCTTTTTCTCCGTCGTTCCCTCATTACTGAGGATGTGGCCACTAGACAACAGTTTGCCTACGAGGCTCCTCCACTTCGAACTGTCTTCTGCATGGCGGGTCGCAAATTGTATTGACCCTTTTGTAACTTCTTTGATGAGGTCGTTCCATCTGGCCGGTGATCTGCCTCTGCTTCTTCTTCCCTCCACTTGACCCCCGGAAAGCATTTTCTCCAGATTCTCTGGGTTTCTCCTAGCAACATGACCGAAGAACTGTAGGACCCTTCTCATGCATACGGTGGAGAGCCTCACTTGGATGCCGAGTTCTTCCAGGACAGATTTGTTTGTGCGGCGTGCTGTCCATGGGATTCCTAGCAATTTACGCTAACACCACATCTCCAGTGCATCGATTTTGGTGCGTATACGAGCCTTCAGGGTTCATGTCTCCGATGCATAGAGAAAGATCGAGAAGACCAGAGCTCGAACCAGCCTGACCTTAGTCCGCTGACTTATACCCCGATTCTTGCACAGCCTTTCTAGTTTGCTCATGGCCGATATTGCCATCTGGCTTCTGCGCGAGACCTCCTTTTCGCAGTTTCCGTCGTTGCATATCATGGAGCCCAGATAGAGAAAGCCTTTCACAGCTTGAAGGTCACTCAGCTCGTTGGTGCGTTGCATGGTTCCAGCCCGGTCCACAAACATGGGTTTGGTCTTGCTGCGGTTCATGTGCAGTACATACTCCTTGCTTGCTTTCCTTCTCCGCACTGCGTAATAGGGTCGCCAACACACCCTGCGTAATAGGTTTTCACATACATTACATCAAACCGTTTCGTCAGCGCACGCCGATAAAGCAACTCACCAGTTCATTTTTCTCCGACTTGATTTACAAATATCGTGATTTCGTATTAAAAGCCTACATTTATCACAATATAACATTTCGGAGATTCATTCGGAGACTCCTTACATACAAACTTACAATCATAGAAACATACAAACTTACAAACATTACTTCTTTATAATATTAGTATAAATATTTTTACCTGTGTTTTTATCTTTTCTCTTCTCTTAAATTCTATGATGAAAATTTGTCATTGTTAATTTATTTTATCAAACTTAATATCGCGTCTTCGTGTTTGCCTTTTTGTCTCTCACTACATGCTATCTCAACCTTCTTTTTTGGTAAATATTGGTCAATTGTTGTATGTAATTTAATACTTATATTAGAAGTAAATTATAATATTAGAAGGAAAAGATAATGTCAGATTTTAATCATTTATTTTGAGTAGAATTATCAAGTGCCAAACTGGTATAACTGAAACATACCCACATAATATTATGACAAATGTAGCAATTTTTGCATATCTACATATTTAACATTACAACTTAATGTAATATAAAAACTATGTACCTACCTATTATAAAAACACATTTCTAGAATGGTTTTCGCCTTGATTTGAGACATCCATTTTTTCGGCTTCCTTAGCTTCCTAGCAGAGTTGGATGTAACAACAACTAGGGTTGTCGACTACAGCGGGCGAGCCCGTCACCTCAGGAAGTTTTAACGATTAGTCGTTCTATCTCCCTGAAGTGAGCGCAGAAGACTTGGACAAAACAGTCCACCGTCAAGCTACGCCACAAACCCGTAAGAGGCCAACAACGCCTTAACCGCGAGATAGCCAGAAGTGTTACCCAGCGGGCTCACATCCACGCCCTTACTTCCAATTGCGACCAGATTACTCCAGTCTCTCGATTGGTTGCGAGTTCGAGGTCGCTTGCGCGGTCCTCTCCCTTACCGAATCTATCGCGGACCACGGCATCATTTGCTCGGCTGTTCACCCAGGAACGGGTAGCTGACGGTCGTATCAAGAGCAGTCGCCGTAAGGTCCGCAATCACCCCCGCTCTATAGGAAACAGTACCTACTGCTTCCAGACTCTCCCGACTGTTAGACATATTGCGCAATCGATTGGCTTATTCCGCGCTGTGCGCAGACCGTCTAGGAGAGCCAGAAGTTTGATTCCTAGGGGAAACTAACCCTAAGGGCCAGAGTCCTACCCAGGCTCGCACTTCATGCGTGGAGGCCGTCGGATGGTTGTTGACCCGTTAGTGTGACCAACCCTGAACAGAATAGGTCTTCGTGGCCAACTCAGCAAGGGCCCATTAACTTCCAGTTGGATGTAACGTGGATCATAGACGGAAGTTCCATTTTGGCCCCTCAAACTACCATGGGTCCAGGTGCGCCGCGCCGGCTGCACCGGCTTAGGTTCGCCACTAAGAGAAACCGCTCTTTTCATTTATTTATTCATTGTGCGATTTGCGCAGATATCGGGATATTTTAGTGTTTGCCGGGACGTTGGGACAGAGGACTCAATGGCGGTGACAGTCCCGATATATCGGCACTGACGGCAGCCCTAATTGTCACCCTACGCAATGCAAACCCAATGAAGAGAAAGATTGACGAAAATATCCAAGTTCTAAGGTGATGGGCGGCGCCGTGGTGACTTTGAGCGTGGTCGTCAGTCGTGCCGTTCGGCTCTACTTTGCCCCCCGTCCCCCTCCAGGCGGAGAGGTAGGCGAGGAAGGTCACAAAGCGTACAATCGAAAGGCGTATGCGCCAAGGACGGCTTTTGTAACAGAAATGCTAATATTCTGCGTCATTCTCGACTCGACGAGAGAACAGCGGCCGGCCGACACCATGCCATGACGCTACTCGCCCGTAATGGTACCTACAATATAGGCACCTACCTACCGACGAGGAGGAAAAACTAATCCATGAACTCTGTGGGTACAGGTCGCGAGCTAAGTGCAAAAAGTCCCTAAGTTAGAAATCGTAATAGATTTCCAAGAAATACACACTGTCCAACTTGGAAGCGATCGGTTTCGTGCAGTTTGTGCCATAATATCCACTATTTTATGGCCGGTTCAACTCACGATTCAGCTCATATTTAGTAGCCACCTCGTCCGGAAGACTACCTCGGGTAGGACTCGCGTCCCCGGCCTTACGGCTGGCGGATCAGTTTCCCTTGAGGTTTACCTAACGGCGCTAGAGGCGCATTGTGCACCTTGCGGCGACAGCTAATCAGTTGTGCACTCTGACTATTACTGAAGGAGTCGGGAGACTATGGAAATATATTATTTCCTAAGCAGCGGAAGTGGATGTTGCCCTGTTGTCATGCCACTCTTGAAACGACCTTGGGCTACTCAACCCCGTCTGGCACTACGTGCAAAGAACGCCCAGGTCCGCGATAAATTCAAACTGAATTACCGCTCTAATACAACAGGTAGAGCCCGCGCAAGCGACTTTGGTCCCTTAACCAGTCGGGAGGGCGGAGGTATCCTGCAGGTTAATTTCAGGCAGAGATATCCTGCCAAAACTGGTAGCTAGGGGGCGAGTTGGCCCGCCGGCTTACCTTCCTAGTGCAACGCCTTAGCGTTGGACGCTGGCGGGTTCGTGGCTTTGCCGGAAGACAGAAGGATCATTATCGTCGAAACATCCTGGCGGGTTTGCCCGTTGTAGTCGACATCTCCAAGTGAAGATGAAATTTTAAAGATGACATTTTTCGTTTTCTCAAAGTGATACATGAGACTATTTTTTCCAAAAATATTTTTTAATGGTTTCCTATATTTTTAGAGCCGGATATATCCGAATGTTATGCAAGAGAGCCTTTGGTGCCCCTATATCCACTGCTTATACTAAGAAAAGTCGGTTGTGTCACCCCAAGCCACTGAAACCGCCCTCTCCCCTACTTCCGCGCCAACCAACCTCCCCCGCTCGCCAATTTGTAGCATATTTGTAGTATTTTTCGTGGTATTAAAATGGTATTTTTTCCAAAAGTGATGGAGACTTTTCCAAAAATGACAGACATATAAACAGACTCCAGTCTGGAAATAGTCCTAATCATCTCAGGGGGGAGGGGATAAAATGTATATATCCGTCTTCATCTCGATTTTTTAAATCGTTTTCACAATACTTTACGTAGGTATTTGTCGGTTGGTAGGCCGATAACATAACGTTTGGCTATAATTATCTCTGTCTCGGAAGAGAAATGCTGACTATGTTCTATGTGTTTAATCTAATTCGTGGTGAAACTGATAACCCTGTGGATATTTTCGTACCTAATAATTATCTTCGTGCCCGACCGCACCACCTTTTCGCGGAGCCGTTCTCGCGCACTAAACTCACGACATGGCACCAGATTTTGATATTTTTACCGCCAACCCCAATTGGTTTAAATTTTAGGCCATTCATTATTTATTCTTATGTGATAGCTAGTATTATTACTATCATTCTATTTGTATAATTACAGTGATATATTTAATAATGTTACTTTTCAACGCATTGCTTTTACTGTAATGTTTATTAGTAATAATCACACATGAATGAAGTATGAATCACTTGAACGACGAAACTTGCTCTTGGAAGACCATCCGGCACCTGAGAGAAGCTCAACTCGACGCCGACACAGCTCAAGATCGTGCTCAGTGGAGGAGAAAAACAAGGAAGGCCGACCCCAAGTAAATGGGACAGGGTATCGGAAGAAGAAGGAGAAGTAGATTAGTAATAAGCTAATAAACAAATAAATAAAACAAATGAAAATAAAGTAAAAATGAGTGATTTAAGAATAATTTAATATATTGGTCATTCCTACGCAATTGTAAAGTTGATAAACTATTGGCTATTGACTATTATTATTATTACTGATTTGTCTGAGGTGTTTGTAGGAATTTGTGTTTTTTCTTTAAAATATCTTGCCGTATGATAATTTGTGAAAATATTCAACATTTGTTTGATTATTTAGTACCTACTATTGTCCACATGAAAATTCTACGAAATTATGTAAGAATTTTGATTGAAAATATTGGAGCATGTTGTTTCTTCTATATAACCTAGAAACTCTGCGCTTGGATGTTCAACGTTTCATACCTTGCAATACCGACGTTCATACCTTATACCTTAATAGGTATATATTTAAATATTATACTTGTTATTTTTGTTAGTTTTTGACATAACCAAGTATAGGAATTCCTATCAACTGGTTTGAAACGAAAAAATACATAAATAAAATTAAAATATAAATGTTCTTATTATCTTTATTATACTAAAGTTACATAATATAGGTAGGTACATACGATTGTACAAACTACTTACGACTGAAAACATATGAATGTATATTCATGTTTTCCACATTGTCATCGCAGCCCAACTAAAACTTTCTCCAGCTGCATAGTGAAGGTATTGCATGCTTCACTCAATATATATATATATCGCTGACTATATGTGTTTATCGGCAATCGCATGCTAGTCAGTGGGAGATGCGATATTCCACCAATTATGTGCGATTCCAGATCTTATCGCACCTCTTCTCCATAATGAGAATGCACGCCACCAAAGAATATTATTTCTATTGTAGGTACAATGTATAAAAGTAAGGTAAGATAAAACAACAATGATAATAAGGTCATTCACCGACATACTCGTGTTATAAACCATTTTCAATGCATTAATCAGCAGAAAACTTAATACGGATCGTTGACATGGAATCCTCGCACGCAATTAACATTAAAAATTCGGAGAGATTATAAAAACTCTATTCTGCCACAGATTCTACCGGAAATGAATTTTGAGAATCATTATGTCAAATTGAAATTTAATAACAAGCAACATTTAATTTCATAACAAGCAACAAACAATTTAATAACAAGCACGGGCTATCATAATTTAATGCGTATACGCCATTTTGTGTCTGTGCTGTTGACCGTTGAGGAGTTGGAATCCAACCCTGAGTGCCGCAGTCCTGTGTTGGTGAAACGTAGAACGGGCTGCCGTAATTGAATGCATATTATACAAAATTTCGTGTCTGTGCTGTTGACTGTTGAGGAGTCCCTTCGTCGGGAGCCAACCCTGAGTGCAGCACCATGTCATGGTGAAACTTAGAATGGGCTATCATAACTGAATGAGTATACAACATTTTGTGTCTGCGCTGTTGACCGTTGAGGAGTTCCCTCGTCGGAAGCCAAACCTGGGTGTAGAATCAGGCCATCCTTACCATAAAAAAATGCAATGTCATCGGAAATAAACCAGCATGTAAATTTTCAACTTCATATGATAATATTTGAGGAATTCCCTCAATTCCTCATGGATCCCATCATCAGTACAGGATTTTGATAAAAAATGGGACCAATCTGTAAGTATATCCTTTCAAATAAAAAAAAGAATTTTCTAATTCCGATGTAACAAACATTAAAAAAAAATGATAACCTCTTTTTTGAAGTCGGGTAATAAAATGGACAGCTTGCAAAATCGGCACACACTATTTTATATATTTTTTTAATTTTTTTAATAATGTATTAACCAGTTGATAGCAGTTCCTACACTTAGTAGAGTCAAAATTAAAATTAAATAATTTATTATATTAAAAAATCTTATATATAAAAATGAATCGCCGTGCGTTAGTCTCGCAAGATCTCGAAAATGACTGGACCGATTTGAATTATTATTTTTTTTGTTTTGTTTGCCTTGATTCAGGGGTGGTTTACAAAAACAAATATTTAGGAAAAATTAAAAGAAACAATTGAAAATCGAAAAAATCGAAATTGGTCATTTTGGGAAATGGGCCACTTTCAATAGATGGCGTTCGCGGCGATCCTATTGTTTAACAGCTGCGCCATCCATAACTGTTATCCATTCCGTGCGATTGTGTAAAAATTCAAAAAGTCGAAAAGTCGAAAAAGTCGAAAAGTCAAAAGTCGAAAAAGACAAAAAACCCGAAAAAGTCGAAAATGTCGAAAACGTCGAAAAAGTCCAAAAAGTCGGAAAGTCGAAAGTCAAAAAAGTTAAAAAAGTCGAAAAAGTCAAAAAAGTCCAAAAAGTCGAAAAATGTAAAAAAGTCGAAAAAGTCTGAAAAGTCGAAAAAGTCGAAAAAGCCGATAAAGTCGAAAAACTTAAACCGCACATGATTTGGCCATATTATAAATTTCAATTAATTGGATTTGGAAGGTTGATTAGGATCAATAAACGCTTATGAAGAGTTACAATCAAATCAATTTTAGGTGGTACGAAGTTCACCGGGTCATCTAGTATTATATAAAAAATAAATAAAAAAGTTTTTTTTAAGAACAAACTTTACTTTCAATAGGGAGTTCCAGTTGTAATCTCCCGGCTTTAGACCCTCGTCATCAAGTGTAATGGAATGTAGTCATGACAACAATACAAACGTGCCCAAACCCGACTATCTCAGCACTTTCCATCAGGGAGTTCCAGTTGCAATCTTCCGGATACGTCTTCAAACCCTCGTCGACATATGCAATGAAAAGTACTTAAGACAACAAAACAAACGAGCCCAAATCGACTATCTTAGCAATTCAGTGAGCTACAGTGGCAATCTTCCGGCTCTAGACCCTCGATCTTCAGACCCTCGTCATTATGTGTAATAGAAAAGTACTCAAACATACTACCCAAATTCGACTGTCTTGTTTCTTACGTTTACATTTACATTTTACATTTACATTTTCGTCGTGTCCAATTGACGGCTAAAGACCGCTCTTGGACGTGTCAAAAAAATTGGGTTATGTAGTAAATTTCGCTACTACTCTTTACTGAACATACATAGGTAGTCAAGAATTAACTACTAGATTGTCAAACTATAAATACAAATAATCAAAATAGAAGCCTAATATTTGAAGTAGTTAGTAATTCGAAAAGATACGTAGTTAAATTATTTGTCATAGTATTCAAATTGTCACTAAAATGTTAAATAATCAAATTAAATCTACGTTAAAAGTACAGATAAAAGACCATATAAAATAATCAGACAATAAGGCTCTACTTTTTTAAGTAATTGGGCATAATATTTGAAATAAATCATGTCCCTCAAATTCGGCCAGATTATAGAAAGGGTGGCCAATCAGCATCTCCTTGATGTTTTTTTTTAATTTTATGTCCTCCAGATGTTTAAATTTTGTAGGGAGTAGATTTATATATTTCAGTACGCTTTATATATTTCAAGCAGTACGGATATTATCCGTACTTATACCCTACTAGTTTTCTACGAGGCATGGTGGGCTATAACTCTCTTAAGTTGCATAGAAAAATGCTCGCCATGTCCTACGTTTTAAAGCTGATCCCGGGAAGAGTTGATCCGGGGAAGAATAATCCTAGCCTGCTAGCGAAGGTTTGTCTTTTTGTTCCGGACAATTATAATCGTGCTCGCACTCATAATCCATTTGCGGAGCCGTCCTCGCGCACCCACCTAAGTCGATGGAGTCTGCTTATCCGAGCTTTGCGACACATAAAAGCAGTATGTTCGACAGCGTCAGACTTTGATATTTTTACAGCGAGCCCTCATCTCTTCAAGGTGTGTGCATTGCAATACCTGTTTATGTCAGAATAATATAATTTGTTTTCATTCTTTATGTGCTGTAAGTATGTAAGTTTTTCTATTCTTAATGCCTGTAGGTATTTGTATTTAATGCTTATTTAAAAATGTTGTTTATGAACTTGTAAAAATTCTATTATTTTTTATATTTATGTGTATATTGCATATCAACGGATTGGTATAAACTGCATTATGTTGATTTGCTTATGAAATAAATAAATAAATAAATCAGAAGTTCCAGTACCTACATCTTGACCCGTCATCAAATCAGCCTCATGGTAACATAATATTGCAATGTCACAGAACTTACATAAGTATGCCAAATAATAGCTCAATCGGATACCAGGAAGTGGTTGAAAAATGGTCCGCAAATTTTGACAATGTACATACGAACATTATAAGTTAAAATAAAGCTTGTAAAATATACTGCTAGAATATGTTTACATGCATCTACTTTATAAGTATTGTATATTATAAAATTGAAGACTATCGCGGTTGTTTGACATTATAAATAGAACCCCGAACTTCAATAGAGACGACGGTTACAAACTCTCTTCTACATGGAACCCTTTTCTTAAAATGTTCCTACCGCCGAACGCCGAACGCAACAACGTAAGACAAGATACAACTAGAGTTGTCAACTACAACGGGCGAACCCGTCACTTCAGGAAGTTTTACCGATTAGTCGTTCTATCCCTGGAGTGAGCGCAGAAGACTTGGACAAAACAGTCCACCGTCAAGCTCCACCACAAGCCCGTAAGAGGCCTAGCCAGGACTGTTACCCAGCGGGCTTACACTCACGCCCTTACTTCCAATTGCAACCAGATTACTCCAGTCCCTCGATTGGTTACGAGTTCGAGGTCGCTTGCGCGATTCTCTCCCTTACGAAGCGGTCCAACGGTGTATACCGAATCTATCACGGACCACGGCATCCTTTGCCCGACTGTTCACCCAGGATCGGGTAGCCGATGGTCGTTTCAAGAGCAGTCGCCGTAAGGTCCGCAACCATCCCCGCTCTATAGGAAACAGTACTGCTTCCAGACTCCCCCGATTTTTAGTCAGAGTGCACAATCGATTGGCTTACGCCGCATGGTTCCAGGAGCGCCAGAAGTTTGATTCCTAGGGGAAACTAGCCCTAAGGCCAGAGTCCTGCCCAGCCTCCCAGGCTCGCACTTTATGCGTGGAGGCCGCCGGATGGGTGTTGACCCGTGAGTGTGACCAATTCTAAACAGAATGGGTCTGCGTGGCCATGTTGGGCCCATTAGCTCCCTAAGTGACCTGCATGGACTTAGTCAACAGTGCACTGAACTGTAGACTTGACTGCTTCGAAGTGCTGCAATTGTTGTTGCCATCCATGCAGCTTGGGCCATAATGAACAGTTTTTATTGTTGGGCGGCTTAACTCGTGAATCAGCTCTCATCCGGTAGCCTCCTCGAATAGACGAATTACGTCGGAAGTCCTCAGTGAACTTTGCCTGTAATTGTACATGTGTACGCACGCAGTAGTGTATCTCAAATACGCTGGTGGAATTCTCTCGGGAGAGCCCTGAGCGACATTACTCCTCGTACTTGTAAAGCTCTTTAAATCCGTCTAATTACCGGGAGAGTCTGTAAATGTAGTTTCCTTAAATGCGTGTTCTCGATTTGTTTATTTTCTGAAGAAGTTTGATCACATATCGACATTTCGCAGGCAAGTTGAGTAGCTCCCCGTTAGACGATGTCGGGATTTTCACATACCCTACTCTTTTGTGTACTTCATTTGAACATGCCTTCTTATTGGTAAAATCTCTTGTCTCCACTTTCAACCCCTGGACTTTCATTACACTCTCAGGAAAATCTAGTACTGACTATAGGTACCTCAGCATTCATAAACTTTTATGCCCAAGTCACTCGCAATGCAGGCAGCCAGAATATAGTACTCTGCGTCTTTGGCCCTGAGACTAATTGAAAACGTGATCGGATTAACAAAATCTTTTATGATTATAAATAGGATAGAAAACGAATTTACCGCGTGAAATTTGTAGCAACGTTGGACAAACGAAACGGCCCATAGCCACGCGACTGACAGAACACATCAAAGCTGTTAAAAACGTTCAGCGAGAAAAATCGGCGACCTGCGAACATATATTGGATAGCGGAAGTAACCACTGGATGCAGTTTCAAAATCCCATTGTGCTATCCAAGGAACAATTCTACTTTCCTCGCATGATCCGGGAAGCCATTGAAATAAGAAGAACCCCGAACTTCAATAGAGACGACGGTTACAAACTATCTTCTACGTGGTACACCTCTTCTTAAAATGTTCCCGCCGCCGAACGCCGAACGCAAGACGTAATATAGGATACAGTGAGTGTTGTGTGCAAGACGGATTTTCAAAAAACTCCGAGCCCGGCCTCCCACCACCGTTATAACCTACGCAGTGGCGGCAGCGCTATGCGGGCCTATCCGCAACACAACGGATTGACAGCTTTTCAGTCTACCCTGGACAACGACGGCTGCAACGTCACCGAAACGTCGGGTGCTATAAATTTCACGCGGTAAATTCGTTTTCTATCCTATTTATAATGTAAAACAACCGCGATAGTCTTCGATTTTATATCTTTTAAGATACTTTTGCTTGACGTATGAATACCCCCATCCCCCTTTTTAGGGCTTCGATTCGTTTGGGAACAAGCCACAAAATGGCATTTGTATCTCATCCTCACAAAAAAAATACATTACTCGTTCCCCCCGTGGCTCTTCAAATGTAAATAAAAGTATGTGGGTACCTACTTTATTTAATTTTTGAAAATTCCTAAGATAGGCGTATGGGTATGGGTGGTGGAGTCGCCGTATGTTCACGGCCCACCACGCGATGGCGCCATTCTGTTACCCATAGCGTGACTGCTCCGTCTTTTTCTGACATATCTGTACGCCGACTATATATTTAATAATATGAGCTTATTTTTTAATACAACGGCATGGCTGGTTTTTAGCTCACTGCGGCCGCAACCTGTCTTGGTAGAATTGCCGTGCCACAGCCCGCTGCTTTATACACAAGCCATGGAGTAAGTAGGCGCGGCAAGACTGCAATAACAGTATACCAGGCAATAGCTTGTCTTAGAACGAAATTGAAATCGAAACGAGTCACGTCATGAGTCCCAAGGGCTCGCATATGACCGTCATATGTCCACTACTCGGTCGACGCGGATATTCAAACGTTCGAAAAAGTCGCCAACTGTTACCCGCGTAACGCTAACCAAAGGCATTCACCGAGACGTATCCCTCTGCTCACTTCCCTCGCACCCTATCCCCGCATCGCCATGTCGCTCGAGAGTGCATCTTCTGTCCCTCGGTCTACTGAGCTGCAGTAGTCTGACAGACTCCGTAGCATGAGCCATCGTCTGATACAGAATTAAATACAAGTTTCACGGACCAAATGTTGACATACTTCTCGAGCGCGAACCGCTCTACACGTATACTCAAACTCATAAAGCACTCGTAGCAAAGCAAAACGACCAGCGCAAGGCAGCATTTCTTAATTGCAAGAGGAAGCCCTGTTCAGCAAAAACCGTTTTAACTATAGCAAGAAGGTATTGTCTTCCGAAAAAGGTAAAATTCAAATCCCGGAACAAATTTTATGTATTTATTTATTTCAAACAAACAACGGAAATACACAAAACGGTCATGCTAAGTAATGTGCGAAGTAAACAACTAAATGATCAACTAGATGCTCAGCGCATGCCTAACTAAGCCGAATATAACCTGTGTCTGGGCTTGCGTCATATTGCCTGACTTGAGTGGAGAAGCATAGCTGACGTATACACACTCAATATATGCGAGTATTATTATGTACCTTCTCTGCAGTTGAAAGTTAAATAATTATTGTTAATATAAAATATGATAAATAATGTTTTTATATGTACATACACATAACATACATTATACACATACATATATAAAGATTACGAACTAATATACGAGTATATTATATTAATCCTCCTATGAATTTTACTAGACTAGGCTACATTATATTAATTATATTCTTTTGTATCATATAACGTAGTATTAAGTAGTATTTTAGGATTTACTCAGGCGCAAAGACAAAAAGAAAACTAATTTCTTGTACGGAAATATTGCGGCTCGCTGTACAGATGACATCGTTCATTCGCGCCAAATGCTTAGCAATGTTGCCACTTTATTGAAACCATAAAGTATAAAATCTACATTTAACACGTAGTCTATTATTAAATGCATGCAGGTATATTATTCTTTGATAGATAGTTTGCAGATGTTCGTTCTCTGTCCTTGAAAGACATATATCGCCAAGACCATGATAAAGGATTACTTATCAAACATGTATACGAATTCAATGTGGCTCCATAGGTAGAGCTCTCCTGCTTACGCCTCCGCATCTGTCTACGCCTCTCAATCTCCACTCTAGGTGAGATTTGCACTCAGGTATAAAAAAGCCATCAGGCTCTACTTTTTTTGGTCCCTATGGTAGTTAGTTAGTTAGTAAGTTTGACTGGGCTTTTTCCCGCACTTGGCCTCTTGATTGGGCCGTTGTGCGTGGCTCATGTTTCCATTTATGTTACTCCAGCCAACCCAGGCTGTCCCAGAAGGTTAGCAGCCTGTTTGGGTTGCTACAGGCCTCCGGGAGAGATGCTGGAGATTGTAGTATTCTTGCCCGTTGCTCTGCCACGCTCCTGCATTCCATGAGCACATGCTGTGGCGTTTCTTCTTCCTCCATGCATCCTCTGCATAGAGGGCTGTCTGTCACACCTATGGTAAACAGGTGTTTGTTTAGGGGACAGTGGCCTGTCATAGTGCCTATGACTTTACGGATTTTGTCCCTTTTTAATCTGGTGAGGTTGCGGGCAAGTTTTTTGGACGCTTCCGGAACCGCGTTCTTTGTTTGCCTGCATCCTGCGTTTTTTTCCATTCTGTAAGGTGGGTTTCTTCGGTGTTCCTGCGTAGCCATGTTTTTATTTGGGCCTGGGGAATGGGCATCAAGGGTTCCGGTCTATATACTATTTCCTTTGATCCCCTTTTGGCCAGTTCGTCCGCCGCATCATTGCCCAGTGAGTCACTGTGCCCTTTAATCCATTGCAGGGTCACTTTATTTGACCCTGCAATGGATTGAAGCGCATTGTGGCATTCCAGTACGAGGACTTAGGTTATCGTATTTTTTGCTAGCGCTTGTAGCACGGAGGCACTGTCGGAGACAAATTTCAAACTTACGTCTCCGACATCTTTGGCTGCGACTGCCTGTGCTGCTCTGGTGATGCCAATGCATTCTGCTTGGAAGATCGTATTTAAGTTGCCTAGGGTAGTTGATATTTTGATGTTTAGATCATTTGAGAAGACGCCGGCTCCTGTACCTTGAGTGGTTTTGGAGCCGTCTGTGTATATCCTTACTTCATTTGTACCAGAGTGATCTGCTGGTTCTGCAATGAGTTGGATATTGTATCTACGATCAAAGACATGATGGCATATTATTCTGTCCATGGGTGCGTCCAGAAGAGGAATTTCTTCTAAAACCCGTTTCAGAATTTTTGAGTGTGGTGTTTCTGTGTTTTGTTTCCACAGTCCATTTGCTCTTAGTCTTAGAGCGGCTGCCCTAGCCGCCTCTTGGATGACAAGTTCCAGAGGTCTCATGTTTAGGAGGTACTCTAGTGCGACCGATGGTGTGGTTCTCATACATCCAGTGGCTGCTACACACGCTAAGCGTTGTAGGCTATGGAGTCTTGCTTTTACTGTGGTCAGTTGTGTTCTGGGCCACCATACAACTGATCCATAAGTCAGCGAGGGCCTGATGACTGATGTGTACAGCCAGAGTGTGATTTTTGGGTTGAGACCCCATTTTTTCCCCATTAGTCTCCGACACTGCCAAAAAGTTAGGCAAGCCCTCTTTGTTTTGGCCTCGATATGACTCGCCCAGTTTAGTTTACTGTCAAGGATGACTCCCAGATATTTCACTTGAGTTGATAGGGAGAGTTTGATGTTGAATAATTTTGGTACTTGTAGTTCTGGTAACTTCCTCTTGTTGGTGAAGAGGATGAGTTCTGTCTTTTTCGGATTTACTGACAATTGATGTTCGTCACACCATCTTTCTACTATCTGCAGAGCTGAGCGCATGACTTTACATAGCATGTTTTCTGCGCTTCCATTTATCATTATTGTTAGGTCGTCGGCATAACCAATAGTAGTGTAGCCCCTTTCATTTAGTGTTTTTATGAGGCTGTCCACTACTATGTTCCATAGAAGTGGTGATAGGACCCCCCCTTGGGGGCATCCTTTAACTACCTTTGCTCTTGTGGTAGTATTCATCACTATCTGGATCGCCCTTTTGCTAACCAGCTCCGTGATCCATTTTATGGTGACTGGTTCCACCTTAAGTTCCTGTAGGGCGTGGTTTATGCTGTTGTGCATGGTTTTGTCAAAAGCGCCTTCTATGTCTATAAAGGCGGCGAGTGTTGACAGCTTATTTGTTAGAGCCGATTCTATTTTGTGCACCACCATGTGTAGTGCCGACTCTGTTGATTTGCCTTTTGTGTAGGCGTGTTGTTGTTGGTGTAGTTGTTTATTTCTTAGTGCCCCATCCCTTAGGTGACGGTCCATCAGTCTTTCTAACGTCTTTAGTAAGGAAGACGTTAGGCTGATGGGTCTGAAGGATTTGGCGTGTGAGTAGTCCTCCTTTCCCGGTTTCGGTAAGAAGACTACTTTCGCCTCTCTCCATGCCTTTGGAATGTATTTGAAGGCTATGCAGGCCCTATAGATTGGTAGTAGGTATTTTGTTGCATGGTTTGGTTGCCATTGTAGTAGTGCTGGGAAAATGCCATCCAGCCCTGCGGATTTGAATGGTTTGAAGCTTTTCAGGGCCCATTTTATCTTGTCCGCAGTTACTATCTTGTTTGCGACTTCCCATTCTTGGGTTGTTGGTGTGCTGTAGTTTTCGTCCGGCCACTCAGGATCTTCTGTGATTTGACATCGAAAAAAGTGTGTTTCCAGGAGTAGTGAGCTGGTTTCTACATCTGTGTTGGTGTAAGTGCCGTCTTCCTTTTTTAGGGAGCCTAGGAGGTTGGGCTCACCTTTAGCTAGGATTTTCTTTATTCTTCCGGCTTGGTTCGTTGAGTTTATGCTACTACAGAAGTTGTGCCAGGATTCTTTTCTCCGGAATCTGATCCGCTTCTTGTAGTGTTTTTGTGCCATTTTGTATTTATCCCAGTCCTCACTGGTTCTGGTATTTTTTGCTCGGTTAAAGAGTGTCCTGAGTCCTCGACGTAGCCTTTCCAGCTCTGGCCCCCACCATGAGCTTTTTCCTGGGTCTTTAGGTTTTACAACAGGACATGCCAGTTCATAACTACTTACAAGGGTTGTAGTTAGGATCTGTACGTTTGTTTCTATGTTTTCTGTGCTAAGTGCTGCGTTAGTTAGTTGTTTGTCTCCTAGCGCTTTGTTTAGCAAGTTTGTGTACCCTGTAATATCTGTTTTACGGGGGTTACGATATGGGACAGGGTCTGTTAGCTTGTACCGTATTTGAAAACAGACGCGGCGGTGGTCTGCAAACGATGGCTCGTTTGATACGTGCCATCCCTCAATCAAACTGGCCGCCGCGTCCGTTGCCAAGGTAATGTCTATGATAGTTTGGTACCTAGAGTTTACAAATGTAGGTTCCCTACCTCTGTTTATAATGTTTAGGTTTGTTTGAAATAGATATTCTGCTAAGGACTCTCCCCTTCTGTTGGTGTCTTTGCTTCCCCACAGAGAGTGATGGGCATTGGAGTCCGCAGATATGATCAGATCCCAGTCGTGTGCTTCACAATGCTGCACCAGTCTGGCTAGTTCTCCTGAAGGAGTTTCGCTCTCGCTCGGCATGTACACTGAAGCTAGGACTAGGACAGTTTGTTTTTCTGTGGTGAGTTTCACTGCAGTTAGGTCTCTTGAACAGAATTGGTTAAGCAAAGTGGTTGCTAAAGATTTTGGCACGTAGATGCATGTTCTTGGGTTTTCAACATAGGTGTCTAACATTAACTTACCTCCGATGCTGTTTAGACCGCAGATCTTGTTGTTTCTGATCCAGGGTTCCTGGATCATGGCGACGGTCTGGTTGTTCGTCTCCAGCACTCTGCGTAGGGTGGCCGCCGCTATTTGTTTGTGCTGGAGGTTGGTTTGGATGACGTTAAGAGAGAGGGAGCTATGGGCTGCGCAGGACGTCATCTTCGTCACTGGTGCATCCCTCAATCCGCAGTGGCGAATTCGTCTCCATTCCTCCGTCACTGCCCCTCCGTTGGGGGGCAGAGGTGGAGGGTTCCGGATTCGCCGCTGCGGTTGCTGTCTCGGCCATTGTGGTCTCTTCTGTGGGGAAGAAGCGGATGTATCCACTTGTGCTACTCTATATATGGGCTACTCGGCGGTCTCTGTCCAGGATTATTTGCCTCTGGTCTTCAGGGATTCCAAGAATTAGGTGCACCACCTTTTCTCTTGAATCACCCTCCTGAGACTTTTCATCCACAGACATGTCGTAACACTGCCACGAGTCAACTTTGTACCACGGGTTTTGGGCACAGAGGACTCTGTGTAGTGTGGTTGCGTCCGTAATACGGGTATGGATAAGAAGCCCTGCCTTGAGCCTCTTCTTCATCTCTGACTGCCTGATGACAGCCAGGGTGGTGTTGGGTATGGGTGATGCCATTGTCATGACTGCGTTTTCCAGCCAGCTGAGCGCGTTTTCGTCCTCACACCACATCGCTAATACCCCGTCCATCAGGAAGGGGCGTCCGCGGAAAGATGGGGCGTGCGCGCTCGGGGAGGGTGGAGACAGTACAGCTTGTAGGATGCTATCGTCGATAGTCTCCCTAAGCTGCTTTGCTTGAGCCTGTGACAGGTCTCTCGGCGGGACAGTGATGACCGCCACCTTCATGTGCGACTGAGCCGCATCTGCGTAACTCATCGCCCGTTTGGATTTCGCTTCGGTTTTCGCGCGTTTGGACTCCCCTCTAGGAGACTGGGTCTCGTCCAGACGAGCCCGCTTCGAAGAAACTTTCTCGTCTGGTCCAGCCCCAGTCCCCGGTTGTTCCTTTTCAGGAGCAGTGGGAGCCCTCGCAGCGTTCCGCCTACTGCGAAAACCTCTCGGGTTTTGCCGTCTCTTCGACTGGCTGGGTGGTGGTGCTGGTGTTGGTTGTGGTCCTGCCACTGTGGCCGGTACAGGTTCACGCTGCGTTCTCGCTGCTGCGGTGCCTGTATCGGTGTGTGGTGTGGTTACTTTGGGCTGGAAGTCTTTCCTTCTCGCGCGCCTATTAAGGCGACTGCGTTCCGGTTTGCCTTCCTGCCTTTTGCTTTTGGTATTTGCCGTTGTGTTAGTGGTCCCCCTTTTGCAAGGGCGCTTGTGAGCGATTAAGGTCCACTGTGACACAACGGCAGTGTCTGGTGTTGGTAGTGGTATTGCCTCTTTGAGGCTTGACAGGTCCAGGCTTGAACCTGTTTTGTGGCACGAGTTGCCCCCCCCCCCCCAGAATATGAGGGGCAGACCGAGCTGGGCTCGGTGAGGGATTCTCCACTATCCTTGGAAGGGATTGTGGTACCCTCCTGGGGTAAATTATCTTTGACTTGTGCTTCCATTTTTTGGTTTAGTTGAGCTGATGGGATAACGCACACACTACCCGCCCTTGGTAGGTGTGGTACACTTTTGTGGGGGGGGGGGGGGGTTTAGTGCCCCAGAGGCTGTGTGGGCCTGGGTGTAGGTTGGTGCCGCCTGGTTCGGCACTGTGGGATTGGCTGAGGAGACTGGGATGTGACTGAGGGTTAGGATCTTGAGTGCCGGCCAGGGGTTTTTGTTATACCACTTACCTAGGGCACTTGGTCAATAACAGGCGGCAACCTCGAGAAGGATAGTCCCCTGGCCTTGTTTAGGGGATCTGTGCGACCTGCGCTACTCCCTAAACCGTTCGCCAAACCCAGTATCGGACAGATGCTGGGAGTAGGGGAATAGTCAGACAATTTCAAAACTCAAATTGCCTGACCATGCCCCCGCCCAAGTCCCTATGGTATTCCTGACCTAGTTTATAAAAAGTCCCGCTGTCTTCTGCAATGTTTGGGATCCATATTACGACACATATGGAATAGCGGTGTAGTCCCACAGGACGCTTCGGACGCTCGGTTCATTGCTCTGACAGATACTGTTTCTAATTTTCTTTGTCCACACGAGGATGAGCGAATTCATGCACCAGAATAAGTACCTAGGAGTGTCAGTATAAGAAGGCTTCATGCGTGGCGTCTAAGGCTGCCTCGAGCACAATTCTATCCTGGCTGCTACCATCAAGTATGCGAGACAGCACGACCGCCAAATCAACGTATGCTGGATCGACCTAGATAACACCTTTGGGTCAATCATACAGTCTCCTCCATTTTTCACTCCGCTGGCACAACTTACCACCTGTAATGCGTGACATTGTAAGCTCCTACTACTACTCTCTGATGTTCCATGTCAAAATACAAGATCTGCTCATACTCTACTGGCCTATTTCGATATTTAACATCACTTTCAACATCCTGCCGAAAAGCCTGACCCAGTTCGACAAGAAGTGGGGTTACTGTTTTACAACGAACTGTCAGTATACCTCATCGTCCCTTGCTTCGTCTGACGACCTAATCTTCATCAGCAGGAGCTCCAACCAGCTTTCTCTACTATCACAGAAAAAGTTCAGTGGCTGGTCATCTTGTTTAAAGTTGAAGCCCTCCTTATGTTTTTGCCTTGGACTCGCCCGAATAGACACACAATTGACTTCATTGATACCCCAAATTGATCTATAAGAGCTCTAAACTCTCCCTAATCGACCCATATAGTAATTTTAAATTCCTCAGCAGGAAAATCAGCTATCAGGGTAAAGACCTCTCTACCGATTGTTTATTGGTTGATTTGCATAAATAAAGCTTTTGAAGTTAAAAATGTCTCGCGTTACGTGGTAGAGGTTTTTTGGGGGAGGGGGGGGGAGATATCTTGAGGGCCCCCCAAAAAAAATATCCGAGTGAGCGATTGTTAGGTATATATACTTAAATATACTGCAGCAATAGCTCAAATAGCTTAGAGCCTTATTATGTCTAAATCCGATACTAGTTTTCAACGACGATCTCTCCTCAAAGTTACCCTGTAAACAATTGTTCCAGGAATAATTCAAAGCGTTATCACTGGAAATTAATCACGACAAACATGTATTTAGGTCATTAAACGGATTTTCAACTTCAGGTAATTCATCAAGTTATTGCATTCTCTATACTTTTCTAATATATTGAAGATATAGATACCATTTGCTTACTGAAAAAATGTACGAACAATAACTTTCCACGAAACGAATTTCGACAAATTGCAATTTTTGAAAGATTTCAATGTCCAAAAAAGTAATTTTAAAAAAACCACGACCATAGCGTGGCGATTATACCATATTGATTATATGAATTTTGTATTAAGAATCTTATTATTATTATTTATTCCGTAGCCGGAGATTGGGGAGGGGGTCGCCCTCGCAGCCAATACGCTGCTGTCGGTGCCGCTGGATCTCGTACTCCATTCATGATTCGCATCCATTCTTGATGATTTTTTGCCACGTCTCGAGCATCCCTAGCCGATAATCGTTGATTTTTAAGGTCGTCTTTGATGTTATTTAGCCAGGTTTTCTTCGGTGCCGATCGCTGAATTCTCTATTCTGTCGGACGGTCTCGCCAAAGAAGTTTACGTGGCAAGCGATTATCGTTCATTCGGCAAAAATGGCCGAACCATCGTAGTCGACGTTTTTGTACTTCTTCTTCGATCGTTGTTACTAGATCGCATCTTTCTCGAATGGTCTCGTTTCGAATTCGGTCGCGGAGTGAGACACCGAGAATCTGCCTCGAGCATCATAAAGAATCTTAAGCGTTACTAATCTTGGGTTATAATTCAATGCAATTCTTATTGCACAGTAAAATTACATTTAAAAATACAGAATAATTGAAAATAAGAGCGATTACGGATTTCAATAAAATTAAAGAATTTATATTGAACTACTTAATAAAACGAAAATATTGAAAATTTAACAACTACATAAGAGGCTTGTGCTTAATGTGTGTGTGTGTGTGTGTACGTGTGTGTGTGATTGTGTTGACTTTGTGGGTGTGGAGTGAAGCGCGTATAATATTAATAATAGCGTATATAAAGTATAATAATAATAATAAGCATGAGTAAAATACCAAAAAAAAACAGTTTATTGTATTGGCTAGAGTGTCATTTAGGGAGTATTTATAAGTGGTTATGGAAATATTAAAAAACATCAATAGCATTTAAATGGGTGTCGTAAATCTCGCAGCAGCGTGTGAGTACTCCATTTCTGGATGAATTAGTTTTAAACGTGGCAATCGGAGAAGGTGAAATGGCGCGTGGTGGTGATTGGGGCCTTAATATTGATCCCGCCAAACAGGTTAGAGCAGTCAAATATGCCATTCATTATTTTTAAAAGGCATAGAGCATCACTCACTTTGCGCCGATATGATAGCGAATATATTTGAAATACTTTTGGATTTGAAATTAAAATACTGAACGAGCTTGTTTAGAATATTTTGTAGTCTATTAATATGAACTTGATAATGGGAAGACTTAGAAACTGGCTTGTAAAAGAAGGAAGACAAGGAATTTATAAAATATTGGACATTATAATCTAACCCGGACATGTGAATATTTGAATCTTATATTATATTATGTTATATTATTATATATTAGGAGACAGCTGGACCTGTCTGGATGAGGGAAACGGACAACCGATCCGGATGGAGAGTGATTGGAGAGGCGTATGCCCAACGGTGGGCGAATGCGCGCTGATGATGAAGAAGAAGAAGATATTATTATTATTATTTTATTTATTATTATTATTATTATTTTATTTTACCGTATATTAAGCGATAATTTGTTTTAGTTTTAACACTATTTTATCTTAGTTATAAGTAAAATGCAGGACTATTTTGTTTAAATTCTTATTCTAATGTTTACTATTTTATGTCGTTTTTTTTCTGATTTGAATTTATTTGCTGAAATTTTAATTTTCCACTTCTAACTTTAATTTAATTATTTAGTTTAAGTATTTAGTCATTTTTAATATGGTTTTGCAATTCTATTATTTTGTGCATATATGGAATATATGCCATTTTTATAAACACGGTATTGTTGCATATTCAAAAACAAATGTTTACCTTATAACAGGTCCCGGCCTAGTTAGGTGACGTTGCCACTAGACTATGCGATGATTTTTTTTTTCTGCTTTTGATTCAATTTTGTAAGTATTTTTATGCATAATTCCGACTCTGAAATTGTTTACCGTTATTTTTTAAATATTTGCGTTAGTTATATAAATATAAATAAATAAATATTATATTTTACAGCGAGTATGGGTGGTAGCCGGACCGGTTGAAGTGCGATTTGCGGCGTTGTCGCTCCCCGTGGCACGGCTTGGTATGATAGCCGGTTTCGGCTATCCGAGCAGAGTCGAGCCGATCCGAGGACACGCAAGCATGCAACCGCTTTTTCTATGCCCGTTTGACAACTCATAAAAGGGGGAAGGAGGGGCTTCGCATTACCATACCATACTCTTCTATACAATGTTTTTAAATATCTTAGCAGGTGCGTTGCATGTGAATCGAATAACATACCGCGACACGTTGGTCTCACATCCGCAGGTACATTTTAATTTCCTGGCAAGGAAAGTATTGTGGACGTTCTTTTGTGTGTCTGTGTGTCTGTCGTCTGCCTGTCTGTGCGTATTCCTCCGCGATAGCGATAGCAGAAACGCTTCATCCGATTGAGCTGAAATTTGGCATGCAGGCATCATTTGGTATTCTTTTGGAAATATATTGTGGTTGAAATCGGTCCACCAGAGCTGGCGCCAGTAATACTTCAACCTCGAAATATTGGACTAAAAGACTTGAGATTCGGTACACAGATGCGTCGTAGGGTCGAAATCACATCGTTAAATTTTGGTTTCAATATCTATATAGGTACCTACAAACGACACAAAAAAAAACCGACAAACATTTCAATCAAATAATAGCGTAGAGCCGTCTGAGGCTAACCGAGAAACTAACCATATTGGAAAATATCCATTTTAATGCCACGGAAATACTACAAAAATAGAGTGTACCTAATAATATTCAGATAAAACAGTCCTTGGCTACTTGCCGGGAAAGTCTTATGGGCTCTCTATACGATCAAGCATGCTTGTTAAGCATTGCGTCGCGGGCTGGGAAGGGATTGTAAACCGCAGGAAATTCCAAATATTTTTTAAAAATATTTACTAAAAATGCCTAATTTTGTAGTTTTATACCACGGAGTCTCGTCATTCATCAATCAAGTAAGTCTAATTAACGTGACTCCCTGGTATAAACTAAAAAAATTGGCATTTTTGGTAAATATTTAAAAAATATATTTGCATAATTCCTGCGGTTTACGATCCCCTCCCAGCCCGCGACGCCATGCTTGACAAGCATTCGTTTCTAGAGCGCCCCTTAGGGTGACAACCGATTTTTTTACTTTACCAAATAAATAGTAAAGTATTGAGAATACGCAATTTTTTTTTTGCGATGAATATACATTTTGACCCCCCGATACGATTAAGATCAGTTCCAGACTGAAGTCTGTCTGTGTGTTTGTCTGTCTTTCTTTGTGTGTGTGTGTATGTATATTCCTCGACGATAGGGCCCAAACGCTCCATCCGATTGAGCTGAAATTTGGCATGCAGGCATCAATGGCAAGTTGAAAAGATAATGGTTGGAATCGGCTCACGAGATAATGCGGCCGGCTTTTGGCCGCCACTTGATCAATGCTTGCTCAATGGGTGTTATTGTTATTTTAATAATTATTAATCAACTCGAACTGTAAACTACAGCGGGCAACCCGTCAACTCAGGAAGTTTTAACGATATTAGATCGTTCTATCACCCGTGAGGTGAGCGTAGAAGACTTGGGACGAAAATAGCCCACTGTCCACTTGCGCCACTTGCCCGTACGGGACCAACGCCTTACCGCGAGATAACTAGGTTAATCAACCAGCGGGCCCACACTCGCGCCCTTACTTTCAGTTGCAACCAGATTACTCCGGTCTTCCGACTGGTTACAGGCTCGAGGTCGCTTGCGCGTTCCTCTCCCTTACGTAGCGGTGATACGGTGTCTACCGAATCTATCGCGGACCATGGCATCCCTTGCCCTGTCGTTTCAAGAGCAGTTGCAGCGGTGGTATAATGTGGTTGCAGTAAGATTAACGACTACCCCCGCTCTTTATAAAAATATACTGTTTCCAGACTCTCCCTGCTGCCTGGGAGGCCCAGGAGCGTCCAAAAGTTTGCGGGAAATTGGTCCGCAGGCCAGAGTCCTACCCGGGCTCGCACTTCTGCGTAGTGGCTACCGGATGTGGGTCTTAGTAGCCAAACTGCAACATTAGCTCCCATTACTTTTAATTACCCAAAAAACCACTTATTGTAATACTTGATATTAACAAATTTAGAATTTGACAGAGTTAAACGGAATGTTCATTTCCTAGCTAGCGGATGTCATTTCACTTCGCGTCCTTTGACATTATTAACTGTCCTCTAACCTAATTAGAAAATAAGTGGCTTCACTTTAGCTCAGTAATAAGATTTTTTAAGAAGTTATATAGTACCTACCTACTTCAAGTAATACTTACGTATAAGCTGCGAATAGTTTATTAATATATATTTTTTTTAATTCTGACTAGTAAGGTATATATGTAGTTAAAGCTTACTGTACACGTATAGCTTTGATGTATATGTATAGATTACTGTAAAAGCGTCTGTATTTTTAAAAAAAAAAATAAGATATTATTTGTCAAGGGCGATTTCAGAAGATTAGCAGCGCAAATAATTGTTTAGATGTTAAATGTAATGAGCGAATCGAAAACTTCTAATGAGCAAACATAAGAATGAAAATATGAAAAATATTTAGCACCAAATTAAAAATCCAAAAATAGAAATAGAAATAGAAGTAGGAATATATTTATTGTCCGAAATTGTGGTGGTACATTTATTATACACAATTACCTGTTATTATAACAGATTGACAAATTTACTTATCTGCTAAATTTACTTATCTGCTAATTATAATATCTTATTAAAAAATGTAATTATTTCACTGGTTTGCCTATAATATCTAAATCAAATCAATAATAATTTGTAATGTTCATTGAATGGCCTGAAATAACATTTAAAAGAGAAATATAACATGAAAAAAAATCTAAATAGACCGGATAAGTAGCACTAACAGTAGAAGACAATTAATAAAAATAATTCACCAATAATATATAAATTAAAGAAAAAAATCAAAATCAAGGAATAATCAAAAATCCGCCTATAAATACGAAATGTATATAATTTAAAATGTCTAATCTTCCTAATTGAATTATTGTAAAAAGAAAATGAAAAATGTAAATGCATGCCCACAATATAACATTATGAGAAGTTTAATGTGTAAAAGCTTTTATCGATAAGCCATTTTTTTCAACGCTGCGGTAAACGCTTTTCCTTTTAATTATTTGATATTTGCAGGTAGGTGGTTACAGATTTTTATTGAATTGTATAACATTCCTTTTTTAAAAAGAGTTTAAAAAAAGTATTAAATAAAAGTATAAAAAGCCAAAAATGTACCGAGAGTGCGATGGCTCATTAGACGTGCAAAATATTACTGATTCCAGCGCTATATTGGCACTTAGCTAATAAACTATTATTTGGGCGTGCACGCTATACTTTTTTGGTTTTTTGAATAATTATAATTAAAAAAATATCACATTATATATATATCATTATATTTTAATCGTTTACTTGGTACGTTTTACTAATTTAGTCTCAAGTTGTTTGCCACGATGTATTAAAAGAAAAATGTGTCCACTTTTTTTTATTTTTTTTACAAAAAAATCAAAATATTGATATTGTGCATCATAGTACAAAAGACTAAGTGCGTCCACAATACTTTCCTGTCAAGGAAAGTATTGTGGACGCACTTCTGTGTGTCTGACTGGGTGTATTCTCCGACGATAGCGCCGAAACGCTTCATCCGATTGAGCTGAAATTTGGCATGGAAATCCGTCCACCCAGGGTTGGCTTCCGACGAGGGAACTTATCAACGGTCAACAGCAGAGACCCAAAAATTTGTATACGCATTCATTTATCTCATAATGTCATGGTGATGTCATGTCATGGTGAAGCTTGTAAGTTGCTCTCAGCAACTTACGAGTTTCACCATGACATGGCTGATGAACCCTGGATTGGCTCCCGATGAGGGAACTCCTCAACGGTCAACAGCAGAGACCCAAAAATTTTTATACGCATTCATTTATGAGAGAAATTTCCAAGTTTCACCATGACATGGCTGATGTACCCTGGGTTGGCTCCCGATGAGGGACTCCTCAACGGTCAACAGCAGAAACCCAAAATTTTGTATACGAGTTTCGATTTCCTTTTCGATAGCTTTCGATTTCGATTACGGTTTCGGTTTTGGTGTCGGTTTCGGTTTTGGTTTAGATTTCGATTTTTATTGCGATTTAAATTTCGTTTTCGATTTCGATGTTGAATTCGGGGGGGGGGGGAAGGGGGGCGCTAGGTTGGGGGGGGCGGGGTGGTAGGATTTATGAAATTAATATTCAGATGAATTAAGTTCCTGGCTACTTAATAGGAAAGTCTTGGGGTGACACAACCGAATTTTTTTTCACTGTTTGAGACATGTGGTCGCCTTAAATGTCCAAAACTTACCATTAATTTACATTTTATGGACACTTACCTTGTGATATTACTAAAAGTTTTGTTAAAAAAGCTTTAGACACTAAACTATTTTTTTTCTCACATTGACCCCATAGCTAGACACCATAACAATGAATAGTTAGCTAAATTATACATCATGCATGCACATAAAAACGATATACATACGTACCTACTTACATAAATATAATGTAGCATAGTTTTTCTGGTCTAGTTGCTATTATTAATTATTTTATTTTAAATATTTTTATTACTTACGACTCTTCTTCCTGACTTCCAGGACGTCAGGAAGAAGAGTCGCAGTAATATTAAGGCTGTTTTAAAATATTTTTAAACGACTGCCCGACAAAAAGGAGTGTATGTGTTCAGGATTCATGTATATATTTTTCGTTTCTTTATTCCACCATAACTTCTAAATGCTTGATCCGATTTACAAGTGTGTGGTATTGTTGGAATCGTTATGTCGTCCCGGGTGATATAGGGTACCTTAACTGTAAGTAGTTGACTAAATGTCCAAATGACAATAAATTTACATAAATATATCGTGTTTAGTGTCACATGAAAAGCCTGATTAAGTACATTCCGGAAATATAGGTACATGTATATATGGATAAATACATAAACCACAAATATTTTATAAAAACCGTAATACAAATAATTATATATATAAATGTTTCACTTTCTGTAACGGCACTCGTGGTTTTGGTTTTTTAAATATTGTTATTCTCCTAACTTAGTCCCAGGTAGCTAGGTGGCGATTCATTTTTCAAGAATCTAGTGTATTTTATGCGGCGCTCGGAGACGCGAAGATTTTAAGTTCCTTCTCTCGTCTCGTCATTCCAGTTTCTTCGGATGCAACGCCAAAACTGCAGAAGCCGGTTGGCTGAGTAAATTGCAGGTATACCAGGTAGCGCACCTTCACGTAGGTATAGTATATCCCGGATGCACTTTCCGCTCACGGTTATATTATTGGTAAACTGTGTTATGTACCTAGTAGCTGTGTTGCCCGACGCTGCATGGCGACCGATTTCGCCACCGTTTTCTGTCGAGCATTTGGAACAATTGCGTCTAATTGAGGACCGTTTTCTATAAATGATACATGAGCAAAAATCTCTTACTTTCCCGGCAGAGGAAAAGTATTGTGAACGCGCAAAAATTTTTTTTCGAGGTAAAGAGGG
The DNA here is from genome assembly GCA_944548615.1 of Micropterix aruncella. Lineage (NCBI taxonomy): Eukaryota > Metazoa > Arthropoda > Insecta > Lepidoptera > Micropterigidae > Micropterix > Micropterix aruncella. The sequence continues at coordinate 3,737,234 of OX155972.1, read as the reverse complement.
ATATAGTAATAATGGGATATAGTAAGAGGGATGTAGAAAACAGTATAATACAATGTTTCTTTACATATGTTTTTAATATTATACAATTTTATACTGGTTTACCGTATTTTGATAACATTATACAGCCTTTATTATAAACTTCTCTGCCAGAAATTAAGATTGAAGTTTCTTCTTTCATTTCATTGAGCATATGGAGGTTTTTTTATTTTTATTTCGATTTAATGGCTCGTTGATACAAACTAAGCCTTATTGTATCATATTTCAAATGTTGGTAGCGTTTGAAATTTGAATTATTTCGATATGTCACCTTCATTTATGCCACGGCTTTGCCGAAGTGATCAATTTGTTTAGTTTTTGATTTTTTCGCTTTAATTCGTCTCAATTGGAGGCATTTTGTGTTGCAAAAGGATTAGCTTGATTTTTGAGATATATGGATGAATAGTGATCGTTAGTCGACTGCAAAAGGACCTTTAAACTTACATTGCACCGTCGAAAGTCCTGCACATCCGTAAGTATATCTCATTCAAATATTAGCATTTCCCGATCCAAGCTGGGATTTCCTTCGCTGCTTTTTAAGTAGCTTTTACTAATTTTATTTTAAATATAACACAGATGCCTTGTTGGACCGAAATCCCATTGTAAAGAATATTTGTATGGAAAACCTCGTATACAAGCGGCGCAATAAAAAATACCGCCGTATTTAAGGAAATACTACTTTGTAGCAGAAAATCAGTTTTGTGAAAATACCATTTTAATATATTGGAAATACTACAACATATTAAAAACTACTAATTTTGCTGTCATAGTCACTTGACACAATCACTATCGGGTGAAGAAGGGGGTGGGAGGAGGAGAGGAGTTGGCGGGGGTTGGGGAGGAATAAACATAATAATAATGGACATATTAATATTTCCATATAATTAGAAAATTCGTCAGTTATGCTATACGTCTACATCATTTATGCTTCTCCACACAAGTAAGACAATACGTCGCATGCTCAGATACAGGCTATATTCGGCCTAGTTGGGTATACGCTGCGCATGGTCATGTGATTGTGGGACACAGCTTACTTCGTTCCATTACCTAGCATCTCCCTTTAATGTTTTTCCTTTGTTTATTTGTAATAAGTAAATAAAATAAATAAATAAATAGTTTTAGAGTAGATCCTCCTGTTACTGTTTATGTTTTATTGGCAACGGATAATTGGTTATATAAGCGGAATTTTTAATGGCCAATTCAGATTTAATTAATTAGTTGTTTTGAACGATTTATCAAATTTAAAGCGATTAGTGATAATATTTAATTGAAATAGATAAAACAATAATATGCTTTTCATTAAAGCATATATACGATTAGATATAAGATTTATTACATTTTAAAGACTAATTAATTAGAGAAGTAATTAAATTCACGTTGATGCAATATGCTTGCGATTAAAGAGCAATTATTGAGCCCCTAAAAAATAAGTCCCTTCAAATACATCGGTACGTATTTGTCGATCACTATTACGCATCGGTCTAATGTGCCGCGCAATATACCGGACTTAATTTTTGTGACATGTATGTAGTAATGCTGACGCCACGCGTTATATTGTTGAGCAGTCTGAGCATTTGTTTCGAGTTCTTTATTGCATCCACTATCTACTGATGAATTTTCAGCTTTACGAGATACTTTGTGGGTAGGTACTATTTAAAATTACACCTTTCCTAGTACACCAGCGCCAGGTGTCCCGGAATCTGATCTGTTGGCTCTACACCGGCATTCTATAATCAAAATACTGTCTGATCTGAAAATATCAGCTTTTACAAAACTCTTTTGTTATTCAACGTATTTGTTAATAATCTGAGTAAAGTAGTCACATCTGCACGTTGTCTAATGTTTGCTGATGATGTCAAATTGTTTTTATCAACTGGAAGTGTTGAGGCCTGCGAGCTCTTCCAGCGTGATATTGATGCAGTTCACGCATGGAGCCAAGCTCGTAACCTTCACTTCAATATTAACAAATGTTCAGTGATGACATACACAAAGTCGCCTGCTCATCTGATGTATGATTACTCCATCGCTGGATGTGTGCCTCCCAGAGTTACTGAAGTCAAGGACTTGGGATTTTTTTTCGACCCCAAGTTAAACTTCAAGGAACACATTAGACAACTTACACATCTACAACTTCTTTCAAGCTTTTAGGGTTTATGATACGGCAATCCAAGCACTTCAATAATATTCGGGTTATGCGCACGTCGTACAACTCGATTGTTAGAAGTCGCATGGAAACGAATGCAGCTATTTGGAATCCGCATAAATATACTTATACCCTCATGCTGGAAAAGTTACAGAAGTGTTTTTTGAGATTGTTGTACTTCAAGCAGTACGGATATTGTCCATATTTGTATCCAAATGCATTTATCACAGGCATGGTTGGCTACAATTCTCTCTGTCTCAGAAGAGAAATGCTGACCATGTCCTATGTTTTCAATCTAATTCGTGGTAAAACTGATAACCCTAGCTTACTAGCCAAGGTGGATCTTTTCATACCAAATAATTATCTTCGTGCTCGATCGCACCATCTTTCCGCGGAGCCGTTCTCGCGCAGCCTTACGAGGTGGAACTTGTTGGCCCGTGCTTTGCGGCGCTTAAATGAAATTAACTCGATGGCACCAGATTTCGATATTTTTACCGCGAACCCTCACTTGTTTAAATTGCAAGCTATTATTTATTTATTCTTAGGTATATGATAGCTAGTACCTATTATAAGTGTCATTATATTTGTATAGTTACGGTAATACCTTTATTAATTTTACTTCTCAATGCCTTGGTTTTACTGTTATGTTGATTAGTAATAAGTGAATAAACAAAATAAATAAATACAAATAAAAAATAAATAAATAAATACATAACTAGCACTTTTTTGTCGCTGGCTTCCCATCTATACCTATTTTACCTCAGTCTGATTCTCGCATGGACATCTTGAAATTTGACCCTGAGGTCTCCTCGAGGCGATGACCAAGTTCTATGCGAACCGTTAGTATTGCTCGGCCCATCCTTTTTCGTTACACATTTTAAATGCGCTTGCAGTGGCGGCTCTCGCTACGCCAGCCTCCTATCATCTGCATAATATATTCAGATCGCATTCGGATAATAATATGAATTTCATCAAAGAGCTTCACAACGGATATATACATAATACATTATACAACTCACTTCACGAATAATCGTCAAATTTATTAAATTCATTATTAGGTATGTTTATTTAGGTTTTACACTACTGCCCAAAAATAGGAGTGCAATATTTAACAAGTATTTAACAATGTTAAAAAGAATAAAATATTTAATATTTAAAAATATTAAATATTATATATTTAAAATATTTAACAATATTAAATAACAATATTATAAACCAATATTAAATATTATTATTAAATATTTACGAAATATAAAAAAAACACGACTGTCCATATAAAAACTAAACTATTGTATTTATAATACTTTTTATAATGGTTTTCTAATGAAACTTTTGTGGTTTATATATTTATCCATATAGATAGATACAAGTATTTCCGAAACGTACTCAATCTTTCATTTGACAGTAAACACGAAATATTTATGTTAATACATATAACATAAGTTATATGTTATATGTTAATACATATAACATATAACATATAACATATTTTTAAACATGTATGTTGAGTATATTTTAACCTTGTACTAACTACCAAAAATTATTTGACTTTGTTGTTATATATTATTTTGACAATGAATTGTACTTTTTTGAATAGGTATTCTTATATTAAATCTTACATTACTTAACATATATTAAACATTATTGACTGTTTCTTTCTGTTCTCAGATATAACTTTATTTATATTATTTAATCGAATTTTATACAAGGTGGGGTGGGAATTTTATACAAAAGAAGTCATCCGATGTTGTTTGGCTCTCTTTTTTTTCTAAATGAAAAACTTAGATTCTATTTTTGATTATGTTTATTTGAACCTTTAGAATTTTATTGGTCAAGTTGAGAAGATTATATCGACCAAATGGGCGCCGTTACAATTGATTGCCATACGGGCTCGTTTTTTGGCATTTTTCATCACTTCGGCGAGAACTTCTGGCGACAGATTCTCGCACTCGTGTCTAATGTTGTCCTTGAGGGCTTCCAGAGTCTCGGGCTTCTTCACGTAAACACGTGACTTCAAAAAACCCCACAAAAAAGGTCTGGAACGCTGAAATCGAGCGATCTTGCGGGCCAGTGCAATTCGCCATAACGAGAGATGAGACGACCCGGGAACGCTGCGTTCAGAATATCGGTTGTGGCTCGCGCAGTGTGTGCCGTTGCTCCGTCCTGTTGTAACCACATGTCCCTCAGTCCTAATTCGTCCAATTGCGGCAGAAAAAACTCGGTCAACATGGCCCTTTAGTGCGCACCGTCCACTGTTGTCGTTTGGCCAGCGGCATTCTCGAAAAAAAATAGCCCGATGACTCCTCCAACGTGAACAGCGCACCATGCAGTCACTTTGAGCGGGTGTAATGGCTCCTCGTGCATCACTCGTGGATTTTCGGTGCCCCAGAAACGATAGTTTTGCTTGTTCACATACCCTCTGAGGTGGAAATTAGTCTCACCGCTCATTATGATTTTGGTCGAAATATCGTCCACTTCTTCCTCGAGATTGAGGATGGCTTGGGCGTAGGTTACGCGCGTTTGGCGGTCGGCAAGCAGCAGCTGATGCACGGACTGGACTTTGTACGGGAACATGTGCAGGTCTTCGACCAAAATTCGCCCTAGGGACGTCCGGCTGATGGCTAATTGCGTGGCACGGCGTCTGGTCGATGTTTCCGACGACAGCTCGACACCCTCGGCAACAGCGGCGATATTCTTGGCAGAACGAGCGCTCCGGGGCCGGCCCCTCTTGGCAACGTCTCGTGTGGTCCCTTACTCTTCAAGGTTGGTGGCCAAACGGCGCAGTGTTTGCGCAGTCGGTGTTGGGCGGCCGGGGAATCGGCGACGGAATTCGCGCTGCGCCAACACCACAGACGAATTGTTACGCAAAAAAATAGACACGATTATTCCGCGTTCTTTATGGCTTGTTCACTTGTATTCTGTATCTATCTAGTCCACAACTGTCAAAACAGATTTGACATTGGCGGCCATTTGCAAAAATGAGAGCATGTTCCAATAGGGTGATTTCTTTTGGCCCACCTTATATTTTATTTATTGCCGATTATATAATGGAATTGCATTTTATTTATTATATTATCTCATAATATTTATTATTATTATTATTATTATTATTATATTTATTTTTTATTTTGAAGACCACATTTTAGGGTAATTTAGTGTTGTTACCTTTTTACTAAAACTTGCACATTTGTAAACAATCAAGCAATCAGCAAACTTGATTGTAATATTATAGTCCTGTCCACCCTAGAACGGGCTGGTCCCAGTTGGGTGACAGAAACATATAAGCAAAAGGTTAAGGTTTTGCCATTCGGTTCCTGTTTTTTTTTTAGTAAATCAATGTTTTATAGTAATTAATTCTTAAATAAATAAATAAAATAAAAAGAACATATTGACATTTGTTCATTTGGACATTTATACAACTACTTAATTGATATTTCGACAGTTAATGTAGGTACCATATGACACTCGGGATGACATAACAATTCTAACAATACTACAGACTTATAAATCGGTTCAAGCGTATGAAATAAAGAAACGGAAAACATACATAAACATATGATCCCTGAGCACATTACACCTCTGTTTTGTTGGGCAGTCGTGTAAAAAGGAGTGTAATTTAACGTGAGTTCGTGTATGTACTACAGATATATGTTGTCTGTTTCTTTATTCCACCATAACTTCTTAATACTTACACGGTTTGCGCACCGTGCCGCTGCACGGTGGCTGACGCTTCAACCATTCGGTTGTGCACTCTGACTAAGGAGTGTGGAGGATATGGGAATATACTGTCCTCTAAGCAGCGGGGGTGGATGTTGACCTGTTGTCATGCCACTCTTGAAGCGACCTATAGGTCACCCGATACCGTTTGGCATTATAGGCAAAGGACGTGCACGTCAACGATAAATTCAAATTGAATTACCATTGTAAAACAACAGATAGAGGCCGAGCAAGCGACTTCGGTCCCGTAACCAGTTGGGAGGACGGAGGTATCCTGAAGGTAACTCCAGATGATGATATCCTGCCAAAACTGGTAATCAGGGATCGAAGTGGCTTACCGGGTTACCTTCCTAAGGCCTCGCCGTAAGGCTTTGGACTCTGGCGGGTTCGTGGCTTCGCTGGATGGTAGATTTGTATCGTCGATAAATTCTTCTACACTCTGTTAACGGGAGACTGAACGCTCAATATAGTTAAAAAACTTCCCGAGTGACGGGTTCGCCAGTTGTAGTGGACATATCAAAATGTCCCATCTTATTTTCAAATCCTAGGCACTCCTATACTGGAGAGATCATTTAATTTTAATACAATAGGTAGAGGCCGAGCAAGCGACTTCGGTCCCGTAACCAGTCGGGAGGACGGAGGTATCCTGAAGGTAACTCCAGATGATGATATCTTGCCAAAACTGGTAATCAGGGTTATAAATAGGATAGAAAACGAATTTACCGCGTGAAATTTGTAGCACCCGACGTTTCGGTGACGTTGCAGCCGCCGTTGCCCAGGGTAGACTGAAGAGCTGTCAATCCGTTGTTTTTCGGGTTTTCGCCACTGCGTAGGTTAATGTACGGAGCTGTCAATCCGTTGTTTTCCGCCACTGCGTAGGTTATAACGGTGGTGGGGGGCCGGGAGTGCGTAGGTTATAACGTAGGTTATAACGCACTGCGTAGGTTATAACGGTGGTGCGTAGGTTATAACGGGCTTAAAGCGCGGGAATTTTGAAAATCCGTCTTGCACACAACACTCGAGCTATATTTTGGGTCGGTTTGAAGATCGTTTTTATATCGAATCTGTTTAGCATCTTACTTATTCGATATGTCACGCCCTTGACGTATGGTAAGAATGCTCTTGATCTGCTCGGTTTCTGAGTTTCGTCTGTATTAGATCGTGTGCGTATCTCGTGATATTTTCCGTATCCATTTTTCCTAAGGACATCATTGACATGTTCCATCTCCTTCGGAAAATGCTCAGCGTCGCATAGATCGCGTGCTCGATTCACGAGCGACGTTTGCACTGAACGTAGATGGTAGGGATGATGGTGTGAGCTTGCATGTAAATATCTGTCCGTATGTGTGGGCTTCCGATATACCGTATGTCCGAGAGTATTGTCACTTCTCCTCGTCACTTTGACATCTAAAAATGGTAGGGAGCCGTCCTTCTCTACTTCATAGGTGAATCTGATTTTTGGGTGTATGGAGTTTAGATGACCCAGGAATTCATTCACCGTTTGAATGTTGCCTTTTAGGATGCAGAAGGTATCATCCACGTAGCGAAGCCAGAGACTGCGCTTAATTTTGGAGGTTTTATGGCTAATTCCTCAAAATGTTCCATATATAAGTCGCTAACTATCGGCGATACAGGGCATCCCATTGCTACTACGTCGATTTGTTTGTAATAATCGCCACTCCATAGAAAGTAGCAGGATGTCAGGCAATGTTGAAGCATGTCGGCGTGGCTAATGTCTGGCGGAGGTCCTCAGACCTTAGTTTATCTCTCACCTTATCTGGTAATCAGGGGTCGAAGTGGCCCACTGGGTTACCTTCCTAAGGCCTCGCCGTAAGGCGTTGGACTCTGGTGGGTTCGTGGCTTCGCTAAATGGTAGATTTGTATCGTCGATAAATTCTTCTACACTCTCCTAACGGGAGACAGAACGGTCAATATAGTAAAAACTTTCTGAGGGACGGGTTCGCCCGTTGTAATCGACATATTTAAATGTAGCACCTTATTTTCAAACCCTAGGCACTCTTATACTGCAGAGATCATTAAGAATTTAATAATATGGCATCCAGCAGTATCTGAACTACTCAATCTTTCTACCTAAGCACGAACACCTTCACAATTAGCTAATGAGCATAGTATGAGTAAGTGGAGTAAGTGGTTGGCGATGAGACGTTTTGATGTATCTCTGTTGGTATTATAGAGCAGCCACTAACCGTTAAATAGTATGACTGGTTCGACTGAGCGATACGCTCTGATTGTCGAGTGGGCAGTGCAATGCTCGTCTATTCTGCGCTGTGTACCCACACCATACCACACCCGGTAACCAGTAACAGTTGCATTGCATTAGCCGACGAACCGAAATAAACCAGATTATTAACAAATAAACTAGGTTAGCTAAAGACATTATAAGAAATGCTTCATTGTTCATGTTTATATTTACTTATTCAAAAATTATAACAAATATTTAATTACAACTAGCTGACCCGTGCCGACTTCGTTGGCGGTAAAACTTTTTACTTGTGATGGAATTATGAAAGTTGTTCGGTTAGTACTGAGTGCTATGATATACCTACTTCCTGGCTGCCAAAAGAAGGATTATATTTTTACTGCATACATATGTATGTATTTGCAAGCCAATTTGACTATATTACCGTTATTTGTGAGTGTCTTCTTGTGAGTGTCTTATTTGTGAGCGTCTTATCTCTTTAACCATTTATGCAGTAAAAGGCAAATTATATGCAGTAAAAGGGAAAAGTCTTTTGTTTTAAATACTTGAAACGATAAATTTACTTATTTTGATATGAATTCATAATTGTTGATAATATGACCAATAAACATGACCTAACGATTAAAATTATTTTTTTAATATAAAAAACTACTTTTTGTGACTTAAATATAAAATTTAGACATATGCTGTCGCTGACTTTTTTGTAGGCATTATGAAGCTCTAGAACTTAATCATATATCTCTCATCGTTAAGGCAGCGTTAGTTAGCAACCTTTTCGTTCGACCGTTTTGTCTCCGACTTACTTTGCAAATCGGACTACCACGAAAAAGTCTTTAAATTTTTCGTATTAATATATAGCCTATGACACTCACAAATAACGTGGCTTTCTATTGGTAAAAGAATTTCCAATATCGGTTCAGTAGATCCAGAGATTCTTCCTACAACCTCACAAACTTTACCTCTTTATAATATTAGTATAGATTGGTATATTTATTGTTATCACTTTCGCAATTGGTAGTTCTACTCAAAATAAAGTAATACAAATTGACAATATTATTTTTTCTTTTTAACATTTAAAGGTGGATAAATATAATTCACTAATTAAATTACTAGTAAACAGTCGTATCAATGTAGGAACAAATATATCGAGCATTCTCCCACAACAATGTTTTTAAGTATGCGATCCCACGTGTCCCGCTGAAGTTCTTGGGAAATTGTTCCGAAATATGTTCAAGGCGATGCCGATTTATAATGTATTTATAACGTATAATTCTGACTCTTATTTCACTACGTTGATTTTGATTATTTTTACTTAATTTGATTATTTAAATTTGAATATTTTTAGATTTTTTTTAAGTATTAGGTATTATTTTTTGATTGATTTTATATTTGTAATTTAAATTTCTGATTTTTATGTTTTGATATTTTTGTTTAATGTTAATTTGATCCCTATTAAATGTAGTTTCTGTAGAACTCTTTGGATGCTTTCTATTTTTCTAGTTTTTATATATTTTTGTTATTCAATTGCTGATTCTCTATGATTTTCTATGATTTTCTATGATTCTCGCTGATTTATCATTATTTCTGTTTTTTTTTATTTTCCTAGTTTTTATATCTTTGTTATTGAATTTCCGAATTTCTGAGTTTTTTTTTAATAGTTTTTTATAGACTTTTTTATAATTTTATTTGTGATTGGAAATTTAATTTTATTTGTACAAATACTATTAGATATGTAATTTCTATACCCAGATCGGGTTTTTGAAAACAAGTTCTTCTAACTTCTTACTTCTTACTTCTATCTTTAATGTAACTATGTAATGTGGGTAGGTATACAGTAATTACATCATATATGTTATTTTGAATGTAAGTAAGTAAAGAAAGGGCCTTTTGTTGAATTTTGAACCGGGGCCCATTTTTTTAGCTACGCCACTGGGTTAAATATAGAATGACGTCAGTAACACTTGGTTCCTCGCACCCTGTATTCATAGAATCAGGTCAAATTCATGGAATTTCCCGAAAAATAGCAAGATATCCTAAAAGGATTATAAGGAATTGTGCGCGAGAATTTCTCAGGTCTGTGAACAATGGCGAAAGGCTGGAGCGGCGGCGCACGCGGTGGCGCGGCTCAGGACCCACCCACGCCCCATTCATTAACGAATGTATGCGAAGTGGGGACCCTTCTATTTCGCTCCAGGACAACCCTTCCCAAAACCCTCCGCACTCTCTAACCCTCTCGCGCTTCCCTTCTACCCAATGCCTCTATCCACATGTAGATATTATTATACCGTACGTCGCACGACACGCGGTCCTACTCTCTTATTCAGCGGGGCCGTTTTCAAAAATGGGGTGAGGAAATAACAGGTACCAAGGTAAATAAACGGTCCCACACCACCCGGACTCAATTTCATGTAGGGTAATGGCGAAAACTGAAAAAATTACAATAAAACAAGATATACCGTAAACTGCCTATACTATGTACTAATCTATACTAATATTACAAAGAGGTAAAATTTGTGAGGTTGTAGGAAGTAATCTCTGGATCTACTGAACCGATTTTTTAAATTCTTTTACCAATAGAAAGCCACGTTATTTGTGAGTGTCATAGGCTATATATTAATCCGAAAAATTAAAAGACTTTTTCGTGGTGGTTGGATTTGCAAAGTAAGTCGGAGAAAAAACGGTCGACCGAAAACGTTTCTAACTAACGCTGCCTTAACGACGACAGATATGTGATTAAGTTCTAAAGAAAGTTGTAGAGCTTGGTAATGCCTACAAAAAAGTCCACTACAGCATATGTTTAAATTTTATATTTGTCACAAAAAGTAGTTTTTTATAATAAAAAAATAATTTAAATCGTTAGGTTATGTGTATTGGTCATATTATCAACAATAATGAATGCATATCCAAATAAGTAAATTTATCGTCTCAAGTGTTTAAAACAAAAGGCTTTTCCCTTTTACTGCATACATTTTCCTATTTACTGCATAAATGGTTAAAGAGATAAGACACTCACAAATAAGACACTGACAAGAAGACACTCACAAATAACGGTAATATAGTCAAATTGGCATGCAAATACATACATACAGTACTAGTTTTCATATAATTTTAGCGATATAGGTTATAGATAGATAAATGGTGTATTTTTTTAAAATTTAAACTAGATTATATAGGGTTTCCGGAGAAGTTCTAATATAATAGGAAAAATATCCCAGGATGTTTCTGTGTTTTTTTTTTGAAAAGTGGTACATTGGATGGTGGCAATGTGCTTAACAATGTACCATCTTAGAAATGTCATTAAATCAGTATCAATTCGTTAGGCTGGTGGGTTGCTTTGTATCTGATTATAAACAGCAGGCCATTTTAAATAATATACAATCAAAAAAATGTTTCACGTAAAACATTTTGTTTATTTTGTTAGGGAGTTAGAGAGTTAATGGGCCCTTGCTGAGTTGGCCACGAAGACCCATTCTGTTCAGGGTTGGTCACACTCACGGGTCAACACCTATCCGACGGCCTCCACGCATGAAGTGCGAGCCTGGGTAGGACTCCTGCCTTATTTTTAGTTTCCCCTGGGAATCAACCTTCTGGCGCCCCTGGAGGGTCTGCGCACCGTGCGGCGTAAGCCAATCGACTGTGCACTCTGACTAACAGTCGGGGGAGTCTGGAAGAAGGACCTACTGTTTCCTATAGAGCGGGGGTGGTTGCGGACCTTACGGCGACTGCTCTTGAAATAACCATCGGCCATCCGATCCTGGGTGAACAGCCGGGCAAAGGACGCTGTGGTCCGCGATAGATTCGGTAAACACCGTTTCACCGCTTCGTAAGGGAGCGGACCGCGCAAGCGACCTCGAACTCGTAACCAATCGAGAGACCGGAGTAATCTGATCACAATTGAAAGTAAGGGCGTGAGTGTAGGCCCGCCGGGTAACATTCCTGGCTATCTCGCGGTTAAGGCGTTGGCCTCTTACGGGCTTGTGGCGTAGCTAGACGGTGGACTGTTTTGTCCTCAAGTCTTCTGCGCTCACTCCAGGGAGAACGATTAATCGTTAAAACTTCATGAGGTGACGGGCTCGTCCGCTGTAGTCGACAACCCAAGTTGTTTATTTTGTTCACATTACAAAAAAATACCAATCAGTTCAATGATAGGTCGAAAATAAAAATAAACTCCCCGATAATATGCAACTCTGATATTTTATTTGTATTGCTCTTAGAAGAATCAAAAACTGGTGACTTTATTTATTTGACACGTCTTTGGGGCTTATACAGCATCCGATCTTCATCTTCTGGTTCACAGTTCACTTTATTTTTAAAAAATCTTTACAAATTGTAGAAACCTATATCTACAAGACAATTGTAAAAATGTCACAATGGGCGGGTTTATTATCATATGACAATCTCTTACAACCAACCCTACTATGACGTGTTATATGTATGTGTGCGGGTAACATGTCTGTAAGTGTGTATCTTGTTATTACATTCGATCGACAGAATTGAAAATGCAATTCCGTTAATTTGATCCCAAAGGAAAATGGTGACCCAGCCGGGAATCGAACCTGGGACCTTACAATGTAAGATCAGGCGACCTAACCACTATGCCACCGGGCCGTCAAAATTAAATTAAAACCAGTTTAATATTATTTAAAATGTCAAATCACAATAATAATAATATTTAGTCCCATTCAATTTAAACAAATAAAATTTAAAAATATATAAAATTTAGAAATGAAATTATAAATTATAAGTTTTAGAGTAATGTATTTTGTTTCAAGGTGGTGACTTAAAGCTACAGATGGGCAAAATAACTGACCGATGAGAAAGTAGGCTTCATTTATAAATAGGATAGAAAACGAATTTACCGCGTGAAATTTGTAGCACCCGACGTTTCGGTGACGTTGCAGCCGCCGTTGTCCAGTCTACCCTGGACAACGGCGGCTGCAACGTCACCGAAACGTCGGGTGCTACAAATTTCACGCAGTAAATTCGTTTTCTATCCTAGTTATAATGTCAAACAACCGCGATAGTCTTCGATTTTATAGGCTTCATTTGTTGTATTTAATCTCATCTGCAGAGAAATTTTAGTTTGTTTGTTTATACTCTTTATTGTGAAATGTCACAATGGGCGGGTTTATTGTCATATGACAATCTCTTACAACCAACCTTACTATGACGTGTTGTTTGCATGTGTGCGTGTAAGATGTCTGTAAGTGTGTGTCTTGTTATTGTGATGTAGATACAGCAAGAATAGTATACTTTAGTTACTTTCATAGCATTATGTCCTATGGGACTCTTCTCTGGGGAAGCTATGCGGACATCAATAACATCTTTATACTACAGAAACGTGCTGTAAGAGCTATATATAAACTTGGTCCTCGAGTTTCACTTAGAGAAAAAAACAAAGAGATACATATTCTTACTGTTGCATCACAATATAGGTATATACGAAAATTTGTTGTATGTCCACAAGAATATTGACAAGTTTAAAAAAAAAGCGACACTCATAATGTTAATACTAGACATAAGCATAACCTTGTTGTACGTGCTACTCGTCTCCACAAAATAAGCAATTCTTTTTTGGGACAATGTGTACGCTTCTATAACAAACTTCCTCATACTATTAGAGAACTATCTGTAAATAAGTTTAAAGCACGGAGCAGCTAACCAGCTGCTCCGTGCTTTAAAGCTACCATCAATTGTATAAAAAGCATACTATACAATATCTGATTATGTAAATGACAAAACGGCTTGGGAGTAAGGCTTGGACGCACCATAAGAACATAAATTAAAAATTATATTTAATTGTGTCTACATGAATAAAGAACATTTTGATATTGATTTTGATTTTGATTCGATCGACAGAATTGAAAATGCAACTCCGTTAACTTGATCCCAACGGAAAATGGTGACCCAGCCAGGAATCAAACCGGGACTTTACAATGTAAGATCAGGCGACCTAATCACTTTTTCAGGTGGCTATTTTTGCATTTTTTCAAATTTTAAGAAATTTTGCATAAATTCGCATCTATTTCGCAAAAACGAAAACTCCGTAGGTACCTCTAATCATAGCTCTTAATATTTTATGATTATTTTGATTATGTCAATTTTCAACCTGATATACAGGTGTCAATACATAATATTATTAATTACGCTTTAACCACAACCACGAGCGACGTGGACTTGAAGAAGTCTCTTTTGCGGGGAGATTACGACAGCAAGAGTATGGCTCATGCTATTGGCCTTCAATGCCAGAATGATTGGACAACAATTGGGGACTTTTGCATTCCGCCTCCAATGCACTGGAAGGTAATGCTCTGTGACTGGACGCCAGAGATGCTGAAATTTTATTTAAATGCCTTTCAGCATACACTTCCAGACCCCAGTAACCTCGCTCGTTGGAGCTTTGCCGAGGATAGTTCTTGTCCCCTCTGTAGCAATACCCCTTGCACAGCTAGACACATTCTAGCTGGCTGCAAGGTGGCCTTAGATCAAGGACGGTACACTTACCGCCATGACAAAGTTCTCGCTGTTATTCGCGAGGTAATTAGTCTCTCAGTGGCTCGTGCCAACAAGGGTTTGACAGTATCCTCCAAACCCCCAATACAGTTTGTGCGGGATGGCTCTAAAGGCAAAAAACATTTAACTACAAAACCTTTCTCAATAATCGAGAAAGCTACAGATTGGATTCTGGAGGTTGATTCGGTCTCTAAGCAGTATACATTCCCTGAAAGTCTCGGATGCACAGCCCTCCGTCCAGATATAACTCTTTACTCTCTATCTCGGAAGGTGGCTCTTATTGTAGAATTAACTGTTCCATGGGAATCAAATATCCCAAAAGACCACGAGTACAAATTAAATAAATACCATGATCTCGCAAATGCCGTAACCCGGAACGGCTTCACTGTTCACCTTCACGCGGTGGAAGTTGGCGCTCGTGGCCTGCCAGCTAAATCTCTATTTCACCTCTTTAAAGATCTTGGCCTTTCCAGAAAAATAATCAACTCTTTCTTAGAAAAATTATCTAAAACTGCGATTTGCGCATCTCAAATTCTATGGCTTCGAAGGGGGAGTGAATGGGTGGCAAGGTGAACGCTCACATGTGGCAAGACAGCTGTCCTAAACCTACCACAGCCGGTTCGTAAGTCCGGAATCCACTGCTCACCCCCCAGAAGTGTAAAAAATTGTATTATGATGGGCCCGACTCCGGTCGGTGAATTCCATGGCAGCTCCGTTTGTATTTATTTATAATCAATCAGTCCTTTATATAAAAAAAACAATTCTATTACAGATCGTGAAAAAAACTTATATTAGTTGCGGCGGACGATGCTATCAGCGCCATCTGCATGTCGCCGGCGCAGTATGCTTGCAAAAAGTACTATGGGATTGAGCTAATAGGCCCAGTGCTAATAGGCCCACTGCAAACGGGTCAATTCCTATCCGGCAGCCTCCAAGCGGAAGTGCAAGCCCGGGTAGGAGCCCGCACACTGTGGCTGCGGGCCAGTTCCCCTGGGAATCGTACTGCGGGCGCTCCTGGACTGTTTGCGCGCGTTAGGTGGTGAACGGTTTCGTGCAGCTTGGGCCACAAGATCCATTTTGTTCTCGGATCGGCTCAACTCACCATTCAGCTCCTATTCAGAAGCCTCCTTTAGTGGAAGGCTACCCCGGGCAAAACTCCCGTGTCTCAGGCCTCAGAGCCGGTGGACCGGTTTCTCCCGGCGGGATTGCATCGCGGCGCCACTAGACGGTTTGCGCACCGGTCGGTGAAGCCAATCGGTTGTGCATTCTGACTAATTGCTGAAGGGGTCTGGAGACTATGGAAATACACTGTTTCCTAAGCAGCGGGGGTGGATGTTGACCAGTTGTCATGCCACTCTTGAAATGATCTTGGGCCGCTCGATCCCGTGTGGCAAAAAACGCCCAGGCCCGCGATAAACTCTAACGGAATTATTTCTGTAATACAACAGGTAGAGGTCGCGTAAGCGACTTAGGACTCGTAACCAGTCGGGACGACGGAGGTATCCTGAAGGTTAATTCCAGACGGAGATATCCTGCAAAACTGGTAGTTAGGGGGTGAGGCTGCCTGCTGGATACCTTCCCGGTGCCTCGCCGTAAGGCGTCGGCCTCTAACGGGTTGCTGTGAACTAGACAGTAGATTGTCTTGTCTCCAAGTCTTCTACGCTCATCCCACGGCTGAAAGAACGATCTATAACAATATCGTTATACCAGCCTGGGGTGACGGATTCGCCCGTTGTAGTCGACACCGCCCTACTGTTTGCGCACCGTGCGGCTTTAGCCAATCGACTGTGCACTCCAACTGGTATCCAGAGGATCTGGAAACGGCTTTGTTTCTTATAGAGCGGGGATGATTGTTTATCTTGTGGCTGCCACTCTTAAAACGACCATTCTGCTACCTAATGGGCAAAGGACGCCGTGGTCCGCGATAGATTCGATAGACACCGAATTACCGCTAGACAAACGAAAGAACCAAGCAAGCGACCTCGAACCCGTAACCAGACGGGGGGCCGGATAAATCTGGCTGTAACTAGAAGTAAGGGCGGGAGTGTCGGCCTGCTGTGTGAAAACCCGGTTTCTCGCGGTAAGGCGTTGGCTTCTTACGGGCGAGTGGCGTAATAGACAGTGGACTGTTTTCGTCCCAAGTCTACGCTCGTCACGGGAGACAGAACGATCAAATATCGTTAAAACTTCCTGAGGTGAGGAGTTCGCCCGCTGTAGTTGCCAGCTCCAGTTATGCATTGAGAAATCTAATACCCTATATAATCAATGGTTATGCTGATAGGGAATGATGTCCCATTTACCTAAATTGATTTTTGTGTATTTCAAAAACGGAAAATATAAACCGTAATAACCACAATAATTATTGTAACATTGTTTCTTGTTGTACTCGTGACAACTTAAAAATATTGTCAATAAATATTAAATTTTACAAAAATATTATTTTTTAATTTGTTTAACGTACGTATGTATTATAGTTACTGCCTTATATTAATATTATGTTGCAAATTGATATTGTTCACATATATTTGAATACCACTAAGAATAGCAACTAAAATTGTTAAACAAATAGAATAATTAAAAAAAATTAAAACACCACAGTCCTTTCAAAAAGCAAACTGTTGTATTCAAAATTATTTTTTTTTTAAATGTTCGCGCTGCAAAGCATGTTTTCTAAGAGAACAAACTTCGTTACGCCCTGCGGCAGGTATCTTGAAACGATCGCGCGCCGCTGCGCTGCCGCAGAACTAGTCGACTGCCTTCGGGGCTCAAGTCGAAATATATATATATGAAATTATGAAATATATGTCGTTTGTGTGTTTATCCGTGTAGATATGGAGGGATAGGGAGCTAATGGACCCTTGGTGAGTTGGCCACGAAGATCCATTTGTTCGGAGTCGGTCGCACTCACGCGTAAACACCCATCCAGCGGTCTCCACGCATGAAGTGCGAGCCCGGGTAGGACTCTGGCCTTAGGGCTAGTTTCCCCCAGGAGTCAACCTTCTGGCGCTCCTGGACGGTCTGCGCACCGTGCGGCGTAAGCCAATCGATTATGTCTAACAGTCGGGGAGTCTGGAAACAGTACTGTCTCCTATAGAGCGGGGGGTATTTGTTGACCTTACGGCGACTACTCTTGAAACGACCATCGGCTACCCGATTCCGGGTGAAGAGCCAGGCAAAGGATGCCGTGGTCCGCGATAGATTCGGTAGACACCGTTTCACCGCTACGTTAGGGAAAGGACCGCGCAAAGCGACCTCGAACTCGTAACTAGTCGGGAGACCAGAGTAATAGGGTCGCAACTGGAAGTAAGGGCGCGATTGTCGGCCCGCTGAGTAACATACCTGGAGCTTGACGGGCGAGTGGCGTAACTAGGTATAGTCCGCTGCATTCTTTTTGAGCTCTCGACCACAGTCTCAAAAATGCTTACACAGATTAAACACAACCTCGTCAAAACTGCACATGAGAAAGAAAATCAAATGGCCTCGTGCTAGACTAGAGCCGCTATATGTAACGGACTTCGCCGTCTTCCTTAAAACCAAGGCATGTACAGCCAACGACAGAATATTTGATATCGTGATGTTGTATTGAAAATTTAAAATTGGCTTTTATAGTCTAATTAACAAATTCAAATTCAATTTCAAATATTTTTATTCAATGTAAATACATAATATACACATACTGAACGTCAAAAGACAGTAATTGTACTTTTTCCTATTTTTTCCGGCGAGTTCTACAAGTAAGATTCCACTGGAAAGAACCGCCAAATAAAACCAGTGACCACTTTTTTGGTACTATTATTATCCATAATTTATATATAATCAATAATTCAAAAATATTTCATGTCCCCGGTCCATGTATTTACTTTATCGATGTCCCCGTGAATTGAAGACATGAAACAGAAAGAAAAAAGGCAGGCAGAAAACAAGTAATTTCACAATCAAATATAAATATTCAAAATAGATCGGCTATGCCTAGTTAGGAGCGACGCAAGCATTTGTTACTACAAACGGTGTAAGATTCCACTGGAAAGAACCGCCAAAGAAAACCAGTGACCACTTTTTTGGTACTATTATTGTCCATAATTTATATATAATCAATAATTCAAAAATATTTCATGTCCCCGGTCCATGTATTTACTTTATCGATGTCCCCGTGAATTGAAGACATGAAACAGAAAGAAAAAAGGCAGGCAGAAAACAAGTAATTTCACAATAAAATATAAATATTCAAAATAGATCGGCTATGCCTAGTTAGGAGCGACGCAAGCATTTGTTACTACAAACGGTGTAATTTTTTTAATCAAATAAAATAAAAAAAATAATAAATATTGAAGTGATGAATACAAAATAAAAAAAAACTTAATTTCGACGTACAAAATCGACTAGCCATCCTAACAGTATTGTTTTAGAGAATGACTGTACTATAATTTAAATGTTCATTAGCGATTAACACATGCATTACATGCATAACCGTCCATGATGTAATATCGATAATTAGTTTGGTTTATAATACGGTGTGATATATAATTATGTGGAAAATAACATTAGGATTGTGACACAAAAACACAAAACAATCATGTTTCACTTTCCAAACTATTACCACTTTTATATTAGGAGCCTCAATTATAACAGTACATCTCAAACACAATACTTTTATAGACTCTGCTTACAACACAATACGATCACCTTTCACTGTCCAAACTATTATTATAATTATATGTGCCAATTTTACAGTACAATTCCCCTTGTCTGGGATTTCAGCGTCTTATTTCCCAATTTTGTTTTTAACGGCATATTAAACGACGATCACGACAAGAAATAATAGAAAATAAAGTTATTTACCTACTGTACCTCCTGGGATTCAGCACAGTCGAACGCACGATCACAACACAGAACACGAAGACAAAATACAACACAAAACGTATTTATTTGTTACTTTTCTGATTGTACCGCTAAACGACGGGCCGCTGAGACAATCACGTATATACTGAAAAATTATCACAGCCCAATTCAACTCGACACTAAACGAATCTATTAGTTATGTAATCGTCTGACTGTACCGTTAAACGGCTGGCTTCGACGAGAATCCGCGTAAACTCAACCTCTCTCCGTCATTCTCACAGGTATAAAATATGCCTATCCCTTTTTTGGTTTCAGTGCATTGGTGTGCAGTGCAGTGCAATAAATGCAATACGTGTGACCTGAGCATGTAGTTGTAGAGCTCAAAATGTTTGCATTCCACTTATCCTAAGTCTTCTGCGCTCACTTCACGGGAGACAGAACGATCATTTCGTTAAAACTTCTTTAGGTGACGGGTTCACCCGTTGTAGTTGACAGCTCTAGTTGTAGATAAATATATATTTCCGAAATGTACTCCATCTTATTTGATACTAAACGCGCTATGTTTATACTAATTTATTGACATTTGGACATTTAAATAATTATTTATTCGACGTTTGAGCACTGTAGGTAGGTACCCTATGACGCTCGCGATTACATAACGATTCAAACAATACCACACACTTCTAAATCGGTTCAAGTGTTTAGAAGTTATGGCGGAATAAAGACACGGAAAACATATATACATGAATCCTGAACACATAACACTCCGTTTTTGGGCAGTCGTGTAAAAAGAAAAAATCCAGGGATGCCAAGTTCAAGGGATGCCAATCGGGATGGCAGAGCTGATCATGATGGTGGTATATATAACCTGGGCTAGAGCCGATATATTTACCCTAAAAACGTGCCGCGATAAAAAGTACTTGCAGGCCTAACTTCGCGGATTAGGGTATATTGAAGTAATATGGCATTTTACTTTTCCGGCAATGAAAGTATTGTTGGCGTACTTCTGTGTGTCTGTGTGTCTATTTGCATGTGTGTTTCCTTCACGATAGCGCCGAAACGCTTCATCAGATAGAGGCGCACAATCGACTTCGAATCTGGGACCAGACTGGATGATGAAAAATCCGTCCAAGTCTGGTAGTCAAGGTGTAAGTAACACACACAACATCACTGACCACAAGATTCTAACTAGAGGTTGCGCGTCAGAAAAACATTTAATTAAAAAAACCAAAACTAAATTTGCGCAAAGGCACTTTAGTTGTGTAGCTCCTAAACTCCACAATTACTTTCAGGATAAGTTAAAACAATGCAAAAGCTTACATATGAAAAAGGGAAAACTTACTTTGTGGCTGTTTGAGACCGGCAGGGAAAAGGTAGCTGAAATTATTACACATATCCTCGTTTAAAACGACGTTATCAATTTAATTTAATATTACAATTATATATTACTAATAAATACGTGTATGTAAATGCAAATGTATATAAATAATAATAGTATGTAAATAATACAAGTAGGTAAATGTATATATTTATATATAAATGAGAATAATATATGTATAATGTTTAATATTATATAAACATGTAAATATCACCATAGTTCTATAATTGCAGTATAAAATTACGTGCGCATCTTAATTTAAAAGAAAAGAATCTACCCTAGTACGGGTAATAACCTAGTTGGGTAGTTTTTAAGACATAATTTTTGTACTACTTTCTCTTAAATGAAGCATTATAATTATTTAAAAAAAAAAAAAGGGAGCAAGGTTGGCCCGCTGATTCGTCTTCCCAGTGCCCCGCGATAAGGTGTTGGACTATTACGGGCTTGTCGGTGTAGTAGTGGATTATTTTTGTCCGCTATGTCTTTCACGTTCAATCCACGAGAGACAAAACGACCCGATGCCGTTATAACTCCCTGGGGTGACGGGCTTACCCGTTGTGATTGACACCAACAGCTGTACCTATAGGCCAGTCAAATTAGATCGAAAAAAAGCGTTTTGAGGAATTAATTTCCAGCAAGCTGGAAATCGTTTTAATACCTTCATTTGGTCCTAAATGCGTGTAATCCGTGTTTGCTCCATCCCAGGAGGTGTGCATAACTTTTGGGAGCCAAATAACCGCGAAATTTTTCCTCTTTTTTCAGTTTTTTGCTCGCAGCTCGAAATCGGTATTTCGGGAGGAAAATATCATTCTATTCAATATTAAAGAACACTAAATTCTGCAACAAATCAACATCTAAAACTTCAAATTTGGTTCAGTGGTAAAGCCGAAATCAAAAGCTAGAAACCGTGAAAATTTCTCATTTAGGTGCAAACTTACATTTTGCCACTTTCCAAAACCACATATCTATGAAACAGATAATCCTGTTGAAAAAAACCATAAAATAATAGTTGTAGAGAATAACATTTCACGTTATATAGACACCTCGATTTTTATTCGTAAAAGAATTGTGTGTTTTATACAGTTACTAATTCCTAGCGCGGCAACTCAGTGGACGACGTCATAAGTCTGCTATGCTATGGATAAACGCGCATGCGCAACTAGACAAGGATAGAGGAGGGCCCCACATGCCCTTATCTCTTTCTATTCGGTGAACGCATTCATGCACAGTCCGCCTTCGGACTACCGTTGTCTATTTTGTTACCCTATGATCGGGGAACACGGTCGATAGGATACCGCTCTCGGATTAATTATACCTACAGTGTAAAAAAAAATGAAACATATAATATAAGTAGGTAAATGAAATAAACAATCCAAGGAAAAATTTTCAACAATTCTCTCCAAATATTTCGACTACGTTAAGCAATACTACAACCATGTCAGTACAGTCATCGTTTTTTATGGTTACCCTGGTGAGGCATCAGTAAAGAGTACCAAATCGGCTAAGCGTCTTCACCGTAAAAGCAAGCACTCTTCTGCAAAAGTGGTGTTCACTGAAACGATGACTGCAACTATGCGAAAGAACAATTTTTGTCCAACGACAGCAACAAAGAACGGCTTACCTCCATGCTGCGTGAAAAATTAGTACAGCAGGGGTTTAAAATGAGGCAAGCTCTTAAAGATGCTGGCACCCCCATCGTCAACACCGCCATTCAAGCTGCAGAGAACTAATGGGCCCTAATGGGGAGCTAATGGGCCCATGATGAGGTGGCCACGAAGACCCATGTGTTCAGGGTCGGTCACACTCACGGGTCAACACCCATCCGATGGCCTCCACGCATGGGGTGCGAACCTGGGTAGGACACTGGGTCAACCAGTCTCTCCTGGGAATCAAACCTCTGGCGCTCCTGGACGGTCTGCGCACCGAGCGGCGCAAGCCAATCGACTGTGCTCTCCGACTAACAATCGGGGGAGTCTGGGAACTGTATTGTTTCCTATAGAGCGGGGGTGGCTGTCTACCTTACGGCGACTGTTCTTGAAATGACCATTGGCCATCCGATCCCGGTTCAGAGTCGGGCAAAGGACGCCTTGGTCCGCGATAGATTCGGTGCACACCGTTTCACCGCTTCGTAAGGGAGAGGACCGCGCAAGCGACCTCGAACTCGGAACCAATCGAGAGACCGGAGAAATCTGGTCACAATTGGAAGCAAGGGCGCGAGGGTCGGCCCGCCAGGTAACACTGGCTATCTCGCGGTAAGGCGTTGGCTTCTTGCGGGTTGTGACGTAGCTGGACGTTGGATTTGTTCTGTCCAAAGTCTTCTACGTTCACTGCAGGGCGATAGAACGAGAAAATCGTTAAAACGTCCTGTGGTGACGGGCTCGCCCGTTGTAGTTGACACCGCAAGTTGCAGAGAACTCTGCGACGGTCATAATAATCGGAGAGGACACCAATCTATTGATCATATTAACAGCCAAAGTACCAAATTCCTCAAACATTTACGTCACGAAACCTGGAAAGGAGACCTCTCAGAACACGTTCTACTCTCCCAGGTATTTCAACTTTTCTCCTACTGTCAAACAGAATCTTCTGTTCCTACATGCAATCAGTGAGTGTGATACAACCTCTGCATTCTATCGCCAAGGGAAGTTGAAGTTTGACAAGCTCCTCGAAAAGAACACGGCTTTACAGGAGGCTGTCAAGATTATCTATCATGCAGACGCTGATCCTGAGAACCTTATTTCAGCAAGTCAACTATTTCTGGCAGCATATGGACAAAATCTGCCACGAGATATTCTCAAATTCCATCATAAATCGAACTTTCAATCTGGCCTCTCTACAAATGCAGCCGCTGCCCAACATAGTCTGCGGGTTTACCACCAAATCCAGGGCTGGTATGATAGACCAAAGGATCCTCTCAGCTGTGGTTGGAACATGACGGACCTTGGCCTGCTCCCCACCATGAAAACCAAGGATCCAGCTCCAGTTCAAATCCTCCACACAGTGTTTTGCGGTTGTACGAAGGGGTGTACAGGGAGGTGCAGCTGCCGGAAAGTAGGTATGAAATGTTCAACAAATTGCCTCAACTGCCACGGCCAGTCCTGCTTGATATTAGCACCATTCGAGGATGACGGTGTGTCCTCACTGATCGCCGTAGAAGCAGAAAAGGGTGAGGACAATCCAGCAGAAATAGTCGAGCACAGTCCCTTTGAAGATGATCCCGATGAAGAGGGGCTCGACATGCCACCCAAGCTTGAGAACTTCGTAGATGAAGGGCCATCGACATCTAAGAAAGTGCGAGTGTCATGTCAATTTTAAATATTTCTATTACTTCATTAATTAATATTAATATAGTTACTAATTAAAGAATAATTTCTAATTGATATTTTTCGTCCGATGTAACGTTTTCGAGCTGCAAGCAAAAAACTGAAAAAAGAGGAATTTGGCTCCCAAAAGTTAAGCACACCGCCTGGGATGGGGCAAACTCGGATTACACACATTTAGGACCAAATGAAAGAAATAAAACGATTTCCAGCTTGCTGGGAATTAATTCCTCTAAAAAAAATAATTTGACTGGCTGTATTTGTGGAAATAAAATAAATGTCAAATTTTATAATTCGATTTTCAGTCGTTCGGGACTGCTTATTTTTTAATGCAATGGAACCAGTCCTATTCTGCAATGTGTTCACGTTTGATGGATCTTTGCGGGAGCCGGCGGCGTTGCATCGTGGAGTGGCGGTCGGTGCTTTGCACGGGGTTGCCTGACGTCGGCACGCAACCGCCCCGGCGAGCGAGTCGAGGAAAAAATGCCCCCGCAGCGGCAAGAAAGCGCGAGGGTGGCAGCCCCGCAACATTATTTATAGTCCAACGCAAGAATACGGCGCCACCTCACCGTCTTGGTCCTTTACGCGAATTATCTCTTATTATTTTAATTTGATATACCTACTTATGAATCGGTAAATTAGGAATGAGAATACGCTTTTGACGTGAATTGTCTTCAAAATCAGATCCAAACATGTCAACGAGGAAATGTCGTATGCGAACGAGATGACTTTCCAAACGAAACAATATTTTAAAAAGATGGATATGTTGCCTTATCATTAGCACTGCAACACATTATAATAATAATAATAATAATTAAACGCTTTATTTGCTTTAACAAAAAGGCGAGCTTATTGCCTAAAAGCAATATCTTACAGCTAACCTTAACCTAGTGGAATAACATGTTATGCGGTAAAAATAAACTAATAAATTAAATTTTAATCATTTAAATCCAGCAGGAAAACAAAACAATAAATTTTATAAAAAACAAACAATAAACATATAATGACGCAGGGGACGCAATAGGGAGGAAAAAATAGGGAAAAATAAGGAAAAGTTTATGAGCGTGGGTTCAAGTGTTCTTTGAGTCTGCGTTTGAAGCAAAATAAACTAGGTGCTATCCTTATACGCGTGGGTAAAGCATTCCAGAGACGGAGTGCGAGAAGAAATCACTATTGTGACTAGGGATCGAGGGCAGTAGGTTGTCTTCAGATCTCAGAGGGCGCCCGTGAGAAGATAGAGCGGCCCCCTTCAGGATTCTGAAGAGCAAACCTAGGACTCTCGTATCTCTCCTTTCTCGGGTCATTAGCCAGTGAAGTCTCTTTCTGTACTCCGTAATATGGTCAAACTTTCTTTCAAACTTTCATTATGAGTCTTGGCTTCGTTAATAATCTTCTTCTATTCACCCCTACTTAAGGCTTTAGTTTTAACACGACTGCCCATCAAAAAGGAATAGACTTCCTTGAGGGCTTATAAAAAGCGTGTAATTATCCCAATCAATTTGCTAGTAAGGCAGTGTGAAAACCTTAATCACCAAATAAATTGTAAACGATTATGCATTTATTTGTATTTGTATATGGCTTTCATTATATTCAATTTAATTGAATTATGAAATTGCTGTTATAAAGTTGCCTAATTTCACAAAGTTGTTAATGTTGTCTAATTTCACATGTCATATTTTCTTACTTAGGTACATAGTTTTAAATAACACAATTTCTCAGCGTCAAAAATATATGTATGTTGTAAAATTTATATATTTAACTTACGTATATTTTTCGACTTAAACGGCAACCGAAAATTCTACCAAAGACACTAATAGAGCGACTTCGTTGCTTTGTTACAAATAACATTTATAAAGTGAATTCAGCTTAACTATGGAATCAGCTCACGTCCAATATCAGAAACGCACCTTTACCTTTCAAGTGTCTCTGAAAATCATTTCATGTCCGTGAGTTCCTAGTTATCCTACGTCTCATCACATTATCTCCTGTCCCCTGCTTTTACCGGACATTCTCTAAATCTCAATTATATTTAAAAATAAATAACATTTCTGTTATTTGAATATTTCTTGTTAAGTATTAAGTTTTTTATTGATTTTACGCTAGTTGGTTGGCTGTAAGAGATTGTAATTTAAGCAATATGTCCGCTTATTATATATTTCGTCTTAAAATGTGCAAAAAGCTGTAAAAATCAAAATCAAAAACCCAAAGATCAATAAATTAGTAAACGAAAAATTTGTAAAATTTAAAAAATCCTAAAATTAAATTACAATTCCGTTTGAAACTACAGGACCGTGACTGCAGGTTGACGATAAGGGGCAGTTTCTGGGTGCCAACGACGCACTTCCATTTTTTTGCAAAATTTTATATATAAAAAACTAAATGCTAATAATCCTATTATTATTATTCGCACCCGAACAAGACCGCGAAAAGTATAGAAAACCTACTTATACCTAAGCATTAAATTCTACAATCTACTCTCTACCACTATTAATCAGCTGGAAAACAAATACTTGAAAAAAAAATCATATGGAGAGGTTATAGGCTACCCTTTTATATAATCTGACAGAATTCGAGAGCCATGACTTTTTAAACGTACCTATTTAAATGAGTTTCATTGTCTGGTCATAAACAACAGTAGCTTTCAAATACAACATATACAAAATAAAGCAACAGTAATGAAAAACAGAATCTATGAAAGTAGCTATCTATTGATTCAAATTCAAATTCAAATTCTTTATTTTACAAAAAATCATAGTACCAGATACAAATGAATTAAACCTAACCTAACTGGATCGCACGAGACGTCCGCACTAAGGTAGGCTCAGATTCGTATAATTAGGTACTGCCTAATGCTAAATAAAAAATTACGTTGAAGAATGCCGTGAAAAATAAAATCAAGTAAAGTAAAATTTTAGTAAAAAATAAAATTTCAAATAATCTAAAAAGGTATGTGATAATAATAATAATAATATATAATAATCATAAATATATGGTAGGTTCATAATAACGTGTTAGGAATGTTACGTTAGATAGGAATAAAGCAAATTAATTTTTCGGTTTCTTTCCTTCCCTGGGTGATCAACCAGTGTGTTAGTCTTTTTTGTTTATATTTATTTTTATATTAATACCTTGAGTATAAATGCCGGGTATATCCTTTGTTTTATTGAACAACGACGGTGCCAAGTAAAGAAAATGTCTCTGTGCATGGGTACTATTCAGTTTGGGCACTATGTGGTTACTATTAGTTATCGCTCGTGTAATAATTGTATGGGTTGTGTGCTGGTGCAATTCTTTATGTTTGTGATAATAGAGTATTATCGTTTTAGCAAATGTTTGCCGTAAGTCAAGAACAGAGAACTCACGAAAAAGTTGCTCAGACGGGTATCTCAACGGTTTTTTGTTGATAACTCTTAACAGCGCCTTCTGAGCTTTAACAAGTGGATCGAGGTGTGATAGTGCTGCACCGCCCCAACCAAGAATCCCATATGATATAATGCTGTGAACAAGTGCGTAATAGACAACTTTTAGTAATGGTTTCACATTACGTTACGTAGAAGTTTAAATGGATGAATGAGTTTGCGAATTTTAGCCGCTGTGTTGTAGATATGGTAAGACCAGGTCAATCTATCGTCCAAAGTCAAGCCTAGGTATTTAATCGTGCTCACCTTGTCTAGATTAGAACAAGCACAGATAGTTGATAAACTGTCCTTACATGTGTGTACTATGAGGGATAGTCCAGCTGTTTGTTGCATTCCCTTGCTTGTTTTGGAAAACGTCATATATTTTGTTTTCTCTACATTTAGAGATAAAAGGTTACAGTCAAGCCATTCTTTTACCCGTTTGAGACCCATTTGACAGTTTTCAAACACTCCCTGCCAGGATCTGTCTCTGAAAATTAGGGCAGTGTCATCTGCAAACAAGATGGCTTTCCCCTTACACAGAGGAATCGATGATAGTCCATTTATATAAATAAGGAATAGAATTGGACCTAGTACGCTACCTTGAGGTACTCCAAATTTGATTCCTGATCTCGAACTAGACGTATCCCTTAGTTGAGTGACTTGAGATCTACCACAGAGGTAATCCTCAAACCATCGCAAAGACGTACCGTGAATGCCTATTAATTGAAGTTTTGTAAGCAAAAGACGATGGGAGACAGTATCAAATGCTTTATCCAGATCTAAGAATACTGTTACACATTTTTCTCCATCGTCTAATGCCTTAACTATTTCACCAGTGACGGCTGCAATCGCGTCTTGGTTGCCTCTAGCTGATCGGAATCCAAACTGCATAGGCGAAAGGACGTCGTTGTCCTCAAGGAATGCTAACAGACGTTGCTTGACTACGTTTTCAAAGATTTTAGATAGGCAATTTAGAAGACTAAAAGGACGATAGCAACCACAATCGTCCCTGGCACCACCTTTGAATATTGGACAGATGACAGCTATTAGATGATTATATTGTTTTTTTTATTTTTTTGACATTTTTAGTTACTATTATTTGTTTTTTTTATTAGTATTTTAATTATTGATTTTCATCATTATTTTGACTGTTTATATCATCTGTTTTTTTTTCAAACCAATATAGGAATTCCTACACTTGGTTATGTCAACATTGACAAAAAATACATAATAATATTTAAATATATACCTAAATTATAAGATGCAAGTTATGAACGTTGGCATTACAAGATATGAACGTTGAACATACAAGCGCAGATTTTCTAAGTTATATAGAGGAAACAATTCTAATAATTTAAATTTAATAGAAGGATTCTAAGAATTCACGATTGTTTTTAATTATTTTATTCAGTTATGATATTGAACCTATCAGATTGTCTATCTGCTTTTAAAATAGGTAATGTACTAAAAAATAGCATCATGCAAAAAGCTTGTAATAATTACCTGTTACTTGCAGTAGATTGTATCAATTTTTTGTTTTAAATTTTCTTTATTCACGGACGGACGGACGGCTGTTTCATAAAAAACCACGATAATAAAGTATTAAGATTGTTTGGTCATCGACGTTGTGCAGTGTGTTTGGAAGGTCGCGGCAAGGCAATCGGCAAGGCAGGGGTCCAGACCTGCAGGCCGGCGAACGTCGCGGGGGTGCTTTCCCAGTGCCTAGGGCCTGGCTTCAGTCAAGGACAGGGCTATTCAATCACATTCCCAATCGGGCCATTTGGAGACTGTTAAAAGACTTCTGGTCAGGTCAAGTCATAGTAAAGGCAAAGTATACCAACCAGTAGCTTAACTCTCGAGCTACATAGCATTGCGAGAAGGAATGCGGGCAGAGGGGTACGTCCCGACGAACGCCTTTGGTTAGCATTACGCGCAGGTAAAGGCTGGCGAAGTTTTCGAACGTTTGTATATCTGCGTGGGCCGAGTAGCTGGACATCTGGCGGCCACATCCGAGCCCTTACGACTAGTGACATATTCGCTTTGATTTCAATTTTGTTCTAAGAGAAGCTACTGTCTAATATACTGTGGTAAAGGTAGGCAAAGAATTTTCTTCGTAAATGTAACATGAGAAACGAAAGAAATGTTAGGAAAAACAAAAAGAAATAAAATTTCATTAAAGCAAACGCAAGAAAAACAAAGAAAATGCAAAGAGAAAATACAAGATAATACAAAAAGATAATTAAAAACATTTTAACGAATATCATCAACAATATCGATTTTAATCATCATGCTGTAATATTCCTCCAGTTAGTAATATATTTTTTACTGTAAGTAGCTCGCAAGTAGAGTTTAGGTGAATACAATAAAGCTAATAGATCTCCATATACCTACAGGATGTTCGGAAGCTAAAATCCTTTTTTCTCTACGAATCAAACTGAACAATCGAAAGAAACAAATAAGGTATTTTCAATTTTACAAATCAGGGTAAGTCGATTGCAAGGTGTGCTAGAAGGGATCATTTGGAACAGATTTAAGCAAGCATATGGTGTCCAGAAACAACTGGTTTCGTGGATGCTTGGGACAGGAAGGTCCAGAATACATCAAGAACTCTCAACTATCTAGCTCTGTTTGGTTACACTTTGTGACTATTAATATTATTTTAATTTTTCTCTGTGGCAATTTTATTTTTTTTTAAACTATTTTTTGTGACTATTTAAGTTTTTTTACAAATATTATAAATTTTATTTTCATTTAAGGTTTTATTTATATTTTAGGCTATATAACGTATAGGTTAAGTGTATTTAATTATCTGTTCATTTAAATATTTTTTTATTATTATAATTATATATTTATATATTTTAGTTTTATGTACATATTTTATAAATATACTTTAATTTATTTAAATGTTTTTTTATTCTCGTTTTTTTTCAAACTATTACATTTACATTTTCGTCGTGTCCAACTGACGGCTAAAGACCCCTCTTGGACGTGTCAAAATAATTGCGTTAGGTAGTAAGTCTCGTTACTACTCTTTACTGAACATGCATATGTAGTCAAGAATTAACTACTAGATTGTCAAACTATAAATATAAATAATCAAAATAGAAGCCTAATATTTGAAGTAGTTAGTAATTCGAAAAGATACGTAGTAACATTATTCATCGTAATATTCAAATTGTCAGTGAAATGTTAAATAATGAAATTAAATCTACGTTATGCATTTTAAACTAAAAGTACAGATATAAGATCATATAAAATAATCAGACAATAAGGCTCTAATTTTTAAGTAATTTAAATAAGCACAATATTTGAAAAATCATGGCCCTCAAATTCGGCCAGATTATAGAAAGGGTGGCCTATCAGCCTATTTTTTTCTTTTGAACATGTTTTCTTTTTTAAACTTGTATATGTTTAAAATGTTTGCCCTAGAACAAGTTTTCACTTAGTTAGGCGACATGAGACCGATCTTCACTATAAATATGTATAACATTGCGTAAAAATTTTATGCAATATTATTACATATTTAGTGTTACGCTTGTTGCAAAAAATATATATCGTGCCTTATTTCTCGGTTCTTCGCCCACATACTCAGATCACGCGTTTTGCATTTATAGAACACCAATGTACCGAAACCAAAAATAGAAAAATGGATTAGGATTTTTTTTTTTATTTCTTGTGGGGTTTTTCTAAGGTCTTTATAAGCCTTGTAGCACTGCGTGCGACCATTGCTGATCTATTGTGTTCGCCACCTGCTATAGTTCTGCGCTAAGCCTCGGCAGGCTTTTGGCGCCAGATTGTTTCACCTCCTCAGGTTGGAGGTAATGACCGCCCAAGAGGGTGTATATTTTACGCATCAGCGAGCCACACTCGCACATGAGGTGCAGGGAAGTTTTCTCTGCCCCTTGGCAGAATCTGCACATTTTCGTGTCCCGGAGCTTGAGGTTGTAAGTGTGTTTGTTCAGGCCATAATGCCCCGTGAGCGTCCTCACCAGTATGCGTAGATTGTTTCTATTTAGCGATGAGGCCTTACGGGCCCGTCTTAGGGTCGTAAGCCATAATTAGCGCTTTGGAATGATTCAACCCTGGCGTGTTGTTCCATTGGTTGACGGATTGTTCTAAAAATATTTGTTTGAGCATTAGGTTTGCAACGCTTTTTGGTACGCTACAGCAAGATTTCGGGCCGTATAACGTTCCCTTTGCTCCCGTCTTAGCAAGTTCGTCGGCTTTTTCATTTCCCTCGATTCCTGCATGGCCAGGAACCCATCTTAGTATTACACTGTTCTTTTTAGTAGTGATATGCAGTTTTGCACCAGCTTTGAATTAATGATATTAGAGGCTAGTGCCATAAGAGCTGCCTGGATTAGGATTTCTATCTCTTCTTAGTTTCAGTGCATTGTTGTTCAATAAATGCAAAACTTGTGATCTGATCATATGTCCAAAATTCAATGGTCATAGGACAGAAGAATTCAGATCTTTTAATTATAAGTTGTTGTAGACAGAATACACTGATTAATTATAAGGGAGCTAATGGGCCCTGATGAAGTGGTTAGGACGTCACAATATAAGGGCGGTTAGGATGCACTCTTGGTATTTTTTTTGTGGTTGTTGACTACATCGGGCGAACCCGTCACCCCGGGAAGTTTTAACGATAGTGATCGTTCTATCTCCCGTCAGGTGAGCGTAGAAGACCCGTCAGAGGTCAACGCCTAACGGCGAGGCACTAGGAAGGTAGCCTAGAGGGTACCTGGCCCCCGGCTACCAGTGTTGATAGAATATCTCCGTCTAAAATTAACCTTCAGGATACTTCCCTCCTCCTCCCTGGTTACGGGACCAAAGTCGCTGACGCGGCCTCTACCTGTTGTATTTCAGCGGTAATTCAATAAGACTTTAACGCGAACCTAGGCGTTCTTTGCCCGTGGCCAATAGATCGTTTCGAGAATGGCATGACAACAGGTCAACATACACTCCCGCTGCTTAGGAGATTTTTGGTATACTATGACTGTAGTCCCGAACACGAAGGTCGGCCGAAGAAGCCCGCGGGCCGGCGATTGAACAACCCTGGCTAGGAGTGAGTCAGCCGACAGCCGAGCCAACGCACAGGGTAAAAAACGGAGGGGAGAGCGCATAGCGAAGCGGGGTCTGAGCGCCGCACCAGCTCCACGTTTTATTTCGACAGGCCGAAGGGGCTATCGGTCAATGAATTTACAACGGTCTATCGCCTTATTAGAAATTTTACTTCCTGCTGTACCGACAGCGACAGAAGAGAACGGCCAGTAGGTTCCCGCCGCTATACTACGTCACGCACCACAGACACCCGTACATTTCCATCACTCCCTTATTTATGATATCATTATATAACTACATTATAATCATTTGTGATGTAATTTTTACGTCATAACAACATCAAAAATTATTTATAAAAATAAAAGAAATTTGCATTATAATTAATAGGTTTTTACAACAACAACAAAAAAGAGCATAAATAATATTATTTTTCCAACATTTTTTTCGAAACCGTTTAGCGTGCCTTTTTAAAGAATAAAGAAAATTTTAATATTATTATTATCATTAGATGACATACCTCGGTGGAATGTATCACCCCACTAGATTTTTATGTCTTTTTTGGGGTGGTACTATTTCAAACAGAGTGACTTATATACCGGCCTTTACACCCCAATACTTTCCCGGCACACTAGACAAGCCCCCAGCGCACCAACTCGTAGTATATTTTTATTATTTTCCGTGGTATTAAAATGGTATTTTTAACCGACTTCAAAAAAAGGAGGAGATTATCGATTCGATTGTATTTTTTTTTGTTCAATGTTTGTTACCTCAGAACTCCGTCATTTATGAACGGATTTAGAAAATTATTTTTTTATTTAAAAGGATATACTTCCAGAATGGTCGCATTTTTTTTTTGATGATGGGATCCATGTGGAATTTGGGGAACACCTCAAATATTATCATATGGAGTTGAAAATTTACATGTTGGTTTAGTTCCGGTGACAATGCATTTTTTATGGTAAGCATGACCTGATTCTACACCCAGGGTTGGCTCCCGACGAGGGGACTCCTCAACGGTCAACAGCAGAGACACGAAATTTTGAATATGCATTCAATTATGACAACCCGTTCTAAGTTTCATCAAGACAGGACTGCGGCACCCAGAGTTGGCTTCCAACGAGGGAACTTTTCAACGATAAACAGCGCAGATTCGAAATTTTCTATAGGCATTAAATTATGATAGCCCGTTCTAAGTTTCACCATAACATGGCTGCTACACTTCAAAAAAAAATGGAGTCGGTTTTTATTTTGCTAAAATTTTGTATTATTTTAAAAATCATGTAGTATTTTCCTAAATATTGAGGACTTTGAATATAATTTGAGTCGCTTGTCTACGATATTTCCCAACTAATTTTACAACGTGATTTCGGTCCAACGAGGCATCTGTGTACCTAATTTTAAACCTCTAACTGCATTATTTGAAGATTGAAGTATAAATAGCGCCATCTGGTGGACCGATTTTAACTAGAATGTTTTCTACTCTTGCTATGACCGAATGATGCCTGCATGCCAAATATCAGCTCAGTCAGATGAAGCGTTTAGGCGCTATCGTGGAATACACACACACACACACAGGTCCACATACAGACTCACAGACAGACTTCAATCTG
This sequence comes from Micropterix aruncella, assembly GCA_944548615.1. Lineage (NCBI taxonomy): Eukaryota > Metazoa > Arthropoda > Insecta > Lepidoptera > Micropterigidae > Micropterix > Micropterix aruncella. The sequence continues at coordinate 3,702,992 of OX155972.1, read as the reverse complement.
AACACAATCTGAAAGTGGTCTTAATCGTCTCAGCAGGGGTCAAATTAGATATTTCCGTCTTCCTCTCGACATTTTTAGCACGCTCACAAAACTTTATCTTGGTCAGGGATGATAAAATAAACATAAATAATTCGTTATATCGCTCCAAGAGTGATATTGCGAAATGATGTCTACGGGTTTATCCATATCCTCTCTCTTGACAATATATAAAATTTGATATATATTTTTAATTTAATTTAATTTTATAAAATTGTCCAATACAAAAAAAAATATTTTGGCAAAAAAGCCAAAATATTAATAATAATATTATTACAACTTTTTATTTTATGAAGCAGGTAAGATTACATTTGTGTGGATTTTATCACCCCACTGGATTGTATATCTGTTCTGGGGTGATAGTATTTAAGACATAGTGACTTCACTGTTATTTATTTATTTCGAACGCTCATTAATTCTTAAAAAAAATAACGGTAAATTTATAAAAATATAAATAAATAAGTAATATTAAATCAAGAAAAAGAAGATATTTAAATTTATAAATTGGTAAATAAATAAATCTATAAATAAATGAACAACTAAATTGACCAATAAATTAAGTAGCCTAAGAAGGCCCACAATTGTATATAGGTATGCATAATATATAAAATTGTAAATCTAATTAATTAATATATTATTAATAATTTATTTTAGACATAATCAACCAATTTATTGTCAATATTGACGAGAGGTGGTGAACGGTTTCGTGCAGCTTGGGCAACAAGATCCATTTTGTTCTTGGATGGGCTCAACTCACCATTCAGCTCCTATTCAGAAGCCTCCTCGAGTGGAAGGCTACCCTGGGTAAGACTCCCGTGTCTCAGGCCTCAGAGCTGGTGGACCGGTTTCTCCCGGCGGGATTGCATCCCGGCGCCACTGGACGGTTTGCGCACCGGTCGGCAAAGCCAATCGGCTGTGAATTCTGACTAATTTCTGAAGGGGTCTGGAGACTGGAAATATACTGTTTCCTAAGCAGCTGGGGTGGATGTTGACCTGTTGTCATGCCACTGTTGAAATGACCTTAGGCCACTCGATTCCGTGTGGCACTACGGGCAAAGAACACCCAGATCCGCGATAAATTTAAACTGAATTACCGCTGTAGAGGTTGCGCAAGCGACTTCGGACCCGAAACCAGTCGGGAGGACGGAGACATCCTTCCAAAATTGTTAGTTAGGGGGTGAGGATGCCCGCTTGTTACCTTTCCCGGTGCCTCGCCGTAAGGCGTTGGACTCTAACGGGTTGCTGGTGAGCTAGACAGTAGATTGTCTTGTCCCCAAGTCTTCTACGTTCATCCTACGGCTGAGAGATCGATCTATATTGTTTTAACAGCCTGGGGTGACGGGTTTGCCCGTTGTGGTCGACACCGCCATCCTGTTAATATTGACACTCTTTATATCGAGCAGGTTCTTTGCATCACTAACTATGCTGGACGTGGAAGACATCAAAGCGTGACATCACTGACATCACTGGCAAGAAGAGTCGCGGCAATTCGTAGTAAGAATATTGCCGGTCATAATACTTCATTGAAGAGGAAAAGGCATTATGAATAGGTGCATATAAAAGAATTTCGAGGTTCTTCGTTTGTACACCTGTCCTTATTGTTGTATGTAATACAGCAGGTAGGGACATAAGAATGTAGGCCGCTGCACGCAATATGGAAACCAGCTACAAAAAACGGTTGTGTCACCCCAAGACTTTCCCGGCAAGTAGTCAGGGACCTATTTTATATAATTACTCATTTTATAAATAACTAGCTGACCCGTGCCCACTTCGTTGGGCGGTAAAACTTTTTATATGTTATGAAATTATGAGTGTGGTTCGGTTAGTACTGAGTGCTATGATTTATTTCCTGACTGCCAAAAGAAGGTTATATTTTTACTGCATATGTATGTATGTATTTGCATGTCAATTTGGCTATATTACCGTTATTTGTGAGTGTCTTCTTGTGAGTGTTTTATTTGTGAGCCTATTATCTCTTTAACTATTTATGCAGTAAAAGGGAAATTATATGCAGTAAAATGGAAAAGTCTTCTGTTTTAAATACTTGAGACGATAAATTTACATATTTTGATATGAATTCATAATTGTTGATAATATGACCAATAAACATGACCTTTTATTTATTGACGATTTAAATTATTTTTTCAATATAAAATACTACTTTTTGTGACTTAAAAATAAAAGTTAGACATATGCTGACGCTGATTTTTTTGTAGGCATTATCAAGCTCTACAAATTTTCCCTAGAACTTAATCATATATCTCTCATCGTTGAGGCAGCGTTAGTTAGAAACATTTTCGTTCAATCGCTTATTCTCCGACTTGCAAATCCGACTACCACGATAGTCTTTTAATTTTTCGGATTAATCTATAGCCTATGACACTCACAAATAACGTGGCGTTCAATTGAGAAAAGAATTTTCAAAATCGGTTCATTAGATCCAGAGATTACTTCCTACAACGTCACAAACTTTACCTCTTTTTAATATTAGTATAGACAAGGAGGTACTAGTATAAATATGACATAATTTCATACAAACTTAAATCCCCTAATGTACCCCCTTAGAGGTGAAATTTTCAAAAAAAACTTGCACTATCAAATAAAGGCCGTTGCAAAATTTCGTGTTTCCGGATCCAACGGTTTAGGTATCACCATACAACATTTCATCCCTCAAGTTATACCTCCAAGGGTTGATTTCGAAAAAAACTATGAATGTCATCACATTTGTGATGGGTAGCTTAAATATAAATTTTGATGTCAGTAGCTTCAGCGGTTTCGATTTTCCATACAACAGAATTTGACCCTTTTCACACCCTTAGGGGTTGAATTTTCAAAAACCCCTTATTAGTGCTCGCCTACATTATAAAAGGAAGCCTCATGCAAAAGTTCCTAGTCCTAATGGTTTAGGCTGTGCGCTGATATGTCAGTCAGTCAGTAAGTCAGTTTTTTTCTTTTATATACTTACTAGCTGACCCGGCGAATTTCGTACCGCCTAACAGTCGATGAATGTCGTGTTACAGATTAGCTGAACCTAATTTATGATTTTATGAAAGTAATACAATGAATACAAAATAAATAGTTCACTGCTTTATTAAGATAATAACACAAACAAAAATTTAAAAGTACAAAATTAAGTATATCAATCGCTGTCAGCAAGACATGATTGAAATAAAGTATTTATATATTATGCAGCATGGGATGCACTCGGTTTAATTCTCTTCATTGAAGTACCTTGTGATATACGACATTTTTTGTTTTATAATAATAATAATAATAAACTCTTTATTTGCACTTAATAAGTATACAAAAAAGGCGAGCTTATTGCCACATGGCAATGTCTTACAGCTAACCTAAACATAGTGGTACATGCGCGCATTGTGAAAATAAAGCTTATTACATAACATACAGACAAGTGAAAGAATTAAAGACTAATAATGCCCGAGGAGAGGAAATTGGGAGAGGAACAGGAGAGAAAGGGAAGAACTGGTTACTTCTTAGAAAGGTAGTAATCCTTAAGGTGAGTCTTAAACGATGGTAAAGAAGGCGAGTTTCGTATATTTGCTGGGAGATCGTTCCAGAGTCTTGCACCATGGACACAGAAAGAATAGGAATAGAAATCACTATTATGACTCGGAATTTTTAATAAACTGTCAGAGGCTGACCGAAGTACGAGACCGTGGGAACTTATTGTTTCAAAAAGCTCCTTTTATCAGGCGCAAGAACAAATAAAGCGGATGATTTGACGACAGGTGAACATGCCACGTACAACTGAGCATGAGAAAAACACGTATTAACGTTTTGTATGGAAACATAATTTTTATTTTATTTTAATTTTTCGTTACCTTTCCAATTTTTGTTTTTCATAGTTATTCTGCTATTCGGGACGGAGACAAATACTACAAAGCAAAAACGATGAAAATCGGTCCAGCCGTTCTCGAGTTATAAGTGTTCAAACAAACCCGACTTTGTTTTATATATATAGACTAGCGACCCGCCCCGGCTTCGCACGGGTGCAATGCTGATACTAAATACAGTACAGAAAAACTGTGAACGTTGTACCTATATAAAAACATAGCGGCCCGCTCTGGCTTCGCACGGGTATAAAATATAATATAGCCTATGTGATTAAAATCGATCCAGTAGTTTTGATTTATTCATTACTGCCCGTGGCCCGCACGCGTTAAATTTGGAGTAAAACAATCCCCCTTTCCCTATACCATGAAGATTTCCTGCTATCTTTGGAATATCTAAATTCATACACTATATTTTTACTTATTTACTTTTTACATTTTTAACTATTTATTTTATTTTTACAACATATTACAGAATGTCTTTATAAACAACGTTCACAGCTTTCTTGTCATTAGACAATACAAACATGTTTTCTCTGGAGGTCACTCTTGAAAGAGCGACATACAGTTGTCCATGTGAAAAACAGTCAACGCTCAAATCTAAGCCTGCAACGTTGAAGGTTTGACCCTGCGATTTATTAATGGTCATTGCAAAAGATGTCTTTACCGGAAACTGTAAACGTTTAAATTGGAAGGGTAAATCCGATGGTATCAGAGGGATTCGGGGAATCAATACATCTTCTCCGGTACCAAATCCTGTGAGTATTGTGCACTCTATTATGAAAGTTTTCAATGATTTTACCAGTAAACGCGTGCCATTGCAAAGTTTAGGTGGATTCAGGTTTCTTAATAAAATAACAGGACAACCTACTTTCAACACCATTTTGTGAGGAGGGAGTCCAGACGGGTTCAAAGAGTTTAGAAATTCTGTAGGAAAATGAACAGCTTCTTCCAAATCGAGAACAGTATCGACCGAGTAGTATATTTTCGTCGGCGCATCAATCTTTGAGAGAATCAAGTTATTTACTTTATCTACTTGTTCGTTAGTTGGTGACAGAATCGCTCTTTCTTTAAACCAAGATATTGTCTTATAACTTATGTTATCAATGTCAGGATAGACATTGTTGACTAACTCTTGGATGTTGTCTATCAAAACGCAAAGGTTTTCTAGGTCAATCCTTCCCTAACTTTGTGTTAAAACTCTCCATTGCCAACTTTTAGCAGCATCTCTGGAAATAGCCTGTTCTCACGTGAAGATGACGAAACCCTCATATTAGTTTTAAGCTTTAATTTATTGACATGTGGCCAAAGGTTGGATCTTTTTAGGCAAGCATTTATTTCGTCAGCACGTGTTCCTCGAGTCACAACTGGTAGGATTTGACGGAAATCTCCTGAGAACAGAATTGTACATCCACCCATAGGTGAATTTTCGTTGCGCAAATCGCGCATTGTCCTGTCCAGTGCTTCCACAGACGTCTTGTTTGACATGGTAGCTTCGTCCCAGACTATTAATGAGCAGTCACGCATCAATTTTCCTGTATTGCTCTGTTTAGAAACACTACAGACGCTGTTATTATCATCGGTGGCGATTTTCAGCGGGAGCTTGTATGTGGAGTGTGCGGTTCGGCCTCCTTCCTTTTTAATACCATTTTAATACCACTGGATTGTATATCTGTTCTGGGGTGATAGTATTTAAGACATAGTGACTTCACTGTTATTTATTTATTTCGAACGCTCATTAATTCTTAAAAAAAATAACGGTAAATTTATAAAAATATAAATAAATAAGTAATATTAAATCAAGAAAAAGAAGATATTTAAATTTATAAATTGGTAAATAAATAAATCTATAAATAAATGAACAACTAAATTGACCAATAAATTAAGTAGCCTAAGAAGGCCCACAATTGTATATAGGTATGCATAATATATAAAATTGTAAATCTAATTAATTAATATATTATTAATAATTTATTTTAGACATAATCAACCAATTTATTGTCAATATTGACGAGAGGTGGTGAACGGTTTCGTGCAGCTTGGGCAACAAGATCCATTTTGTTCTTGGATGGGCTCAACTCACCATTCAGCTCCTATTCAGAAGCCTCCTCGAGTGGAAGGCTACCCTGGGTAAGACTCCCGTGTCTCAGGCCTCAGAGCTGGTGGACCGGTTTCTCCCGGCGGGATTGCATCCCGGCGCCACTGGACGGTTTGCGCACCGGTCGGCAAAGCCAATCGGCTGTGAATTCTGACTAATTTCTGAAGGGGTCTGGAGACTGGAAATATACTGTTTCCTAAGCAGCTGGGGTGGATGTTGACCTGTTGTCATGCCACTGTTGAAATGACCTTAGGCCACTCGATTCCGTGTGGCACTACGGGCAAAGAACACCCAGATCCGCGATAAATTTAAACTGAATTACCGCTGTAGAGGTTGCGCAAGCGACTTCGGACCCGAAACCAGTCGGGAGGACGGAGACATCCTTCCAAAATTGTTAGTTAGGGGGTGAGGATGCCCGCTTGTTACCTTTCCCGGTGCCTCGCCGTAAGGCGTTGGACTCTAACGGGTTGCTGGTGAGCTAGACAGTAGATTGTCTTGTCCCCAAGTCTTCTACGTTCATCCTACGGCTGAGAGATCGATCTATATTGTTTTAACAGCCTGGGGTGACGGGTTTGCCCGTTGTGGTCGACACCGCCATCCTGTTAATATTGACACTCTTTATATCGAGCAGGTTCTTTGCATCACTAACTATGCTGGACGTGGAAGACATCAAAGCGTGACATCACTGACATCACTGGCAAGAAGAGTCGCGGCAATTCGTAGTAAGAATATTGCCGGTCATAATACTTCATTGAAGAGGAAAAGGCATTATGAATAGGTGCATATAAAAGAATTTCGAGGTTCTTCGTTTGTACACCTGTCCTTATTGTTGTATGTAATACAGCAGGTAGGGACATAAGAATGTAGGCCGCTGCACGCAATATGGAAACCAGCTACAAAAAACGGTTGTGTCACCCCAAGACTTTCCCGGCAAGTAGTCAGGGACCTATTTTATATAATTACTCATTTTATAAATAACTAGCTGACCCGTGCCCACTTCGTTGGGCGGTAAAACTTTTTATATGTTATGAAATTATGAGTGTGGTTCGGTTAGTACTGAGTGCTATGATTTATTTCCTGACTGCCAAAAGAAGGTTATATTTTTACTGCATATGTATGTATGTATTTGCATGTCAATTTGGCTATATTACCGTTATTTGTGAGTGTCTTCTTGTGAGTGTTTTATTTGTGAGCCTATTATCTCTTTAACTATTTATGCAGTAAAAGGGAAATTATATGCAGTAAAATGGAAAAGTCTTCTGTTTTAAATACTTGAGACGATAAATTTACATATTTTGATATGAATTCATAATTGTTGATAATATGACCAATAAACATGACCTTTTATTTATTGACGATTTAAATTATTTTTTCAATATAAAATACTACTTTTTGTGACTTAAAAATAAAAGTTAGACATATGCTGACGCTGATTTTTTTGTAGGCATTATCAAGCTCTACAAATTTTCCCTAGAACTTAATCATATATCTCTCATCGTTGAGGCAGCGTTAGTTAGAAACATTTTCGTTCAATCGCTTATTCTCCGACTTGCAAATCCGACTACCACGATAGTCTTTTAATTTTTCGGATTAATCTATAGCCTATGACACTCACAAATAACGTGGCGTTCAATTGAGAAAAGAATTTTCAAAATCGGTTCATTAGATCCAGAGATTACTTCCTACAACGTCACAAACTTTACCTCTTTTTAATATTAGTATAGACAAGGAGGTACTAGTATAAATATGACATAATTTCATACAAACTTAAATCCCCTAATGTACCCCCTTAGAGGTGAAATTTTCAAAAAAAACTTGCACTATCAAATAAAGGCCATTGCAAAATTTCGTGTTTCCGGATCCAACGGTTTAGGTATCACCATACAACATTTCATCCCTCAAGTTATACCTCCAAGGGTTGATTTCGAAAAAAACTATGAATGTCATCACATTTGTGATGGGTAGCTTAAATATAAATTTTGATGTCAGTAGCTTCAGCGGTTTCGATTTTCCATACAACAGAATTTGACCCTTTTCACACCCTTAGGGGTTGAATTTTCAAAAACCCCTTATTAGTGCTCGCCTACATTATAAAAGGAAGCCTCATGCAAAAGTTCCTAGTCCTAATGGTTTAGGCTGTGCGCTGATATGTCAGTCAGTCAGTAAGTCAGTTTTTTTCTTTTATATACTTACTAGCTGACCCGGCGAATTTCGTACCGCCTAACAGTCGATGAATGTCGTGTTACAGATTAGCTGAACCTAATTTATGATTTTATGAAAGTAATACAATGAATACAAAATAAATAGTTCACTGCTTTATTAAGATAATAACACAAACAAAAATTTAAAAGTACAAAATTAAGTATATCAATCGCTGTCAGCAAGACATGATTGAAATAAAGTATTTATATATTATGCAGCATGGGATGCACTCGGTTTAATTCTCTTCATTGAAGTACCTTGTGATATACGACATTTTTTGTTTTATAATAATAATAATAATAAACTCTTTATTTGCACTTAATAAGTATACAAAAAAGGCGAGCTTATTGCCACATGGCAATGTCTTACAGCTAACCTAAACATAGTGGTACATGCGCGCATTGTGAAAATAAAGCTTATTACATAACATACAGACAAGTGAAAGAATTAAAGACTAATAATGCCCGAGGAGAGGAAATTGGGAGAGGAACAGGAGAGAAAGGGAAGAACTGGTTACTTCTTAGAAAGGTAGTAATCCTTAAGGTGAGTCTTAAACGATGGTAAAGAAGGCGAGTTTCGTATATTTGCTGGGAGATCGTTCCAGAGTCTTGCACCATGGACACAGAAAGAATAGGAATAGAAATCACTATTATGACTCGGAATTTTTAATAAACTGTCAGAGGCTGACCGAAGTACGAGACCGTGGGAACTTATTGTTTCAAAAAGCTCCTTTTATCAGGCGCAAGAACAAATAAAGCGGATGATTTGACGACAGGTGAACATGCCACGTACAACTGAGCATGAGAAAAACACGTATTAACGTTTTGTATGGAAACATAATTTTTATTTTATTTTAATTTTTCGTTACCTTTCCAATTTTTGTTTTTCATAGTTATTCTGCTATTCGGGACGGAGACAAATACTACAAAGCAAAAACGATGAAAATCGGTCCAGCCGTTCTCGAGTTATAAGTGTTCAAACAAACCCGACTTTGTTTTATATATATAGACTAGCGACCCGCCCCGGCTTCGCACGGGTGCAATGCTGATACTAAATACAGTACAGAAAAACTGTGAACGTTGTACCTATATAAAAACATAGCGGCCCGCTCTGGCTTCGCACGGGTATAAAATATAATATAGCCTATGTGATTAAAATCGATCCAGTAGTTTTGATTTATTCATTACTGCCCGTGGCCCGCACGCGTTAAATTTGGAGTAAAACAATCCCCCTTTCCCTATACCATGAAGATTTCCTGCTATCTTTGGAATATCTAAATTCATACACTATATTTTTACTTATTTACTTTTTACATTTTTAACTATTTATTTTATTTTTACAACATATTACAGAATGTCTTTATAAACAACGTTCACAGCTTTCTTGTCATTAGACAATACAAACATGTTTTCTCTGGAGGTCACTCTTGAAAGAGCGACATACAGTTGTCCATGTGAAAAACAGTCAACGCTCAAATCTAAGCCTGCAACGTTGAAGGTTTGACCCTGCGATTTATTAATGGTCATTGCAAAAGATGTCTTTACCGGAAACTGTAAACGTTTAAATTGGAAGGGTAAATCCGATGGTATCAGAGGGATTCGGGGAATCAATACATCTTCTCCGGTACCAAATCCTGTGAGTATTGTGCACTCTATTATGAAAGTTTTCAATGATTTTACCAGCAAACGCGTGCCATTGCAAAGTTTAGGTGGATTCAGGTTTCTTAATAAAATAACAGGACAACCTACTTTCAACACCATTTTGTGAGGAGGGAGTCCAGACGGGTTCAAAGAGTTTAGAAATTCTGTAGGAAAATGAACAGCTTCTTCCAAATCGAGAACAGTATCGACCGAGTAGTATATTTTCGTCGGCGCATCAATCTTTGAGAGAATCAAGTTATTTACTTTATCTACTTGTTCGTTAGTTGGTGACAGAATCGCTCTTTCTTTAAACCAAGATATTGTCTTATAACTTATGTTATCAATGTCAGGATAGACATTGTTGACTAACTCTTGGATGTTGTCTATCAAAACGCAAAGGTTTTCTAGGTCAATCCTTCCCTAACTTTGTGTTAAAACTCTCCATTGCCAACTTTTAGCAGCATCTCTGGAAATAGCCTGTTCTCACGTGAAGATGACGAAACCCTCATATTAGTTTTAAGCTTTAATTTATTGACATGTGGCCAAAGGTTGGATCTTTTTAGGCAAGCATTTATTTCGTCAGCACGTGTTCCTCGAGTCACAACTGGTAGGATTTGACGGAAATCTCCTGAGAACAGAATTGTACATCCACCCATAGGTGAATTTTCGTTGCGCAAATCGCGCATTGTCCTGTCCAGTGCTTCCACAGACGTCTTGTTTGACATGGTAGCTTCGTCCCAGACTATTAATGAGCAGTCACGCATCAATTTTCCTGTATTGCTCTGTTTAGAAACACTACAGACGCTGTTATTATCATCGGTGGCGATTTTCAGCGGGAGCTTGTATGTGGAGTGTGCGGTTCGGCCTCCTTCCAAAAGCGTAGCGGCAATGCCGGATGACGCAACAGCTAACGCAATTTTTCCGATAGATCTCACTTTTTTTAAAAGCAGATTGATTAAAAATGTTTTTCCTGTACCTCCTGGGGCATCAAGGAAAAACAATTTCCCTTCATTGTTATCAATTGTTGATAGTAATGCAGTGAATACTTTTTTCTGATCGATGTTTAATCGTGGCTCATCTTGAGCTATATTTTGTAAAAGTCTCGTTTGATCGTATGATGTTTCTCTTGTGTATTCGGCACTGTTAGTTAAATCTGAGTTAGTAGTATTAGCTGGCATCGGCAGCCCAAAATCCTTGATCGATTTACCCGAAAGTAATTGCACTACTTTGTTCAATTCCAATAATGCTTCGTCAAATATGTTTTGATCATATTGTACATCATCTGAGTTTAACTCTCGCCGTCGCCGAATCAGAATATCACTGGCAATATTTTCTTGAAATTTATTCCATAGATTAACAGAATCAGTTACTTGACAAAACACTACTATGACGGCAAATAAATATCTTAATGATGTAGCTGAACTACAAACAGCTGCTTCTGATAATGTGTTTTCCCAATGAGAATCGTCTTCCAAGAGCCCCATAGCTTTGCATGCTGCTTGATAAGTATTGTAAACAACACCTTGTACAGTTCTTAGGTGTGCAAAGGATGTCGGGCCTTTTACAATATGCAATAACATTCTCAGATAAAAGCATTCGCTGTTGTTGGGATGAACCACGTAGACTCTGCCAAGAGCATCCGTTTTTTCTACTCCGGGGAAACCATCAACCGCAGTACCTTGTTTTCGCCGTTGAAAAGTTTTAGAACTCTGGTTCCATGTATAGTAACCTGGAACTCTGTCATACGTCAGTGTTTTCGCGAAATCATCTTGAGCACATAACTTGAAGAATGCTGTCAATGTTGTATCCCGCGGGTTATTAACAACTTCTTGTATATTGTTCTCTGTGAAATATACTCTTTGTCCATTTTCTAAATGAACTGCAAGGTGGACAATTGTGGGAGCCCGGTCGTGCACTTCGAATGATAAAATCCTCCATACAGCTTCAGAGCTGCAGATGTAACGTCCAGACTGATAATTTTCCACTTCATTTGGTGATTGTATGCTGAAAGTGGCTTGATCACTGCCTTTATTAATGTACTTAGTAACATATTGAATTGACTTTATTGAATTGCACAACTCTACGTTGATGTGGGCATCAAAAATTTTCAAAAGGAGCGGATTATAGGGAACGATCCATCGGTTATCAATATCATGGTTTCGGACGGTAGCATTTTGCCCACCCTGTTCTGGCGATCGTCGACGATATTTGGGATATCCGTCATCGCTAGTACTTGTTTGAGTTTGGAACGACTTCGGAAATTTTTTGCTGCATTTAGAATCTCGCATACATGGAGAATTCGGGTTTAAAGTCCCGCAAGGGCCGTGTACCATATGTTTCTTTACGATTTCGTACAGGATAGGATCTTTATCTTTTTCCGGTAATTCAGCTGAAATAACCCTGTCAATTTGGTTTGGTCTAATTTTGTTCACTAACCACACCAACAGGTGTACATGTGGCAAGCCACGTTTCTGCCATTCTATTGTGTACATATGATAGTGATGGGCGTGATTCTCAATTTTAAATCACGCAACAATCACGTTACTGGTATTTTTTCACGCGTGATAATAACTGCTACTCGTGATTTTCGTGATTGTACTGAAATGTACTGTGAAACGTTAAGTAACAAAGTTTCGTCAATGTGATAACTGATAACAGAAACGCGCATTATATTTGCTTAATATTTATTAGTAATTAGAAGAATTAGCGTTCAGAAAGATTATCTCTCTTGCTCTTTTGGTGCTAAGCCGAGTTCGTCTTTCTGAAATAATGTTATTTTATTGCTTTAACAAATCATGAGCAAACTCATTTACACGAACGATTACGACACGAGCGATAACAGTGTCCAAATTCATGCGACAACAGTGTCCAAATTCACGTTACGTACGAAATGAACGCGCCACTCATCAGTCATCGTCCAGCCGGCGCGGGCGTTCGCCCAGAACGAACGGCAAATCACTGATCCACTGATCGCCGATCACATCAAGAATGAACGAAACCAAATGAACGGTTCAATTCACCGATCATCGTTCAGTGGCGCGCCGCGCGGTCGTTCGACGGCGTTCAGTGAGAACGGCCAATCACTGATCATATAATCACGCGTGATCGGTCGCGTCGTAGCGGCGCCGAGTGATGGCAACGCGGTGCTGTTCGTAGCCGTGATTCAAATAGCATGTTCTTTCAAATTCTCGTAACGCGTTCTTCGTGATTGCAAATATCACACGTTATTGTTATTGCTATTCGTGATCACACCCATCACTAACATATGACAGCGCGGCGGACCGAATATATGAGACTTGTTAATGAGGTGCAGGAGTTTCTGTACTTTTAAATGGAAGACTGTGTTAACTATATCGTATCTGTCTTGTGGAGTTAAATTGGTGTTAATATTTTCTTTGATTTCCGGCCAATTTGGGTTACATGTTGCAGTTATAAATAAATCAGGTTTGCCGTAATTTCTTACGTAAGTCATGGCGTCTTGCGGTAGTATAACCAAATGCCCAATGCCGTTGCGGTGTTCATTCGCCTGTAAAGCATCCTGAAGATGAACGTAATTTTCAGCTCTCAATTTAGTTTGATTATTACGGATGTAGGCCAATCTCTCAGATTCAATTTTCGCATATTGATCTACCAAGTATTGGTTTGTTAACATTCCATATCTAAGCAAAGTATTGAAATTGTTACGTCTTGTCATTATACGGTAGCAATAGTAGTTCATACATGACACTGTTTTACGCAAAGGTGTACCACCGATTGGGTCAACTTGAGAAATATTAATGGCATAACCATTTTCTCCACGACATAGCATTAAAGGATATTGTAAGCTGTCATAAGATCTGTGTAACTCTGAAATTTTGTGCAAATTATCATCACGACTATGCAATACAATATCTCTTTTGTCAAATTGCTGTCCAGCTATCACCACTGCTACTTCACTCGTGGAAGGCGCATTGTATCGTCCTCTGTGTTCTCCAACAGGAACTTTATTTGCATGGATTACGACATTAAAGTCAGGAGTATCTGCTGGAACACTCTCAATCGCAGTTTTGAAAGACTGTATGTAGCAATTATGAGAATGTAACATATCTTGGAGAGATCTAATCAAATCTCTATCAATTGGCTGTGCAACACTTGTACACCGCGTAGATGCTTGTGTATCTGGATCTGCAATAAAATATATTTGCAGAAATTTGTGATCATCGGGTCGAAGTGGTAGCAAGCTCCCAGCTAAGTGGTACACTTGCCCTTGAATTTTAAATGTAGGCATGAACCCACGCTCAACGACTTGCTTACTCTTAAAAGAGGTCATTTGAAATGCGTTATTATAACGGGGTATATTGCGCATGAATTGCTTGGATTTCTGATGATCACCCGTAAGAAGAGAGTGAAGTGGTTCAGGTGGAGGGAGAACTTCTTCTAATTTGACTTTTCCTTGTAAGCAACACATGCCTTTCGATTCGTCCTTGAATTTCAATGCCAAGCAATGTTCACACACTACTGACATAGTACCTATTGATACTATACGATCGTCCTTCTAAGAAATCGAAGGATCGTAATTCATGGCAGAATTTTCTTTATTCACCCATGGATTAGTAACTCGTGCTGATGATTCTCTGGCTCTCTGTATTCGATGTCTTTCCCTATCTCGGCTGCGGTGAACCTCACGCTCTACTGAAGATGCTCTCTCTCTCTCAGCTCTATATCTATCCCGAAGCTGACTGAGGCGAGCCTCACGCTCTACTGACGATTCTCTGTCCCTCTGAACCGTATGCCTATCTCGATCCCGGCTGCGGCGAATCTCACGCTCTACTGAAGATTCTCTCTCTCTCTCAGCTCTATATCTATCCCGAGCCTGACTGAGGCGAGCCTCACGTTCCGTTGACGATTCTTCATCTCTTGCTGAACGTACTCTTCTGGCATTCACTGTACTACGACCTATGTTCGAACGACGACGTCTTCCAGACATGACTTTATAATTTCTGTACAAAATTTACTCAGTTCTATATGTATGATTACCTATGCACAAATTGCCATATTATTAGTATGTGCCGCAGTAAAAAATATCTAAATTCTTACCATTTAGAAACAAAAGATAATCAGCAATCATAAAAAACAAAAGATACCTATTCTATTCAGTTCTTTTTTTTTACTGAAATACCTCAACTTTTAAACAACGATTTTAATTATAAAAAATAGTTTGCTATTCGTGCGACTAAAAACAAAAGATAATCAACAATCATCAACAACAAAAGATACCTATTCTATTAAGTACTTTTTCTGAACTTACATATCTCACCTTAAATCACGATTTTTGAAAATAATTTCCCTAATATTAAATTGATCTAACTGTAAATTTTAATCAAGATCTTAATAGAAAATTGCAATCCATAAATGATGGTTTTATTTAATCTAATCTTATCTCACCTTATGTAGGTACTTATAATTGCTATAAGTGCGATTTAAAAATTAACCTTAAAATAGAATATAATTTATATTTTAAAACTACTATCATACAATTATTTATCGTAACTTATAATTACTGATACGTTGTCGCGCTGAAAAGCACGTTTTTATTACCTAAGTATTGCTATTTTTCTCGCTGGAGAGCTCCGATATAATAAACGCGTCCGATCGCTGCTAAATTCAAAGTGCTATAGGGAAAACCGCGGCCTCAGACGCGCTATTTATAGGCAGGCTCTTGCCGCACCGGGCGGCCGGCCGGTACCGCCGCAAACGCTACGTCCCGCAATTTTTAAATCTGTAATATCTTCGAAAATATTCACTTAAATCATACGGTGTAAAGGGCCATATAGATCTATATTAAATGAACAATGTATTCAAGGTATTTAATTGGTTAAGGATTAATGCTGTATTGGTTAAAATCGCTTCGAAAATTAGCCATTATTTGTCGTAAAAAGTAAATGACAAAAAAAAGTTATTGTGGGTTATCCATAAGAGATAGACATATACCATCACGGACTTTTCTGTAGACCTTTTCAATGTGTACAATACTTAGTACATTATTTTGATAAAACTCGTAGGGTTCAGCCTGCGTTTGCAATGTAAGCGGAAAAAATATAATTATTTACGACATCACATTAGAAACCTCAAAAATAGCAGTACTTCTCCACTATTTAATGGATGTTATTATACATATAAACCTTCCTCTTGAATCACTCTATCTATTAAAAAAAACGGCATCAAAATCCGTTGCGTAGTTTCAAAGATTTAAGCATACAAAGGGACATAGGGACAGAGAAAGCCACTTTGTTTTATACTATGTAGTGATGTATATAGAAGTCAATGAGCAGTTAGCGAAGATGACGCAACGCAAAGAAAATTTGAATTTTGAACGCGCGTCATCTTAATCAATTTAAAAATCAAATTGAAAACGAGGGTCGACTTGAAGCTTTGAATTCAAAATTAGAACGATCCACGCATCGCAAGCGTCGCTTGTAAGGGCCTTAATATTTATTTAATGTATGGCGGACTTTAAAGAGTAATTTGTGTCGCTTGTACCTATATGAGATATTCCAACCAAAATTTCACAGTGCGATTCTTGCGAAATTCAAGTCTGTAAGTCCAATATTTCAAGATTTAAGTAAGACTAGCACGCCTTCACGTAGACCGATTTTAACCACAACCATTTCAACTCTTGCCACGACCAAATTATGCCTGCATACCAAATTTCAGCTCGTTCGGATGAAGCGTTTGGGCGCTATCTTGAAGGAATAAGGAATACCCACACACACCCAGCAGACTTCAGCCTGGAAATGGTCGGGGGGGGGGGGGGGTTAAAATGTATGCAGTATGAGTTTTAATTAACCGGCATCCTTAAGAATGTGAATCCAGTGCGGGCAAATAAGCAACTTTAAATATATAATTGTGAAAAAAACAAAAGTTTTCTTGTTTTTTTCCTTTTTTAAAAATTTAATTCAATTCTTTATTACGAAATCACCAATTATTACAGAGTTAATAAGATTAAAAAATAAAGTATATAGATTTACAACAAATAAAACCGGTTACGGATTTCAATAAAATTACATAAATTAACGTTTTAAAAAAACTATTTAAAAAGACTAAAGTATCTTCAATTTCTACATAAGAGGCTATACGTATAGGATATGTTTAGGGTGTGAGTGTGTGTGTTTGTGGGAGTGTGTTGAGCGTGTTGGTGTGGAGTATGGTCTTGTCCATACTAATATTATAAAGATGTAATGTGTGTAAGTTTGTAAGTGTGTATGTAGGAGGCAATCTCCAAAACTACTCGAGTAGTACTATAGGCTATATTTTACTGTGATAAATATTAGTTTTCAATGCGAAATCAAGTTATTTGTAGATCGAGTCAGAGAAAATGTGCTGGTGATGTGCTTTATCTGCGTGCGCTGACGAACGGTTTGGTATTTTTGAAAACTATGTAAAACAAAAACGTCGGCCTCAAAGAGATCTAAAAAAAAGTCTGCGACAGCATAGGTATATTCAACTTTTATATTTAAGCTACAATAACTGCTTTTATGACTCAAAAAAATAAGAAAAAAAGTAGTTGAAGTTTGTTGAAGACATTGGCAGTAAAACATGAATCCTTATCAAAATAAATTAATTCGCTATCACGGGTGTTAATTGGAGATAAAATTAGCTATGTACTGTAACTTTTTATTTAGAATAGTTTTAGAGATATCCTGAAATAAGTAACGCGGGCAAGCAACTCGAAATACCTAGCGGGGGCTGCGCGGCGGCGGCTAGCCATAGTAACAAGGTCAGCGTTCAGCGGAAGACGGCGGGTGGCGAGAACAAAAAGCGAACAGGACGTCTTTTGCTATATATCTAAAGGTGGCGCCTAAAAAGCCAAATATACGAAACCCTACTCAAATTAGAAACTCGATTCGAAACTTTACGAGAAGCGCAGCCGCGGGCAACAGCTATACGATAAATATTTATAGAGTATATAAAGTAGGTACGAGCTGACCCGTGCCCACTTCGTTGGGCGGTAAATCTTTTTACCTGTGATGAAATTATGAGTGTGGTTCGGTTAGTACTGAGTGCTATGATTTATTTCCTGACTGCCAAAAGAAGGGTTATATTTTTACTGCATATGTATGTATGTATTTGCATGCCAATTTGACTATAATATATTTGTGAGTCTCTTCTTATGACTGTCTTATTTGTGAGCGTATTATCTCCTTAACTATTTATGCAGTAAAAGGGAAAATATATGCAGTAAAAGGGAAAAGTCTTTTATTTTAAACACTTGAGACGATATTTTTACTTATTTTGGTAAGAATTCATAATTGTTGATAATATGACCAATAAACATGACCTAACGATTTAAATGTTTTTTTAATATAAAAGACTATTTTATGTGATTTAAATATAAAACTAAGACATATGCTGTGTCTTACTTTTTTGTAGGCATTATCAAGCTCTACAACTTTTCTCTAGAACTTAATCATATATCTCTCATCGTTAAGGCAGTGTTATTTAGAAACATTTTCGTTCGACCGTTTATTCTCCGACTTACTTTGCAAATCCGACTACCACGAAAAAGTCTTTTCATTTTTCGGATTAATATATAGCCTATGACACTCACAAATAACGTGACTTTCTATTGGTAAAAGAATATTTCGGTTCAGTAGATCCAGAGATTACTTCCTACAACGTCACAAACTTTACCTCTTTATAATATTAGTATAGATAATAATAGCAAAATTAATCAATAAAAATTGCTAAAAGGAATAGTCAGTTTATTGTATCGGTTAGGATTTGATTTATTATCAATAGTTGCTTATTGGCTCGTATAGTACTAATTCGCCCCTTTGAAGGTTGCCATTTTATTAAATCATCCTGTATATCCGTCTTCATCCCGATTTATTTTAGCGCGTTCACAATACTTTCTCGTCGGTTGGTAAAGTAAAAATCTCGAGGTTCTTCGTTTGTGTCTACCTGTCCTTATTGTTGTATGTATTCAAGCAGGAAAGGACGCGCGTGTGTACTAGTAGTAGGTAGATAAATTCCGGGAGGCGTTTTTCTCGTTATATTTGAATTTCGTCAGCGACCTACTCGCTTCTCACCGTGGCCCACATTTTAAATGACGTCACAGTGATTTTCCAGTTTATATCAGTTCTACCGCTGCACGCAATATGGAAACTAACTACAAAAACAACAGTTAAATACAAGTAAGGGGCCATCCACATATTACGTAATCACCGAAGGGGAGGGGGGGGGATGGAGCTGAGGCTCCTGCACGAAAATACCGCAGTGCCACGCCGAAGATACCTCCCCCCCTCCCCCTCCCGCCGCACGCTCGATGTGCGTAGATACTCCTCGCGCTCGTCTGCGATTGAGTCGTCCGGGACGCGCTGCGGTCTGAAGATTGGGATTCGTAAAATAAAACAAAGAGTTCAAGATTTGGTAATTACTTTTAATTAATACATCTATTTATGTTTAAAAAATACGAAGGCATATTGCTGGATTGACAATAAAATTATTTTAAGTTGATTATTCTACATAGAATTTGCATTTCTATTTTAATATATTATTCTTTCTTACTATTTAATGACATTAGTATATTTTAATTATTTGTAAGTAGATAATATTGAATATAATATTACAGCCATGACAACTATCATGATAGTTACGTTTTTATTAATTTAATTTTAAGCATTTAATTTTAAGCATTTAATTTTAAGCATTTAATTTTGAGCATTTAATTTTGTGACGCATCCAAGTGTAAGAATGCCTATCTACCGGAGTAGTTGATTGTATTGTATTGTATTGTAATAAAGTACATTTTAAAAGCATTCTAAAATGTTTTTTCCACTTTTATAAAATCAATGCACTTACCGTCTTCAAACACTTTACAAACGCTGGGTTCACGATTCTTCATATTTCCGCAAAGTCGGTTGATTACGTAATCTTGGGGAAGGGGGGGGGGGGAGGGAGGGGGAGGGCCGTTGATTACGTCTGTTGACATGAGGGAGGAGGGGGTCCGAAAATCCCAAAAACGTGATTACGTAATATGTGGATTACGTTAAGCAATCCCAAAAACGTAATTACGTAAATCAAGCAATGCTACTTGCACGGGCGTTTAAGATGTGTTGTGTTGTAGCTTATTTACTTAAATTACGTCCCATTACATTCGCATCTATGCGGCAAATTTACTTTTATGAGATTGTCGTATGATAATAAACCTTAAAGATGCTCGAGACGTGGCAAAAAATGGAAGCGAATCGTGAATGGAGTACGAGATCCAGCGGCACCGACAGCAGCGTATTGGCTGCGAGGGCGACCCCTTCTCCAATCGCCGGCTACGGAATAAATAATAATAATAATAAATTATAATAATAAACCAGCCCATTTTGAAATTTCACAATAAACAGCTGTTAAGTATATATTATTTACTTATTATTGCTAAACATTATTTATTATTACCTATTACTTATTGTTATTCATTATTTATATATAGTTTTGAGATTATTATCTGCTAAAAATTTTATTTTAAACAAATTTAATTCAGAATTTTCGTTTTAGAAGATACTATGAATTTCGTTTTTTTTAATATTATTCAAACTTTACCTAAATACATATCCAACTTTACAACAAATACAAACTTTACAACAAATATTTATTTATTTATTTATTTAATTAATTTTACAATTCATTTATAATGCATAGGTCACACTAACAATTATATCAATAAAAAAATATAGTATTAAAATTGAACACGGCCGATATGAGCATTAGCAGGTATGTACTGCTGCTGCCCAACTAAGTGCCAAGACTTGTTCCAGGGCAGCGAGCTCTCTAGTTTTTAGTTCACATATATTCGGCGATTTGAAAAAAAAAAAATAAATAAAAATGAAAGGAAATATATATATATATATATATATATATATATATATATATATATATATATATATATATATATATATATATATATATATATATATATATATATATATATATATATATATATATATATATATATATATATATATATATATATATATATATATATATATATATATATATATATATATATATATATATATATATATATATATATATATATATATATATATATATATATATATATATATATATATATGTATATATATATATATATATATATATATATATATATATATATATATATATATATATATATATATATATATATATATATATATATGTATATATATATATATATATATATATATATATATATATATATATATATATATATATATATATATATATATATATATATATATATATATATATATATATATATATATATATATATATATATATATATATATATATATATATTACCGTCACCATTACAAATTATAACTAAAAATCACTAAATAATGATCACAACAGAAAAATATTTAAAATAAAACACAGAAAATAAATAATCGTGTTAATAAAATAAAAATAAAATAAAATAAATTGTCAAATAATATCAAACAATAGTCACCAAAATTAATGAATAAATAATACGAATAAATAAAAAGTCAGCGAAAATAATAATAATAAGAATTTTCAAGGATAGGATTTAATGATGGGAATTGTCTCGGTATATTAATTTGTGAATATGTTAATTATTAAATGAAATAATAATTTTGTGGGAGAGTGTATATATTTTATTACCTCCCCACCCCCCCCCCCCCCCCCCCCCTCTCCCGCCTGCGCGGAAGCACCGTGCGATTACTTGTCGGGCGTATTTTTATGCAAAAATATGAAATAACTATACGCTAAAATTGCATTGCAAAAAGCTGCTCCGGGCAGAATGTTGCCAGCCGTGTCGCATAATTAGTGTGTGAGCGCATAATACAGGGTTGGCGGCGGGGGGAGGGGGGCGGTGGCGGGGGGGCATATCGGTAAAACTGCCTACGCGTCGATGCGTCCGGCGAGCGGTCGCCGATGTGTGAGTGGGTCTCTCTCGGGCGCCCTGCGTTCTACTATACTGGCTCCACTGTGCGACGTGCGAGCCGGGCCGGGCGCGGTTGCCAGACGGTGTTCAAAAGTAATAAATATATTGTTATCATGTAATTTACTATGATTTGTTTAATTTAAATGTAATTCTTAGAAAACTTTCTATGAATTAAAATGTTTATTCTGTAAAAAAAGTATTTTGCTGTTGTTAACATTTAGAGAAAATGGTCCCCAATTTGAAGTAAGCAGATACCATTGTTTACTTGGTACGCTTGCCTTAGTGCGGGCCTGCCTAGTAGGCGGCGTTCATTTAAAGCAGAGGTACCCAAACTCTTTTGTCCCATAGACCACTTGCTGTTTTTTTGTCTCCCGTAGACCCCCTGCTTGCTAATTATATGTTTTTGATAGCTGGCGCAGTGCTAATCGCTTACGGTTATGGGTTATACGATTTTGGTAAAGTGGACAGTCATAAAAAAAGGAAAAGTACTTTTATTTTGAACGTTGCGTATTAATTTCTAAGCGACCATGACCTTGAAGTAATCCACACATAACTGCACATGTAGCACAATCTCGCTTGCTCATTCGTATGATGCATATACCTATACCTGTTAAAGCGCTATTTACTCACATATCTCGCTCGCACCTTCCCTCGTTAGTCAAGTGCGTTGGCCTCCTTAATCGACTAGTGTTACAATTTGAGTTGTGTGTTGATTGCCTCCCATGATGCTTGAGACGCTCGCGATTAATATAAGTTTAAAATAGTAAGTATGTTGTGAGAATCTGTTTAAGGTGTAATAAGACATTTACATATGATGATGTCCACTAAGATGCACCCCCATTTCTTTTCTCGCTGACAAAGACCCCTTGCAATTCGAAACCGACCCCCGGGGGTCCGTATATACCGCTTTGGGAATCACCGATTTAAAGGAATACTCGGCTGTGATACTCCAATTTTGCTATTAATTACAATGAAGCCTCTAATAGCTGTGGTAATGTGATAATGTACTTACCTTACCTACTGCTAATTAGTACATTATTACATTAGCACATTAGTACATTAACACTATTAGAGGCTTCATTGCAAACAGTAGCACAAGCAAATATATTAAAAAGAATAAAAAACACGACTGTCGTTACAGAAAGTAAACTATTGTATTTATAATTATTTTTATTACGGTTTTTTTTAATATTTGTTGTTTATGTATTTATCCATTTAAACTATTGTTGATAATGGATATTTATTTATATCCATTACCTTAACACCCAGGATGATTTTACTTTATTGGATTTGTTGGAGACTCGGTCCAACATACCCACAACAAAATAGTAATTTCTATAGAATCGAAATCGCAAACACGCTCGAATATACACGAGTCAGCTGCAATTGATTTCCAACTAAGATGTGACCTCCCTATATTAATTATTAAATAATTTATATAATTATTATAAGATTACATGACCTATGAATGAACTGTATACCTAATCCTATGTACCTAAATAAATAAATAAATAATAAATAACTAAATTCGGCATTTATACACAGTCAAACGATGACTAATGTCATTTCTTCTGATCGATACGAATTGACACACTTATTTCTCACCCCACTCATAACTATTGCGTCACTACATACCATATAAAAAGCAGTACATTCGACACATATTTCAACATTCCCTGGCGGACAGTAACCGCTCATCTGCAAGTACTCGCGCGCTTCATTGCCTTCGAGTCAACCAAACTACGCATAGAATACGCGGTCATCATTACCATCGAATCTATCGCGGCGCTTCAAACTTCGGACACACATCCACGACTTCACCTCGCGCCCACACTACCTACACACCGGCGAAATACCAAACAAGGTGTTACGAACTGGCAACCTACTACATACCTTCTGATTAAATACTTCAACTTCAACTACGACGACTTTCAATAACGGAGAAAACTTCTTGATGAGAACCACCCTTCGCTCACAATCAATTGGAGTCTAGTGAAGGGTGGCCACTATTACAGATTTTTATTTATTACTTTATTTATTTATTTTATTTATTTTATTTTTAATTAGACTTTTAGACAACTACATACTTAATATTTGCACATTTACGAAACCCTATTAAGTACACTAGATATGACACTAGAAATCTAACAATACCACGCACTTCTAAATCAGCTCAAGCGCCTTTAGAAGTTATGGTGTACCTAATACTTTAGCTAGGTACCGGAAAGGTTAAAAACAATTCAAATAGAAAGCTTATTCAAAAAATTTCTTAAAGAATTCCTTTTAGACAAAGCTTTTTATTCAATCGATGAGTTTGTCAATTTTAAATATTTTTTTATTTTTTTGTCAATTTTAAGCAGCATTTTTTAATTATTCTGACTTTTTCTGATTTTAATTTCTTGATTATTTTAATTTGTGGGTTTAGTAAATATGTATTTCTTAAAAATGATTTTGATGTCCTAAAAGCAATAATGAAGCAACTGTATGTTACGTGGTGATAAATTTAGATATTGTAAAAACGGACTAATAGACTGTAATTTAAATGTACCTAGATATTAAGTTACTACAATCTGTTAAGATTTTTTTTTTAAATAAATTGAAATTGAAATTAAAAAAAACAAAATAAAATAAAGAAACGGAAAACATACATAAATGAATAATTAACATTATTTTTGGGCATTCGTGTAATAAGTGCAGAGGCAGAGAAAGCTATTCCGAACCTTACTCAGTCGCACCTTAAAATGACGGAAGTCCTCTTTATTTCGCGTATTATGCGAATGAATATTTGAGTTAGTTGAAATACTCTCGATATTTTTTCTCGTATACATGATGTTTTGGTATATATACGCGGCGTACAAAGTTATGATGCCAGATTCGATGAAGTACTGCTTGCAAGATGTTAGCGAAGATATTGAGAACAGATTTCTAATCGCTCGTTTTTGTAGGCGAAAGATCCTTATAACATTTGCCGCCATTCCCCAGAACATGAGGCCATAACTTAATATATAGGGAATGGAAATAGGCAATGTAGAGAAATGTTGATCTGCCTCATGGTCCTCATTATTTTCGTAGATCCTAATTGTTCCTAATTATAGTTCCATATTTCCTAATTATTTTATTACTTATTTAAGTATTTTATTTATTTATTTTTTTTATTTTTATTTTTTTATTTTATAAAATAAACTAGTTGGTAGGTATCACTACTCTTGGCATAGTCAAATTCTTTATACAAGATAATATGTTATACCTTATGTGGTATAATTAAACAGATTGACTATTTTTTTAAACAGAAAAAACCAATTATTAAATAAATTTGCAATAAAAATATATGGTCGTTTAAAAAACTATTTGAGGTGATAAAATACCTAAGTAGGTATAGATGAAAAATACAAATAGTCAAGATATATATATATATATATATATATATATATATATATATATATATATATATATATATATATATATATATATATATATATATATATATATATATATATATATATATATATATATATATATATATATATATATATATATATATATATATATATATATATATATATATATATATATATATATATATATATATATATATATATATATATATATATATATATATATATATATATATATATATATATATATATATATATATATATATATATATATATATATATATATATATATATATATATATATATATATATATATATATATAAATATATATATATATATATATATATATATATATATATATATAGGATGATGTTTTTATTTAAAATAAAATTAGTAAAAGCTACTTAAAAAGTAGCGAAGGAAATCCCAGCTTGTATTGGGAAATGCTTATGTTTCAATGAGATATACCTACTTACGGATGTGCACGACTTTCGACGGTGCAATGTAAGTTTAAAGGTCCTTTTGCAGTCGACTAACGATCACTATTCATCCATATATCTCAAAAATAGGGCTTATCCTTATGCAACACAAAATGCCTCCAATTGAGACGAATTAAAGCGAAAAAATAAAAAATTAAACACATTGATCACTTCGGCAAAGCCGTTTTATAAATGAAGGTGACATTACGAAATAATTCAAATTTCGAATGCTACCAACATTTAAAATACGATACAATTGGCTGAGTTTGTTATCAACGAGCCATTAAATCGAAATAAAAATAAATAAACCTCCATATGATCAATGAAATGAAAGAAGAAACTTCAATCTTAATTTCTGGCAGAGAAGTTTATAATAAAGATTGTATAATGTTATCAAAATAGGGTAAACCTATATAAAATTGTATAATATTAAAAAATTGTAAAGAAACTTTACAAATCAATCAATCAATCAATCAATACAAATTTTATTATTATAATCCATCTCCGATTATCAAAATAATTAGATTTATAGTTAAGATTTTTTTTTGCATATATTGTATTATAATAAAAGTAATCATGAAAGATTAGGATATTCAATATTGTCAAAGTCCCTAATAGAATAAATTCGGTTCTTGATAAGAATGTCCTGGACCTCTCCAAGACCCCTGACGCAAAATGGAATCTTATTATAAAAAAGGTTGGATTGGTACAGGAAACTATTTCTAACCATATAATATATACTCAGTCGTACTCTGTAAGGACGCAAGTCTTGTTTGTTCCGAGTGTTATGCGAATGAATATCCGATTTTTTTAGAGTACCTACCTAGTATTGGTGTTTTTTCTTGCATACATGAGACCCTGGTATACAAGTTCAAGTTCAAGTTCTTTATTGTGTGAATTATTAAAAAAACATACAATGTTTAAGTAACAAACCGCCCAGAGAGCATACAAAATTTCGTTTTAGAAGAAACTTCATAAAGTAGAAACTATATAAGGCCCAATCAACAAGCAGTAAAACTAAAACCATCAACATTTAAAATAATCAATATCAGAAATGATCAAACAAAAGCAATAATCATCAATAATCAAATAATCAATCAAACTAATTTTTATAATGTTTCGTCTAAGAAGAATCTAAATACATTGTAATTATTTTAAATATAAGATACCATATAACTAAAACAATCAATAAAATAATTAATTCAAGCTAAAACAATCAGCAAACGAAATAATCAGTATACGCGTTACATTAAAATAATGGGGCTGTAAAAAAAAAGTCATTTTGTAAAATTTATAAATTCCTCAATAGAGTAAAACGTATTTGTTGTAAAAAGATCCTTTAAAAGTTTTTGGAACGTTCTGAGTTTGCTATTGTCTTTTATGTTACATGGTAGGCGGTTAAAATAATAAGGCCCTGAGAATTGGGTACTTTGCCTAGCAGCGTTTAAAACCACGCATGGTAGAATGAAATTATTCTTGTATCTTGTGTTTTTGTCATGTATATCTTAAAATTTTACGTGACTTTCCTTTTCGGTGTAAAAATCTAATAATAGCCTATATAAGTAAAGTGATGTGAGAGTCATGATTTTCAATCTTTTAAAAATAGGTCTACAATGTTTCTATATGTTTAGCGTTGGCGATAATCCGTAATGCTCTTTTCTGTAGGATAAATAAGGGCATACATAAGCAGCATACATTGTCATGATACCAGATTCAATTAAATATTGTGCTTCTCTTTAAATACGAACTGCATGGCTGGCAACTCGCGAGCGCAGTTTCGCCTGCGTACCTAATATGCATTTTCGCATGCCTACTTAACTCGATATATAGTATATAGATAAGTATAGTGAGTGTATGTGTGCGCCATGCACATAATACGTAATGCAAATGCGAGGGAATTGTATGTCCACTATACAACTTTTATACTATAGAAACGCAGATACACAGTAGCCAAACTAGATACGCACCTACCATTCGATACCCACCATCATCGCGCACTGTTGGATTTTCAAAAAGATTCTACCATTTATATATAGCACAGTATACCGGACAGTAGTTTCTCTTAGAACAAAATTGAAATCGAAGCAAGTGACGTCAGGAATCTTAAGGGCTACCACAAATCGTAATATGAATACTCGTCTTCTTCTTGAAGCATCGTACGGCCACATTTACGGTACCCGGCGATGCAGATGCTATTATGGTACCGATTTGTTCTGAGAATACAAATCAGTTTCGCCCACAGCGCCCACAGCGCGTCACAGCCCATAGCGCCGTAACTATGAGCCTATGGACGCGACATGACTTACTCCTGGCCCCACTTCCGTCGCACCCTCTTCCGCATTGTCGTGTAGCTCTTGAGTAAACTTATTCCTGTGTGCTAATATACTGTGTATATACTGCCATCGTAAATGAAAACACAGTAACTTCATATACTGTGTTTATATAAGTTTGGTTCTTTAAAATCACGAGTTGGAGTACTAAATGGCAATTTTTTCGGTTTGTCTGTAGATGGATAGTTACCGAGATACCTTAGATAAAAACACAGTATTTATTTAAAAAATCAGAATATTTTTAATAAAAAACACAGTATGTATATTATTTTAACATAGTAACCTATTATTTACTGTGATCTTTTTTAATACCTATAAGCATTTAAGAAATATTTTTGTTTGGTTACAACGGATTCTTCTGATAGGTAAGGTAAGGTAGCCAAATACCGTCCCCTTTTTGTTTTTGAAAGAAAAATATTACAATTTTGGCAAAAAATAACAAATAAATTGAATACATATTTGAGTAATAAAGTTTATTATCATAATTAAGTTAAAAAATATAGCAAACATAAATAATAATAATGCTAACACAAAAAATATAGTAGAACAAGATTTTGAAGGTAATAATTTTAGCGTCCGAATTCCGTCCCCGGGGACGATATTACGATAAGATTTTTATCAGTTAATTACTTAAACAAAAATAACATATGAATGTACTCGAATGTGCTCCGGCACATTTTTCGTGAGACCATTGGAAGCATTTAGTGCATCTGACCCACTTTTCACCCTTTTTGTCGTCGGAAAAATAACGGTGGCAATGATTGCAGGATGATTTAAAAAAATTTAATTTATATTTAAATTTAAATTTAAATTCATTTTAAATTTATAAAAAAATATTTTAAATATATATTAAAATTAAAACAGAATAGATTTTTGCAGCTTTTTGTACCCTATTTCCTTTTTCTCACCACTTCCACAGCTTTGATCATCATATTTTCATCCTACGTTTTCTTAGGCATCTATATAAAATAAAAACAATAAATTTCAGTAAATTGATATGCAAATTTGAATAAAGTCTTCAAGAATTTCATGTGTACAATCATAAATTTAAAACTGTATTTTTTTATCATATGTGTGCCTAATACCGTCCCCGGGACGATATTAGGCACATATAGGGGGACGGTATTTGGAAAAACCAAGATTCAAATATGGCTGAACATATCGGCCACATTGATAAATATTATTATAAAAACATTTATTCATTAAAATCTTAAACATCACTGCATTAAAATAACAAATAATCGTTGTACAGAGTCCATTCAAGAGTATAGTAAGTAGAACTATTAATATAATATGAAAAATTCTCATCTTTGTCAAATATTTTGATATTTTTTCTCTGAGCTAACTGCGCGCGCGACCACACCGTATAACCTAGAAGCATACTGGCTCAATGCGATGTTATTAATGGCGAAGACCGTTTAGATGTCTCTAGTTGCAAATCTCGAGATATACTGGGGGACGGAATTAGGACGGGGACGGTATTTGGCTACCTTACCTTACTGTGGTTTTAGGTAAAATTTTGTTAAAGTTAATTTATTAATACACGAATTAATCACAGTATCTCAATTACTGTGTTTAAGGTGCCTGCAGTTTTTTATTTATTTAAAAAATATATATTTATTTTACATGGTTAGAACACAGTAATGGGTAAACTTTACCTATAACACAGTAACCACTCAGTTACGGTGTTATAGCTTAAAAATATAAAATTTATCAATTTATTTTCCTAATTTAAAAAACAATATATAATTTAATTAATTAAACAATTATAATTTAATATATATTTTAATGCAGAACTGAAGTTCTAACTATTTTTTAACATTAAAGATTAAAACAAATAATCTATATTGATTACTTTGTTCATGAAAACAAATATTTAACAACTGAACTTTGACCGCCCTCTCAAAACGTCTTTTTTCAAGTTACTGTGTTTTCATTTACGACGGCAGTATAGTAATAGTGATAACAGTACAAGATACTAGGAGCACACGCACAATCCTCATCCGTGTATCCTCGTAACCGCAGTCGCGCATCTATATACCCGTGTCAACGTAAACTATTCGGCAAGCGTTATAACTGGCAATATTCAAACCTTCGATCAATAAATTCCTTCTACTTCATTCAAAACCGCCTTTCAATACGGAGATAACTCGTAAGTTGATACCACCACCTCACACCGAACAACCTGGAGTCTTGTGAGGGGTGGTCCCTCACATAGATATGTTTTCCGTTTCTTTATTCCACCATAACTTCTAAACGCTCGAACCGATATAGAAGTATGTGGTATTGTTAGAATCGTTGTCATCCTGAGTGTCATAGCGTACCTTAATTATCCAAATATCAGGTGAATAGTTGTCTAAATGTATAAATCCCCAAATGACAATAAATTAACATAAGGTCGAATGAAAAGTCTGATTGACGTCAATCAGACGTTAAACGACGGTATTTCGAATTATATATTTTTTTAATATTCGCAGAGAGAATCAAAAACTATTTCACAATAACCGTTTTGCGACGTGCTCAATATGCAACTACTCAAAAATAATATTAGTAGTAAATACAACCCCCTTTTCAGGTAAAGACGAGAACGGCATTTTGTGAAAATTTAACCATTGTCCACTCTTCTAATTGTTTCCCAACCCTGGTAGGTTGCATAAATGTCTAATAAAGTTTTATGACTCCTGCGATGAATGAACAAGCCCGACAAAAAAAGGAATGGGCTCACTTAGTTACTTTAAAAAATACGACACCTCGTTCATTTTGTGAGTAACTGTTCAAAGACTTTTTCACAGTATATATATATATATATATATATATATATATATATATATATATATATATATATATATATATATATATATATATATATATATATATATATATATATATATATATATATATATATATATATATATATATATATATATATATATATATATATATATATATATATATATATATATATAGATATATATATATATATATATATATATATATATATATATATATATATATATATATATATATATATATATATATATATATATATATATATATAATGGAAAACATAACTGCACATGCAGCACAATCTCGCTTGCTCATTCGTATGATGCATAGTTAAAGCGCTATTTACTCACATATCTCGCTCGCACCTTCCCTCGTTAGTCAAGTGCGTTGGCCTCCTTAATCGACTAGTGTTACAAAATTGTAATATTAAATAATTATTTTATATTAAATATATTTATATATAAACTATTCGGCAAGCGTTATAACTGGCAATATTCAAACCTTCGATCAATAAATTCCTTCTACTTCATTCAAAACCGCCTTTCAATACGGAGATAACTCGTAAGTTGATACCACTACCTCACACCGAACAACCTGGAGTCTTGTGAGGGGTGGTCCCTCACATAGGTATGTTTTATATATATATATATATATATATATATAGGTATATATATATATATATATATATATATATATATATAAATTATTATTTTTTCAAATTGAAATTATGTTTATTACTAAATAAATGAAATGATAAAATAATGAAAGGGCACTTATCTGGTCTGTGGTGACCAGGAGTGACTCCACGCCTTATTCTTCTCTTCCTTCAGCGCTTGCTAGGTGTTTCCTGCTGTGGTATTGGAACTTGATTAAAATGGTAGCGGCAACACAACAATGCGAGACGAGAATGAATGCTGGAAAATAATAGGCGATTAGTGTTTCTTAAATATTAATGATTGTTATAAAATGTATATCAATATTTCGGCTCAGCCGTCGTCAAGATATGTGACATTTCTGAAATCGAACAATTCGTTGAAAATTTAAATTCAAGGAATCGAACAAAAAGAAATGGATTAATAATATTTTACACGATTTAGTTAAGGTACCATAACCAACCGTGCAAAACGTTATTTTAAATGAATGATTATAAATTAAAATAAAAAGCATTTGATGATTATGATAATATGATAAACCTTATTAATTTTGCCTATTGAGACCGGAACCTTTGCAAGCGCCTAAAATATAAATATAAGCTAATTCCCAAGATTTGACGTCCCTTTCCTTTGCATTATCACCCAGGCATTTTATTATTTTAACTTTAAAACATTGATCAAAAGATAAATTATGCGCCCTGGCATGTAAAGATATTGGGAGTTGGCTTTCATTTCCTACACTAGCCCTATGATTATTTAGTCTAATATTAAGTGGTGTTGTTGTTTCACCGATATAAAAGGCATCACAAGTCCTGCACAGAAGTTGATATACTATATTTTTTGAAATACAACTGCAATGAAAGGGAACCCTGTAACTATTAGTAGAAAAAATATAGTATAACTGTAATATAAATATAAATATAGAACCCTGTAACTATTTCAAAAAATATAGTATATCAACTTCTGTGCAGGACTTGTGATGCCTTTTATATCGGTGAAACAACAACACCACTTAATATTAGACTAAATAATCATAGGGCTAGTGTAGGAAATGAAAGCCAACTCCCAATATCTTTACATGCCAGGGCGCATAATTTATCTTTTGATCAATGTTTTAAAGTTAAAATAATAAAATGCCTGGGTGATAATGCAAAGGAAAGGGACGTCAAATCTTGGGAATTAGCTTATATTTATATTTTAGGCGCTTGCAAAGGTTCCGGTCTCAATAGGCAAAATTAATAAGGTTTATCATATTATCATAATCATCAAATGCTTTTTATTTTAATTTATAATCATTCATTTAAAATAACGTTTTGCACGGTTGGTTATGGTACCTTAACTAAATCGTGTAAAATATTATTAATCCATTTCTTTTTGTTCGATTCCTTGAATTTAAATTTTCAACGAATTGTTCGATTTCAGAAATGTCACATATCTTGACGACGGCTGAGCCGAAATATTGATATACATTTTATAACAATCATTAATATTTAAGAAACACTAATCGCCTATTATTTTCCAGCATTCATTCTCGTCTCGCATTGTTGTGTTGCCGCTACCATTTTAATCAAGTTCCAATACCACAGCAGGAAACACCTAGCAAGCGCTGAAGGAAGAGAAGAATAAGGCGTGGAGTCACTCCTGGTCACCACAGACCAGATAAGTGCCCTTTCATTATTTTATCATTTCATTTATTTAGTAATAAACATAATTTCAATTTGAAAAAATAATAATTTACACATTTACAATCAAATATATATATATATATATATATATATATATATATATATATATATATATATATATATATATATATATATATATATATATATATATATATATATATATATATATATATATATATATATATATATATATATATATATATATATATATATATATATACTTTTTAGAATTGATCAATAAGATGATTATAAAGTAAATAATTATAAAAGCCACTTACATCGTGACGAAGGATTCCCTTGATCGGATTCGGGAATGCTTTAGGTGTTAACGAGAATGATGAATGCCTCTCACTTGCGGAAAGAGGAGTAGGTTTAAGTTGGGCCCATTTTTCAACTAGTAAACGCTCACCCTTCATCCAATTATCTCAAAAATTAAGCTACAATCCTTCTTTATACGTAAACTCACTCAATTTCCTATTATTTCAGGGGAAATAACAAGACAAGACGAGCTACTTGACAGATGGAAGAATTTAAAATTTCGAATTTCGTTTTTTTATTTTCTAAAGGTGCGATATAAAGAAGCTGCGATCAATATTCAGCTGAAAACTTAAAACTAAAAGCGTGACATGCCCTCATATCAATGAAAGGAAGCAGTCAGCTCTTTCCTATTAGTTGGAAAGATTACCTTTAACCTAAATGGATTATTTACAATGAACGAAACATAAAATATGTAAAAATTCAATATTTTGAAATATTTGATAGTTTTGTGTATATATTCTTTTTAGAATTGATCAATAAGATGATTATAAAGTAAATAATTATAAAAGCCACTTACATCGTGACGAAGGATTCCCTTGATCGGATTCGGGAATGCTTTAGGTGTTAACGAGAATGATGAATGCCTCTCACTTGCGGAAAGAGGAGTAGGTTTAAGTTGGGCCCATTTTTCAACTAGTAAACGCTCACCCTTCATCCAATTATCTCAAAAATTAAGCTACAATCCTTCTTTATACGTAAACTCACTCAATTTCCTATTATTTCAGGGGAAATAACAAGACAAGACGAGCTACTTGACAGATGGAAGAATTTAAAATTTCGAATTTCGTTTTTTTATTTTCTAAAGGTGCGATATAAAGAAGCTGCGATCAATATTCAGCTGAAAACTTAAAACTAAAAGCGTGACATGCCCTCATATCAATGAAAGGAAGCAGTCAGCTCTTTCCTATTAGTTGGAAAGATTACCTTTAACCTAAATGGATTATTTACAATGAACGAAACATAAAATATGTAAAAATTCAATATTTTGAAATATTTGATAGTTTTGTGTATATATTCTTTTTAGAATTGATCAATAAGATGATTATAAAGTAAATAATTATAAAAGCCACTTACATCGTGACGAAGGATTCCCTTGATCGGATTCGGGAATGCTTTAGGTGTTAACGAGAATGATGAATGCCTCTCACTTGCGGAAAGAGGAGTAGGTTTAAGTTGGGCCCATTTTTCAACTAGTAAACGCTCACCCTTCATCCAATTATCTCAAAAATTAAGCTACAATCCTTCTTTATACGTAAACTCACTCAATTTCCTATTATTTCAGGGGAAATAACAAGACAATTTCCTATTATTTCCCCTGAAATAATAGGAAATTGAGTGAGTTTACGTATAAAGAAGGATTGTAGCTTAATTTTTGAGATAATTGGATGAAGGGTGAGCGTTTACTAGTTGAAAAATGGGCCCAACTTAAACCTACTCCTCTTTCCGCAAGTGAGAGGCATTCATCATTCTCGTTAACACCTAAAGCATTCCCGAATCCGATCAAGGGAATCCTTCGTCACGATGTAAGTGGCTTTTATAATTATTTACTTTATAATCATCTTATTGATCAATTCTAAAAAGAATATATACACAAAACTATCAAATATTTCTATATATATATATATATATATATATATATATATATATATATATATATATATATATATATATATATATATATACACCTAACAAGGATAGATATAAACCAATAAAACCAAATATTTCAATAAAAACCGTAATTAAAAGGATTATAAATACATTACTTCACTTTACGTTACGGCAGTCGTGTTTTTTATTCGTTTTAATATATTTACTTGCTTTGTTAATTGGATCAATTTTGGTGTATATTACTGTTTTTCTTTGTTAAATTGAGTAACTTATTTAAGAATAATTTAATATTCTTGGTCATTCCTACACAATTGTGAAGTTGCGATGTAAAAAAAAAAAGACGTGACTGCTCCACATATCATGCGCGAGTTAAATTAAATCGGATTAAATTATTGTTTTCTTTTACTACCTCCGTATTTTATGAGTAATGGCGTTCCGCTGCGCTAGTAACGTTCCGACTGTGATGAGTTGCTATGTCAAACGTGACAGTATAATATAATTAAATTATTCGGTTTGGTTAACTACCTACTACCTCATGAGTCGGGCGTTCTGCTGCGCTAGTGAACTTCCGATGGTCATACGTCATACGTCATTAGATATGTTATGTCATAGGATAGATGGTAATAATCTAGAAATATATTATAAGAAATATATTATAAAATATATACTTATACTTATAATAGCAACTTTAGCGTCCTTATGGCAGACTCAAGCAACTAGAGTTGTCGACTACAGCGGGCGAGCCCGTCACCTCAGGATGTTTTAACGATTAGTCCTTCTATCTCCCTGGAGTGAGCGCAGAAGACTTAGGACAAAAACAGTCCACCGTCTAGCTCCGCCACAAATCCAGGAGTGTTACCCAGCGGGCTTACACTCACGCCCTTACATCCAATTGCGACCAGAGTTCGAGGTCGCTTGCGTGGTCCTCTCCCTTACGAAGCGGTGAAACGGTGTATACCGAATCTATCGCGGACCACGGCATCCTTAGCCCGGCTTGTCACCCAGGATCGGGTAGCCGATAGTCGTTTCAAGAGCAGTCGCCATAAGGTACGCAACCACCCCCGCTCTATAGGAAACAGTACTGCTTCCAGACTCCCCGACTGTTAGTCAGAGTGGGCCTAACGGGCCCATTTGGGAGCTAACGGGCCCATGATGAGGTGGCCACGATGACCCATGTGTTCAGGGTCGGTTTCACTCACGGGTCAACACCCATCCGATGGCCTCAACGCATGGGGTGCGAACCTGGGTAGGACACTGGGTCAACCAGTCTCCCCTGGGAATCAAACCTCTGGCGCTCCTGGACGGTCTGCGCACCGAGCGGCGCAAGCCAATCGATTGTGCTCTCCGACTAACAGTTTAGAGTTTCAAGGCGATAGGTGAGGGCAGCAAACCCCGCCCACCGCCCGGGCAGTTATAACGACGAGGGTCGTCTTGTCTGCTTGGGATGTCGTGCTACGACAACCCTGCGCGTACCAGAAGGGTAGAACGCGCAGGGGGTGAAATAGGGTAAACCACCCCCCCCGTACCGCCCCGAGAACCCATTTATTTATAATAATAAAAGAAGCTCTCCGACTAACAGTCGGGGGAGTCTGGGAACTGTATTGTTTCCTATAGAGCGGGGGTGGTTGGCCATCTGATCCCGGTTCAGAGTCGGGCAAAGGACGCCTTGGTCCGCGATAGATTCGGTGCACACCGTTTCACCGCTTCGTAAGGGAGAGGACCGCGCAAGCGACCTCGAACTCGGAACCAATCGAGAGACCGGAGAAATCTGGTCATAATTGGAAGCAAGGGCGCGAGTGTCAGCCCGCCAGGTAACATACTGGCTATCTCGCGGTAAAGGCGTTGGCTTCTTCCGGGTTGTGGCGTAGCTAGACGTCGGATTTGTTATGTCCAAAGTCTTCTACGCTCACTGCACGGTCGATAGAACGAAGAATCGTTAAAACGTCCTGCGGTGACGGGTTCGCCCGTTGTGGTTGACATCTCAATATATGTTAGTCAGAGTGCGCAATCGATTGGCTTATGCCGCACGGTGCGCAGACCGTCCAGGAGCGCCAGAAGGTTGATTCCCAGGGGAAACTAACCATAAAGCCAGAGTCCTACCCAGGCTCGCACTTCATGCGTGGAGGCCGTCGGATAGGTGTTGACCCGTGAGTGTGACCAACCCTGAACAGAATGGGTCTTCGTGGCCAACTCAGCAAGGGCCCATTAACTCCCGGCAGACTCAAGCAGTTCAGTATGAGGATAAACTTTCAGATTGGTACGATTTGACCGCTGGTGTTTCTCAAGGAAATGGTAGATAGGGGGTGAGGCTGCCCGCTGGGTACCTTACCCGGTGCTTCGCCGTAAGGCGTTGGCCTATGTCGGGTTCGTGGCTTTGCTGTTCGGTAGGTTTGTACTTTCCCAAAGTTTTCTACGCTCATCCCAAGGATGAACGATCATTATCTTTATACCAGCCTGGGGTGACGACTTCCCTTTATGTTGTAGATACCACCTAACTGTCTGTATACTGTGTCCTTAGTTCACTATTCTATACTATTCTAGAGTTGATTAAAAAGTAGTGGTCTACTTCAATGGCTTCCTTTCAATAATATTTATTTATACTTTGTCCTATTTTTTATATTTACATAAAATAAATTGGGTTCATTTTTTTAACACATTAAAAAATTAATACATATTATAAAAATCGCAAAAGGGCGTTACTTGTCAGGATTACATCACCCCACTAGGTATACGACGGTGTTGGGGTGATGGATACAAAGTTCTGTGGTATTTGCTGAGCCTGTATGCCTTGCCTGCCGTCCTTCCGTCTCATATAAAAACAATACGTATAATATAATTTACCATAATATAAAATTAATAATATATTATAACATAACATATTACAATATAATATAATATCATATATTACAACATATAAAATAATGTATCACATTTATATATAATATAGCATAACATAATAAAATATAACATATTATAATCTGTATATATGTATATCCATTATTTACATCTGTATATCCTATAATTTGTGGTTAGAAATAAAATATTTTAATATATCATACTTTCGCATTCATCTCTAGTATAATTCGAGTGCCAATGAGACACCCGTCTCTTGAACTGGTTGTCGGTTATTGTGTACGAGTTAAATATATTATAGAGTTTAGGTCCGAGATATGCGTAGTGTCGTTGTCCGTATACAGTCCTCATTTTTGGTTGAATCTGTTTGTCTTTTTGTCTAGTCTTGTGTTTGTGCTCTGGTTTGTCTTTATCCGTGTTACTCATGAGGTCCCTCCGATAGCGCACCAGAACAGCGCGTACGTATAGTTGGCGTATGTCATGTACTTTAAAGTCTGTATATGGATACCTACCTACTTATCCCCAAATTCTTATCTTCCAGCTTCCAACTATAAGAACAGGCCCGCCATGGCTCACCGGATGATAAAAAAATTATACGCATGATTGAAAAGCATTCATGGTGCCATATGTTCGCTAAGAGGCGAAACCTCGACTCGATATTTTTTGTTCGTCATTTTCACGTGGCAATCCTTTTTTGTGTGTCAGTCTGGTCGCTTTATCTGACAACATACATAGCTATGTACCTACTAGGTAACTGCGTTGCTTTTCCGGATGTCTTCAATTCGATTCAATCTCCAAGGTTATCTCGAGTCGGGGATTAATAAATATTTAGTAAGGAAGTTATCTAACCAAAAGTGTCGCCAGTCAAATAGTGACAGCTACTCACACTATTTCTACCTGTTTATATAATATGGGAGTTACTGGGGCCTTGCTGGGCTGGCCACGAAGACCCATTCAGTTCAGGGTTGGTCACACTCACGGGTCAACACCTATTCGACGGCCTCCACGCATGAAGTGCGAGCCTGGGTAGGTAACAATAAATATTCATAATTGCGAAAATGTCTCAAATGTAAATATAAGTGTTAAGTTGTTTTATTATTATATAGTATTTAATTTTAATTTTGTTGATACTCTATGTTTTATTAAATAATAATATTACAATAAAATATGAGGCGCCTTTTATTTTCTCATAGAGGGTGATGAAAAGTAGAGTGTATCACTCGGGTGCAAAATATTTTTGGCTCGGGCGCTTTTTTGAATCCTTCGCTACGTTCAGGATTTTACTCTAGAATCCCTCACTTCGCTCTGGATTCAAAAAAGCGCCCTCGCCGTAAAAATATTATTTTGCTCCCTTGTGTAGTACCTACAATCTACTATACTCTCCCGCTTGGTCCGGGAAGCCATTGAAACAAAAAGAACCCCAAACATCATTAGCGACGCAGGAGGAGGTGGTTATCAATTCGGTTGTATAATTTTTTTTCAATGTTTATTACCTCAGAACAGTCAGAACTCTGCTATTTATGAACCGATTTGGAATTTTTTTTTCTTATTCAAAAGAATATACTTACAGATTGTTCCCCTTTTTATTGAAATCCTGTTCTGATGATGGGATCCATAAGGGACTGAGAAAACTCTTCAAATATTATCATATGAAATTGAAAATTTACATGTGGGTTCAATTCCGATGACAATTCATTTATTTTCATGCTAAGCATGACCCGATTTTACACCCTGGGTGATGAGGAAACTTCTCAACGGTCAACAGCACATATGTACATAAAATATGGTATACCTACGCATTCAATTATGATAGCCCGTTCTAAGTATCACCATGACATGGCTGCTGCACTTCTTTAAAATTGTAGTCGGTTTTCCATTTTGTTAAAATTTTGTCTATTATTGATTTTATACACACTCAGGGTTTGCATTGGCATTACATCCCTAGCAGGCTCTAGAGATATCGCTATAATTCGAGTCGGTTTGAAGTTCGCTTTTATGTAGAACTAGTGAAATATTACCCGGCGATGCTCGGGTATCCGTTTCTTCATCCCCCTCCCACTCCTCCTTCTCTCTCTCTCCACCCCAAGTAGCCTATGTTAATCGCCGTTCCTTCCACTTTCGAATTTATACAATTTTCATGGTGGTCGGTTAAAAACGGTATAGAAGTTGACCTGCTGCAGCGCCATCTAGTCGCAAGTTACAACAACGTGAATAGCGCGAAAATATTAGCCGTGATCAATTACCTATGTCTACTAATTTTCACGGCGATTGGTTGAACGATATAGAAGTTGGCTGCAGCGCCACCTGGTGGCGAGTTACAATAGGTACAGTTAATAGTGCAAAAATATTATGCGTTCTCAAATGTTTATGTATATCAATTTTCATGGCGATCGGTTGAGATTTATATAAGTTGATGTGCTGCAGCGCCATCTAGTGGTAAGTGACAACAAATCGGATATCATAACTTAAATGGTGATCGGTCAAACAGTTTTGGAGTATATTAAGCTCGGACAGACAGATATACCCACATTCATTTTTTATATTCGTAAATAGATTTGTATAGAATCTTATTTCTTCGATCAGTCACTCCTTTGACGTATGGTAACAATTCTTATAATCTGCTCGGTTTCTGAGTTTCTTCTGTAATGTCTCGTGATATTTGCGTAATCGATAGTTAAATTTTGATTTTGGATGCTGTC
Source organism: Micropterix aruncella (assembly GCA_944548615.1). Classification (NCBI taxonomy): domain Eukaryota; kingdom Metazoa; phylum Arthropoda; class Insecta; order Lepidoptera; family Micropterigidae; genus Micropterix; species Micropterix aruncella. The sequence continues at coordinate 3,662,422 of OX155972.1, read as the reverse complement.
AATTTTGACGATGGAAATCCAAATGTTGAAAATCTCGTTGGTCCAAGAAGAAGCAGAGTAACATTGTAAAACGATGCCGAAACGTGGCAAAGCATCAGGTTGCGACTTGCCAGATCCCTTCCCATAAGAAGAGGGCCCGTCCCGTATACTTGGAATCCTGCCTGAATGTGCGGCCGGAGGTGGAGTGTACCTACGTTATAGTCCGGGAGCCGATTGCAGTATACTTTCATCTTTTCACTGTTTATTTAAACGAAAAAGATACAATAAATATTCGTAAAATTCTAAGACAAAAACGTTTATCACCCCTTTGTAGAAACGGAGGCGTTCAAAAAAAAATGATAATGAGTTACAAACTCTTTTAACTGTATAAAAATAAATACAGGCACGCACAGCTAATACATCTTATTTTGACATTTTATTTTTCCATTTCTAACTTTAATTTAATAATTAAATTTAAGTATTTAGTCATTTGTAATATGGTTTTGCAATTCTATTATTTTGTGTATAACATGGAATATATGCAATTTTTATAAACACGGTATTGTTGCAAGCACATTCAAAAATACATGTTTGCCTTAGAACAGGTCCCGGCCTAGTTAGGTGACGTTGCCACTAGACTATGCGATGTATTCTTTTTTCTGCTTTTCATTCGATTTTGGAAGTATTTTTGTGCATAATTCCTACGCTGAAATTGTTTACTCTTATTTTTTTTAATATTTGCATTACTTATATAAATAAATATTTATTTATTTATTTATTTAGGAATTATTTACTATAAAACATTGATTTTGCTTACAAAAATATGAGGATCCGAATGGCAAAACCTTCACCTTTAGCTTATTTGATTCTGTCACCCAACTGAGACTAGCCCGTTCTAGGGTGGACAGGACTCTAATATTACAATAAGTTATGTAAAAGTTTTAGTAAAACTCTCATAAAACTAAATTGCAATAAATTGTGGTCCTTATAAAAAAAAATAAAGCGTAATTTCATTATAAAATCGGCATGAAATGGAATATAACATTCCATTAAATAGAGTATGACAAACAGAATATACTTACAACTAAAATAAAGATAAAAATATATTTATAAGTGAAAAAAAAAGTCAATAATCAATACTAATATTATAAAGAGGTAAAGTTTGTGACGTTCTAGGAAGTAATCTCTGGATCTACTGAACTGAACTAGTGTCATAGGCTATACATTAATCCGAAAAATTAAAAGACTTTTTCGTGGTAGTCGGATTTGCAAAGTAAGTCGGAGAATAAGCGGTCAAACGAAAACGTTTCTAACTAAGGCTGCCTTAACGATGAGAGATATATGATTAAGTTCTAGAGAAAAGTTGTAGAGCTTGATAATGCCTACAAAAAAGTCAGCGACAGCATATGTCTAACTTTTATATTTAAGTCACAAAAAGTATTATTTTATATTAAAAAAATAATTTAAATCGTTAGGTCATGTTTATTGGTCATATTATCAACAATTATGCATTGTTATCAAAATAAGTAAATTTATCGTCTCAAGTGTTTAAAAGAAAAGACTTTTCCCTTTTACTGCATATAATTTCCCTTTTACTGCATACATGGTTAAAGAGATAATACGCTCACAAATAAGACACTCACAAGAAGACACTCGCAAATAACGGTATTATAGTCAAATTGGCATGCAAATACATACATACATATGCAGTAAAAATATAACCCTTCCTCTGGCAGTCAGGAAATAAATCATAGCACTCAGTACTAACCGAACCACACTCATAATTTCATCACAGGTAAAAAGTTTTACCGCCCAGCGAAGTGGGCACGGGTCAGCTAGTTCTTAATATAGGTAAGTAATATAAAATATAATATGAAAATACCTAGTCAAAAAAAGTACAATTCATTGCCAAAGTAATATATTATAACAAAAAAAAATAAACAATACCCGTTATTGCGTTTTTTTTTTAATACAAGAGTCATTTGTTTGCATCTTGTTGTAGCGTGTTGGCGGTTGGCGAAAATGGAAAAAGCGGAATTTCGCGTCGTAGCCTTTGCTTGTTTTTTTGTTGTTGAAAGGAGTAAGTAGTTCAAGGCTTACGAGATACATTATGGGTTGATGCTCCCTATTTACCACGGTTGCACGGTGGTGTGCTGAGTTTAGGCGTGGAAGAACTTCAATGAACTTCGGCTGAAGATAGTTGAAAAAGTGAAAAAAATTGTTTTGTTTTGGCGGATCATCGTATCGGTTCGTATAATTTAATTGCTGAAGGAGTGAAGATTTCGATAGGTAGACCACATAGTATTTCACATGATCGCTTACGGATGAATATGGTATCCGCACGCCGCTGCGTACAAAGAATGCTTACGGTCGCAGAAGAAAACTAGACTGACGACTTCGCAACATTTCTTACATGGGTTCCACAGGATCCTGACCGCTTCCTACCACAGGATCCTGACCGTTTTTTGGCTCGATTCGATTTTTGGCTAAAGACGAAACATGGGCTCATCATTATGATCCTGAAATAAAACAACCGTCAATGACCTGGAAACAACCACCATCATGGGAGCATTATGCAAAAGTAACCCTACTTTATTATCTCAACAATCCGCACACACACAACATCACTGACCACAACATTCTAACTAGAGGTTGCGCGTCAGAAAAACATCTAATTAAAAAAATACGTGTGGCACTCGGGGACTGCCACGGTAAAGCTTATTGCATAGCATTTTTAACAACTTATGCAGTTATATTTATTTATTTATTTTATTTTTTCTGATATCAGATAACTGCGCTCTATCGGAAAACGTTGAAATTATTCCGAATCATTTGCGGCTGCGGAAGCAAATAATTCGGAATAATTTTAACGTCTTTCGATAGAGCGCCGCGCACGAATTTTTTATTCAATAAAGCAAAAAAAAACGAATTATTCGAAAAAATTCGTAGATAAAAAGATAGATAATTAAATTATCTTTAAAATGGTGCAGGTTTCATAATAATACGCCAGATAGTATTTGCGTAGTAGTCGTTTTTGTGTTCGGTTAGACCTAATTTCACAAATTAATTACACTATGTAATATAAACAAAATCTAAAATATTCAAGGCTAAGAATATTAGGAAAATGTTCTTGTTTAACATATATTTTTTTCGAATCGTAAGCAGTACTCGTTTAGACGTAATTATCAGTTTAAAATTATTAATTTTCGTTAAGAAATTTCTTCATTCGGTCGCCGCGCTGGCCTAGGCCCGCGATAAAAGCTATGCAATAGCTTAAAAACCAACAACTAAATTTGCGCAAAAGCACTTTAGTTAAGTAGCTCCAAAACTCAACAATTACTTTCAGGATAAGTTAAAACAATGCAAAAGCTTACATATGAAAAAGGGAAAACTTACTTTGTGGCTGTTTGAGACCGGAGAGGAAAAGGTAGCTGAAATTATTACACATATCCTCGTTTAAAACGACGTTATCAATTTAATTTAATAATTATATATAACTAATAAATCTCTTTACTCTCTATCTCGGAAGGTGGTTCTTATCGTAGAATTAACTGTTCCATGGGAATCAAATATCCCAAAAGACCACGAGTACAAATTAAATAAATACCACGACCTCGCAAATGCCGTCACCCGGAACGGCTTCACTGTTCACCTTCACGCGGTGGAAGAAGGCGCTCGTGGCCTGCCAGCTAAATCTTTGTTTCACCTTTTTAAAGATCTTGGTCTCTCCAGGAAAATAATCAACACCTTTCTAGAAAAATTATCTAAAACCGCGATTTCTGCATCTCAATTTCTATGGCTTCGAAAGGGTAGTGAATGGGTAGTAAGGTGAACGCTCGCATGTGGCAAGACAGCTGTCCTAAACCTACCACAGCCGGTCGTAAGTCCGGAATCCACCGTTCACCTTCCAGAAGCGTAATAATTATATATGATGGGCCCGATTTTTGGTCGGTGAATTCCATGGCAGCTCCGTTTGTATACTTATTTTATTTATTGTATGTAAATGCAAATGTATGTAAATAATACAAGTAGGTAAATGTATATATTTATATATAAATGAGAATAATATATGTATAATGTTTAATATTATATAAACATGTAAAATATTACCATAGTTCTTGGTAATATTTTACATGTTTATATAATTTTATACTGTAAATATTTACAGTATAAAATTACGTGCGCATCTTAATTTAAAAGAAAAGAATCTACCCTAGTGCGGGCATTAACCTAGTTGGGTAGTTTTTAAGACATAATTTTTAAACTACTTTCTCTTAAATAAAGCATTATTATTATTATTATTATTTAAATAAATGGTTTTAAAAAATGGGTTCTTGTTAATAAAAGAAAAAATAATCAAAATCAAATAAATCCAAAATCAAAATATTTAACGTCAAATAATCAATAGTATTACAATAATAATAATGCAGACCTTTACTTTAAAATATGACTTACAGCCTTTTCCACCTCATTTCTACCAAGTTGAAGTAAATGTTGTGTAATTTTAGATTTTAATTGGATTGACTTAGTGTTTTGGCATGTTTTTATAGATTCTTTTAGATGGTTATAAAATTTAGGCCCTATAAAGCCAAAGTGTCTTTGGGCGAAGGATGTTCGGGTTTTCTGAACAATGTGTTTACAGGTTGTGGCGCTCCTCGTTGAAATTTTATGCTCAGCTTTAACGTGAATATCTTTACTTTTTATGTAGTTAAGAAATACTGTTTTTGCAAATACCTGCCTGATGTCTAATATCTTCAGCTCTGCAAACAAGTCGTTTGAGGGGTACCTTCGGGGCTTTTTGGCAATAACCCGAAGAAGCGCCTTCTGCGCTGTCATAAGCGGATTTAGAACAATACGTGTAGACCCTCCCCAACCTAGGATACCGTATGAAATTAGACTATTTGCAAGGTCATGGTAGACATTTTTGAGAGATTTTAAGTCTAACATGTTCTGAAGTAACTTAAACACGTATATAAGTCTCCTTACTTTAGTCGCTACATCGTTTACATGAGCATCCCATGTGTTATCAAATACGAGACCGAGATATTTAGCTCGAGTTTTATGTTGTATAGTTGTGCAGTTACATTGCATATTAAATAATAAATGTTTTTGGGGTTTTCGGGTACATGTATGAATTTTTATACCTGTGATCATAAAGTCCTGCTTGCCAGTAATAGAAAAGGTAACATAGTTTGTTTTTTCACTATTTAATGTTAATAGATTATTCTGGAGCCAAATATAAATATTGTTTAGACCAAGTTCTGGTCTACTCCAATTGACCTCGATCGTACTCCAATTGACCTCGATCGTAATGCCATTCCCAAACGATTCCATACAACCACAGAATAATGAATAACAGAACATCCGCTGGAAATTTGTAGTTTTGTGCTTAAGTATTATGGCAAGTTGTTCGCGTGCCCCTGTTGATCAGGACATCTCGTTTACGGGACCACCTCATAATCTAGTGAAGATATCGCGACTGTTTCTTGAGTACCACCTTGAGTACAAGGGTCGCAAAATGGAGCTGCCTTCTTTTACTCATATTTAACATAGAATGAATGGAATGGTGACACATGATGCCGTGGAGGAATCCTAAAGCAAAATCTTGCGCAGGTATTTGCACTCTCTGAAGTCTTCGCTCAGCCTTCCTATACAGACAGGGGCCGTATATACACACAAACGCCATAGTCCATTATAGACAATATAAGAGCATTTTTATTTTATTTTATTATTTATTTAAAGTCACTATCAAATACTATTGTCGTTGATACATTATACATTTTATAGGCGATAACCAATGGCGAAACATTAACTGAGTAAGCTCTTCGTCGCTT